>NW_027018682.1:14451693-14561178 GCF_013076305.1 Rhopilema esculentum
TTGGAAGATCGAGAGCTTCATATCGAAAGCTTTGGAAGAGTGTTAAATAAGAAATTCAACGGTGATACCAAAAAGCACCATAATACGAAACAACAAAACATGCAGCAAACACTATGTTAATACAAATATAGAAATATAGGAAAACGCATGGCTTTAAGTCGAACATTAACTTTGTTTCCTTTTTATGCTATTCTTTCTATAAGACATGCTAGAACATCTACTACTCACGAAAGCAAATGAAAACTGAAAAGCAATGCGGTAATTTGGATGGAAATGTGATCGTTGATTTGCACGAGTTATTAAGGAAAAACAGGAAATAATACTTCAACAGAAGATTAACGCTTGCTCGAAAATCAAATAAATCTTCCGGAGATGAGGGTTGATGGCCTGTGACCTTGGTGGTTATTAGCGGGTTATTAGATTAAAAATGGTATCGAAAACCCAACGTTGAATTTGCTGAATTTTTTTCTCAAGGGGTAATCTTACGCAAATCATAATATTGCGGTCTATTGGGAAGATTGTTTATGCTTGATCAAGTTTATTAGACAAAGGCCAAGAAATTATTTTGCTCCGTGGTAATATTGTTTTGACGTTTTGAGGGGCTCTATAAATCGCTCTCCAAGGCTTCTTTTGGGTGCGCTCTAGGCGCGCGCGCTCGATCGAGGGCCTTTCCGGGCAAAGCCTGCTATCTTAGCATTGCTACCTATTTTTTTGTATTATTTTTTATAATCTTAGAAGTTGTATACCTTTAAAACTTGTACATTTGTTGCTGAATGAAAAGTTTTGAGTTTTGAGTTTGTCTCTAAAACCTTCATTCATTTTTGCCTACCCTGTTGCAGCCTGACCAGCCCTACAAGATACAAAACATCGCAAGTTTGTACCAAAAGTAGAGAAGGTTGCTCATTCCTGGTCTAAGCATAGGTGTATGTCATCCTTGAAATAGAGGGTACTCCTCAGTTCTAATTCATTTGATGGTACAGGGCAGCCCCAACAGTGCTTAAGAGGACCTTTCACTTAATTTAATTTAATTTTGGGTTCCTGCAAAGAGAACTGGGTTTTTAAGTAGAGTTTTAATGTTTAAGTAAATATGCTTTTGAAAAGTAACTCTATTTTATTCTGAATTTGTAAGCAAATGCCTTATATTTTAATTTAAAAAATATTTCAATTATTTGTTTTTTTGTAAATTGGGAAAATGATGAAAGAGGAACACACAAGGGATTGTGCAGCCAGCAAAAACTCATCATGAATAGTTTTACCTTTTTTCTTTTAGGGTTGTTGCTCATCCAGATGGAGCCATTGATTTATTTTCTTATAAGGCTGACAAATCAGATATGGAAAAGCTCAAGCAGCTTAGTGACTGGGGAGATAAGTTAGAACAGGTAAGAGATTGAAAAAATATCAGCTTCTTTAGTCTCTTTAGTCTCCAGCTTCTTTACTCTACAAAATATATTTGTTTGCCACTATGCCTGTGCTTAGACATACCTTGAGCAATATTGGAAGAGTTAAGCCAAGCTTTTGTTGGAAAGGCATGCCCTGGCACATGCATACTGCTCTGCTGGAATGCTAACTACATGCCTTCTTTATTTTGAGAGCAAAATTCTTAATGATTCGTTTTGTGCATTTTTGCAATTAGTTTAAATGTATATCCTTCTTTAATACTTTTAGTCCATGCCACTCTCAAAAGGCCTAATACATTTTCAGGATTGCCAATTAAATTTCTGAAATTCTAGGTAAGAAATAAAAGCAAGAAAGTGTCTGGCTGCTTGGATTCTGCCTATCAGGCTCCTTACTAATCTCTTGGTAAAGCTAACTTCGGATAAAACTAAATCATGTTATTGAAAAAAAATTTTTAGGTCCTTTCACCAAAATTTCCTTCAATATAACGAACTTTTTCTTAAAATAGTCACCATTATTCTGGTTTTGTATTCTCTGTGTTCATTTATCACTTTTTCTTGGGGGAATTCATTATTGTCATCGGCGAAAAATACATCAGTTTTAGTTTTTAGATTGTAAGTGATATCTTTTTCCTTGAATATTATTTTCACAGACCAGGGATTCACGCTCTACATTTACCATCAAAGAATGAACTAGATAAAGTTGTGCACACAAGGGGATGCTTTAAACCAAGACTTTTATCCAAAAGCCAACTGAGAAATTGCTTTATTTATGCCCCAAATCTAAGATGTCAGGGAATTTTCTTGTCCTCTAACATTCTACAGACTTGCTTCCGATGCTGCTTTTCATCCCTATTAATAGCCATCTCTATGGAATCGGCTCAAGAGGAATTTTCCAGACATTGACTGATAAAAAGTGTTCGAAGGTTTTGCCGTTTCAAACGATTGCCAATTGAGTTCATTACTACTTTAGGCCCCCTCGACCTCAAGGCCCTGAGGCACTTTGCCCCCTTTCCCTGCTTACAGTGGCTTCCAGTACCTCCAGGATCAACGTTCAGAGTTTTTCAATTTGCCGACAAGAGTTTTCTAGGGGGGGGTGCCCCCCGCACCCCCCCCCCCGCCGCTAGCGACGGCCCTGGCTGCTAAGGCAGTTAAATTCAACCAAACTCGTTATATTAAATATTGCAAAATCTGCATGTGCAGGATTTACAGGGGGAGGAGGCATCAATCCATATAAGATATTGGCAAATATAAGATTTCGTTTCAATTTTCTTCTTATCAATCTTAATTGAAGTTTCTAGGTCCTAGTTTTTTTATTTATCGTTCTCTTTAAGAAAATAGAAATTTAATCTGCTAATAAATTCCTCTTCTAATTGATTTTCATAGAAATATGGTTTTTAGTTTCAATTGAGAGTTGTAGGGGTTTTTGGGAATTTGTATTTTTAGATCTTCTATAGTATTGCAAGATTTAGGAATAATTTGATGATATGGTTTATAGTTTTGTCAATTTAGTAATGGAAAAGTTTGATTTTGGTTTATTCCAAAATGACTTTGTTGATTTACCACCCTTTCTCTGCTTATTTTAGAAGCAGATTGAATGGTGAGATGTGGTTATCTACATTGGCTGATTTTTGCTAAAAGCTAAATAACGAAATTTAATAGTTAAGTGGGTTAAACAAGCAAGCTATTTCCTATGAAATACGATTAACATATTTTTAATGATAAACTTCAGAAAATACGAAGATCAAGAAAAGCTTGAATTAGTGTTATGATGCCAATACTAGTTTAAACTTTACTGAAATAGAAAGAAATGTTGTGCACTTTAAGACTTTATTTGAACTATGGTAGCAGTTTTCGATAAATTTCAAGATTTGCCTTCCACTTAGGTGATGTTTTGATTCCCTAGGTAAAGGCTGCAAGGAGAATAACACTGCTTTCAGATATTGAACCAGACAACAAATATGTCAACGTGTTAGTCGAATTGTTCTCGGCTGATCATAATAAAGTAGACAAGAACTCATACGTTCTTCGCGTTTGGGATGGAACAGTCCCAAAGTGCAATTCATTTTTCTATGGTTTACAAGAGGGTTTTAATCCGGAAAAGACACAGACAAGAGATATACCAAAGTATATTGAAAAGAGATTGATGTACATTATTTTATACGGAGGTCATATCCAGAAAGGATTGGAAGCAAACCCAGGAAACGTCCTTAGAATTACAAATCTGAACCAGCGGCCGCTACCTCAAGATACCTTGGACGATCTTTTGTCGAATGAATCCATCCCGAAAAAGGTGAGAAATGCTCATTCCGAATGTTACGGTTTTGTCTTTGGCATTCTTTGTTCTTGTTCAAATGTCACAAGTTATTCTGTGCATGCCTAGTAGTAATTTCCTTTAAAACTTCTTCTCAACTGGTTATTTCTTAAACCTGGCACCTTTTTCAAGAATCTTTGGCTCCACTTACGAGATTCATTGCGTATCTTAAATTTGTTAGTTCTGAATCAGTCTAAGTATTTTTTACACTTTTCTAAAGTTGCAGCATTCAACAAAACCCTGGGTTTGCTGTGCCCTAAGTGAAAAAAATTCGTATGGTAGAGGTTTAGAAATCATCGATGAAAATGGACTTGAAGCTTTAAAATTGAAGGAGAAGCTTGCCGTAGTAAGTGAGACTGCAGAGGACAGTGACGAAAGCTCTATCGAGAGCGGTGACGGAAACGTTGATGTCCAAGACGAGAATGAACAATTAGCAATGCAACAGTTCAGAGATGAATGGAGAATTCATAGAGAAAGCAGTGCTTCTAGCTTTGTTAGTCCTTGGCATCTAGATGAAGCCGAAGAACCTCAGGCTGCAAGAATATTGCCTCGTGCAGACAATTTTGAACCTGTCTTAGATATTCAGTCGGCAGATGCTAATCGACCAGTTACAGAAATACAAAGTACACAGCGATCAAGAACAAATGCAGAGCAACACTCTCAACCTTCTTCATCGAGAAGAAGCCTTTTAGATGACGTATGTAATACAAGTTACTGTTCTTCACTTATGTTATGCTAATTTATGCTTCTATCCTGGTTTATTGCATATTTTAGAAATCTTATTCCTGTTAATATGTTTTTGATAAGCTGATGTGGCATTTTTCCGATTAGGTTGTAAGGAACTAACTTTTGGATACAGTCAAGGTCCATGTTGTAGAAATTGCACCATTATCAATTGTTTGAGTTAATTGAGCTGTCTTTGATATTCGGATATAGTTTTCTACGTTGACTTGTTTACTGTCTTTTTTCTAGATGGAATTAGCACGCGAATGGACAAGGTTATCAGACATCAAGCCAGACGGAAAATGTATCAACATTTTGGTGCAAGTTGTGTCTGTTCACCTGTCTGTTTTTGACAGCAGCTGCTTGATTCTTCGTGTTTGGGATGGAACCCAGCCAAACTGTCAGTCGTTTTCCTATGGACGAACCAAAGACTTTAAACATGTGAACGATGTTCCGAGGCATGTCAAGAAAAGGTCGATATCAGTAAGTTTGCACGGGAACCATGTTGCGAATGGTTTGGAAGCAGTGCCAGGTGATTTCGTGAAAATACGACAGATGAGACAATGTGGAATATCTAATGAGGATCTAGAGGTGTCATTGGCTAGGGGCTTCGTTCCTGAAAAGGTACGGTGAGAATCGAACATGAAAATAACGTGGCTGTTTTAATTTTTCTTGCATGGCAATTCCAGTTGTTGTTAAATTTTGTGGCAGGCTTGAAAAAGTAGAGTGTTTTTCTTTTATTTGGAAATAGGCTGTTTTAATTTTCTATCTCGTGTCAAAAGCTACAATAAAAGTTGAAGGACAAAAATGCTTTCCCAGGAAAACATACCATGGACATAAGAAAGTCAGTCGTGAGGCTACGTTCTCACATCATCGAGAGCGAGTTGGGCCTTTGTTGCATCGGCCTAAATCATCAAACCTACCATAATAACATGAAGCGGCTACCAAGGGAAGTTACACAAAATGCTCAAAATACAAACGATATTGGGGAGGGAATGGATAATAAGAGTACCTTTCTCCCACTTTATCTCAATGCACCAGTCCTACCTAAAGCCATCAAATTGTAAACAGCAAAAATGATGTCCAAAAGTATGAGAAGTATTCACGATGCTGAAAAAAGTAGAGTAAAACTGTTTGGGTTATGCCAGAAAAAGAAAATTTTCATATATGAAAACAGTATAAAGTTGGATGTGTTGGAAAAGAGCGAATAGCGCTCATGTTATAAGGCTTCATCAAGAAAAGTGAAACCCTGCGTAGCATTGCGCATATTCTTGTAGAATGGGTACAAGTAAAACTTGAGAAAGCACGTCACAAGGAAACATAACCAATAGCAAATAAATATAAATTCAGAGCGAATCAGTTAAAGAACGAACGCCCCTCGTGAGATTAACTCTGATTGAATTTCATTTAGTTATTATGATTTTGAATTTATTTGGGTGAAAAGCAAAGCGTTTTACGGTGAATCGACCATGTTTAAAATGGTGGTGAAAAAGTTCGATTTTTGCTTGAAATACAAAATGGAGAGCTAAATGATATGGAATCGCGTTGCAGATTGAATAAGTTATTTCTGATTTTATTCATATCTTTTATCAAAACACTTTTTAATATAATAAAAACAACACAAGAAATGTCTAGCCTGATAAACATAAAATAAGAATCGATATTTTTGTGGAAATTTTCTCTCTGGTTAACAAAACAGAGCAGATTATGTCAGCTACTAAGCTGTGCTCCTGGAAATGTCATGCACTTGGTTATTTATTTGTCCTTCAAGTTTAGTTATCTTATAAACAATTAATTGTTCTTAGCTGTAGAAAAAAGAAGGTTGAAATAATAACAATATTAAGAACAATCGAACCGCAAATTATTAAACAAATTTGAACAATGAATTTTGAGCCTTAGCAAATTTATCTGGTTCTTGTAAAATGGCATGCATGTGGATTTATCAAGTGCTACCTGGTTTGTCAAATCGAAAAGCTGCTGTGGAGCAAGCCTGATTACAGGTTTGGAACGTAGAGCATGGGCTCATGATAGCCTTTGAATTTAACAAAGTTGCTACCCCATTTAAGTAGGGCTGTAATGCATTAATCCACGAAGAAGACAAATTTTGACCTTATTTAGAGAAATTGTTTAAACCCTATACTATAAAAGTTCTGCATATAGTTGTTTTAAGAAACCTTGCACAACTACTTTGTTTTCTTCTAATAGATGATTCGTCTACTCTGCTGTTTTATTTAGCACTTTTCCTTTCCTTTTCTAATCAATTTGTTTACTTTTTTAACAATTTTTAACTAAATGCAAAAACAGCCTTTCTAAAGTTAGTTGAATAGTTTTACTAAAAAACACTCGTTGAAAATCGTTTTTGGTCTACTTGCCTTGCAATATGAAAATCATATCGAGTGAAATCGCTAAATTTTATGTTTCTTTTAGTAAATACAAGTGAACTGCAAGATTTACTAAATCTTTTAACTATGTGCTCAGCTCGTAAAGTTGTTCGTCTTCGTATTTTTTAGCCATGACTCTTGTTTGCTTGCAGCGTAAAAGGTCGTCTTGGGTCTTCTGTGTTCTGGAGGAAGGAAGCTCCCATGGCCAGGGCCTGGAAATAGTCGACAAAAAAGAACAGGATGCTTTGAAGTTAAAAAGACAACTTGCAGACGTGTTTGACGTAGGGGAAGACAGCGACGAAGAGAGAGATAGAGGCATTTTGGAAGAAGTTGAGGAAGGAAGAGTGGACAGAAATAGGAAAAAACTTGATGAAGGAACTGAAGACGATACAGGGGACGATACAATAAGTGAGAGTTTGCTGAGCCCTGTGCTTCTAAATACACTGGATTGGGATATCAGTTTTAATGAATCGTTTGAAAATCAAATGGTCATCAACGAACCTCAGGCTGCAAAAATTTTGCCTCGTGCAGACAATTTTGAACCTGTCTTAGATATTCAGTCGGCAGATGCTAATCGACCAGTTACAGAAATACAAAGTACACAGCGATCAAGAACAAATGCAGAGCAACACTCTCAACCTTCTTCATCGAGAAGAAGCCTTTTAGATGACGTATGTAATACAAGTTACTGTTCTTCACTTATGTTATGCTAATTTATGCTTATATCCTGGTTTATTGCATATTTTAGAAATCTTATTCCTGTTAATATGTTTTTGATAAGCTGATGTGGCATTTTTCCGATTAGGTTGTAAGGAACTAACTTTTGGATACAGTCAAGGTCCATGTTGTAGAAATTGCACCATTATCAATTGTTTGGGATGATTAAGCTGTCTTTGATATTCGGATATAGTTTTCTACGTTAACTTGTTTACTGTCTTTTTTCTAGATGCAATTAGCACGCGAATGGACAAGGTTATCAGACATCAAGCCAGACGGAAAATGTATCAACATTTTGGTGCAAGTTGTGTCTGTTCACCTGTCTGTTAGTGACAGCAGCTGCTTGATTCTTCGTGTTTGGGATGGAACCCAGCCAAACTGTCAGTCGTTTTCCTATGGACGAACCAAAGACTTTAAACATGTGAACGATGTTCCGAGGCATGTCGAGAAAAGGTCGATATCAGTAAGTTTGCACGGGAACCATGTTGCGAATGGTTTGGAAGCAGTGCCAGGTGATTTCGTGAAAATACGACATATGAGACAATGTGGAATATCTAATGAGGATCTAGAGGTGTCATTGGCTCGGGGCTTCGTTCCTGAAAAGGTACGAAGTTGATTGTTTAGCTCTTTGAAAACTGCTTCATTGGGGTGCGTTCTTGGTCATATTCAGTATGAATGAAAATATTAAGGAAAATGATTTTGCAATATATAGTTGTAAATTATTAGCTCAGTTCGCGTTTTCATGAATTTAGTATTCAAGGGCCTAATTTTGTTAGCGACGAAAGTTTGCATTTTGCAGTTAAGCATTACTTGTTCTCGCTTTTGACGTTCTTTGTACATTTATCTTTTCGACTGCATTTCATTTCTAAGCAAAATATTCTTTATTTTTATTTTTTTAAGTAAAGCTGAGTGTGTAATTCGGGAAAGTATAACGAATGATAGGAAATCTAGACCTTTTGTCTCAATAGCTATTCATGTTTTATTATGGTCTAGTCGCTTCTGTTTCGTGGCGGATAACAATATTTCCTCTTGCCACTGTTGACAGACATGTACCAGGACCAGGAAGGTCATGGGCCATGAAGGTCATGGGCCATGAAGGTCTAGGAAATAATGAGATTGTTTATGGAGAATCTTGTTTGTTTGCAGCGTAAAAGGTCGCCTTGGGTATTCTGTGTCCTGGATGAAGGAAGCTCCCATGGCCGGGGCCTGGAAATAATCGACAAAGGAGAACGGGATGCTTTGAAGTTAAAAACACAACTTGCAGACGTGTGTGACATAGGGGAAGAGAGCGACGAAGAGAGAGACAGAGACAGTTCGGAAGAGATTGAGGAAGGAAGAGTTGACGGAAATAGAGAAGAACTCAATGAAGGAACTGAAGACGATACAGGGGACGATGCAATAAGTGAGAGTTTGCTGAGTCCTGTGCTTCTAAATACACAGGATTGGGATATCAGTTTTAATGAATCGTTTGAAAATCAAATGGTCATCAACGAACCTCAGGCTGCAAGAATATTGCCTCCTGCAGACAATTTTGAACCTGTCTTAGATATTCAGTCGGCAGATGCTAATCGACCAGTTACAGAAATCCAAAATACACAGTCGCTAAATAGAACTGAAGAGCAAGCAAATGTGGACGGCAAGTACTTGGGATCGCCAGTGCGTGAGTATTCTCTACAATCCACAGTCATGCCACAGAAGGAGAATCACACACCTAGAAGGAAACAGAGACAACTGGAAAATGAAGAGAGACACAGATCGTCAGTGGGTAAATATTCACTACGATCCAGAGCCACGCCACGGAAGGAGAATCACACACCTGCAAGGAAACAGAGACAATTGGAAGATGAGGAGAGACACAGATCGCCTGTGGGTAAATATTCACTACAAGCCACAGCCACGCCACGGAAGGAGAATTACACACCTAGAAGGAAACAAAGACAATTGGAAGATGAGGAGAGACACAGCATGTCAGTGGGTAAATATTCACTACGATCCACATTCACGCCACGGAAGGAGAATCACACACCTGCAAGGAAACAGAGACAATTGGAAGATGAGGAGAGACACAGATCGCCTTTGGGTAAATATTCACTACAAGCCACAGCCACGCCACGGAAGGAGAATAACACACCTAGAAGGAAAAAAAGACAATTGGAAGATGAGGAGAGACACAGATCGCCTGTGGGTAAATATTCACTACGATCCACATTCACGCCACGGAAGGAGAATCACACACCTGCAAGGAAGCAGAGACAATTGGAAAATGAGGAGAGACACAGATCGCCTTTGGGTAAATATTCACTACAAGCCACAGCCACGCCACGGAAGGAGAATTACACACCTAGAAGGAAAAAAAGACAATTGGAAGATGAGGAGAGACACAGCATGTCAGTGGGTAAATATTCACTACGATCCACATTCACGCCACGGAAGGAGAATTACACACCTAGAAGGAAAAAAAGACAATTGGAAAATGAGGAGAGACACAAATCGCCAGTGGGTAATTCTTCACTACAAGCCACAGCCACGCCACGGAAGGAGAATTACACACCTAGAAGGAAAAAGAAACAATTGGAAAATGAGGAGAGACACAAATCGCCAGTGGGTAATTCTTCACTACAAGCCACAGCCACGCCACGGAAGAAAAATGGCAGACCTAGAAAGAAACAGAGACAATTGGAAAATGAGGAGAGTCACAGATCGCCACTGCGCAAATATTCACTACAAGCCACAGCCACGCCACGGAAGAAAAATGGCACACCTAGAAAGAAACAGAGACAGTCGGAAAATGGGGAGATATACAATTACCAGATCAGAAGCAAAACTAACTCCCGCCGGGTGAGTGCTATTTGTTTTTTAATTTCCTTCAACTGCCTAGTTTTTAAGAGTGAATCTTGTTTAACTGCATCACTTTGCTTTATCTTTCTTTTTTGAACTTCTTACTGCTTTTTACAAGCCTCTTTTAGATTTTCCCCTGAATATTGAACTCACGTTTGCAAAATAGGCTGAACATGATTCAGGGTGTCTGCGTATTACAGATACGGACCTTAGGATAGCGGTTGTTAAACCACATCTTACTTAATGTCTAAATGGTGTCTTAATGATGTGGCTTACTGTGCGTGAGTTCTTTCGTTGACCAACATAGAAAATATTATAACTCTTAAAACTTACGAGCAACAGAACACATTCAAGCAAATGTATAGCGGTTTCTATTTACACCACGTTTCTTTACAACCTGCGATGGGCGGCGTTATTCTGCTTATCTGAAACGGAGTCTGCCTCCATTTAGATAACAGCAGAAAAGTAGAAAGGTATTTGAAGGCTTCTAGAAAAGATTTCAGATTTTCTTTTGCTTAAACCCCTGGCTTAAACCAAAGTATATTGATGGACAATTCCGGTGGTCCGGCGGTAACCCTGTGTAACAATAAGCGGTCTCCTGCAAGTACAAACCGGTTATCCGGGTGTGCGGGAGACCGAATTGCCCACCCCTAGAGTAGTTTAGCAATTATTTCTGAAATTTTATACTGCAATACATGATTTATGCTAGATTCTGTGAATCGTTTTCTTTTGTTTTGTTTAGTATTACTTACGGCGGAGAAAAGAAGAACTTGCTCGGTGATACAAAAGATGTCTATTGTATATAAAGTAAAAGCATGGAAATGTACTCTAGGGTACCGAATAAGCAGGGGGTTTGGATAGGCAGGAGACTGGAAATATTAGTCAATAAGAGTTTTGAAACAGAATGGAATAAACTGGGGAGGGGGGTCGGAATACAGAAAAGAAATCGTGTTACTAAAGGAAACGCAACTAAACGTCTCTTCTAATCGATTATTCTGCATTTCCAATAAGTTCATCTTGAACTTCTGTACACTACTGCCGCGGGTTTATGGTGGGATCGCTTAGGAAAATTTTCAAAAAATTATAAGTGGGGGGGGGGGGGGGTTGGAAGAGGTAATTATTCGGTACTCTAGGGTAACTGTAAATACACTAAGTTTTGTTGAATCTCAAATGTTGATGTTTTTGTTAATGCTAAAACTATTTTTGTTGAATCGCCACATCATATTGTTTTGTTGCTCATTTGGAGTTCAGTTTCGTTCAATGTTATCGTTTTGTGTTTGTTTCGTTTTGTTCTGTGTGTTTATCCTACAATGAAAGCACACCAAAAACTATGTAACTCCTTGTAGTAAAATCTCTTGCAAATTATTATTATCAGAAAATATCAGTCTTTTTAATAGCATATTGTTTAAATGTTTTTTATTTTTGGGCGTTCTCGGATGGAATCTGTCCCCGGGAAACGCCGCCCAAACTGAATGTGCTGTCAAAGAACACGTATTACAGTTGATGATACACAGTTCATACAATAAGAAACAATCAATCAATGCCCGAAGTTCCATACAAAACTTTAACAAGTATTGTAAGATGTTTTCTAGTATTTGATGCCTTGATGCCTATGTCTTCAGGCTTTCCAACTTGAATTAATATTCGAAGACAGCTTTTTTCTCCCTTCAAAGAAAAATTCTAACATCCTGAGACTGACACATTTTCAGTTTAGTCGTGGACTCATTTTATTCACGTATAAATGGGTCTTTTCAAAGTCATTTATTTTATTTTGAAATATCAATAGCTATAGTTTATAAACTCCTTTTTATTTGTTTTATAAGATGTCGATAACTAAAATAAATGAAAATTGTTGTTTCCTTTTACCGTTGAATTACTCTTTATCGTATTTCCTATCGCTCATCATACAATATTTGCACTAAATACTGACAGCATATTTCTGGAAACATCAAGCACAAGGGCGCCGGAGCCACGGGGGCAGCACGGGGGCAGTACGGGGGCAGTACGGGGGCAGCAGAGTGCCCTTTTCAAGACGTTTTATTCAAGACGCTTTTTGAATCGAAAAGTTTTCATGCAGTAATCGAAAGTATTCGTTTTAAATGCAACGTACCGGCTGGTTGAAACTTTGTCCCAGTGGGCCCTTTTGCTTGTCCTAGTTAGTAACTTTTGAATCATCACTAGTAGGAATCCTTATAAAATATGGCGTAGCAAGGCAAAAATTTCCTAGTGTCCGCTCCAGACCACCAATCTTTTTTTCCTAGACAGGGCCATCACCTTCAGTCAGGCTTCGCCACTAGCTAAACGAAGATTCCCGATTTGTTTTAGTAGCAAACTTTGATACCTCAAGGTGCCCTTTCTGCGGTTCCTGCCCCCCCCCCCGCATCACGAAGCTTCCGGCGCCTCTGATAAAGCATGCAAAAGAATACGACGCATCCGAGAGGTTGTGCAATTTGTATCAACAAATAAGCAATTTGTGAAAGTACTCAGTCTTGATAACATTTTGCTAAAAAGCAACCGATGTTAAAAGTATCAAATTGTCAAGCTGGTTTGAGAAAAAGCACCAAGATAAAGATGATATTGTTTTCATCAAAATATCGTTTCCAACGCCAGGCCTAGCAAGCTCTGGTGCTCTGACATTTCCCTCTTCATCCTTTTCACTTTTTCGGAATAGACATGCAAGCGCCAAAGGAATTGATCGTCTCCAAACTGCGGCTTAACTTCTTACAGACTTGCAGTAGGTCTTTATCTGCATATTAGGTTATTTCTTCCACGGGTTATGTTACCCTGCAAATCTTTTCATGAAAATCCTGTGATAGCACAGGCCATGATAACAGCATTCCCCATAGCAAAAAATCCCCATAGCAAAAAACCCTCTTCTTGAGAATGATTATGATGTAAATTTGAGTTATACAGTTATACACAAAAAACCAAATTTGAGTTCCACGTTATTGACACCTTCCAGTTGGGTAAAGTTTTTGGCAAATTCAAAACCTCAAAGGGTTGTGGTCCTGATGGCATTTCTAGCTGTTTCCTGAAAATTGCACTTCCGGTTATCTCAGAATCTCTTTGCGATATTTTCAATCTTTCAATTGCTACTGGTTGTTTTCCTGATAGCTGGAAAATTGCCAGAGTAGCCCCAATTTTTAAAAATGGCCAACCTAACGATCGATCTAACTACAGAACTTTATATGTCCTGCCTGTTTTAGCCAGGGTATTTGGAAAACCTATCTTCAACCAGCTGTACGATTACTTGGAGGAAAACAAACATTTATCTTCAAAACAATCTGGCTTCAGAGCTCTTCATTCTGTTGTCACTTGCCTTTTTAACAACACAGATGACTGGTATGTGAACATGGACAATGGCAGATACACTGCAAATATTTTCATTGATCTCAAAAAAGCATTTGACACTTAGACCATGGCATTTTACTTGCGAAGTTGAGAAAGTATGGTGTTGAAAACCTAGAACTTACTTAGTTTACGTCATATCTAACCACAAGAAAGCAATTCTGCAAAGTAAATCGGGTATGTTCTAAATCCGAAGATATTCACTGTGGGGTCCCCCATGGTTCATGTGTTGGCCCTCTATTGTTCTGATTTATATCAATGATCTTCCGTTCTCTCTGAAAAAAGGTAGAATAAAAGAATGTACGGCGACGACACCAGTATTTCTTACTCTTCTTCGAGCTTAGCAGATATAAATAAAACTCTAAACAGTGAACTGAACGATTTGAAGCAATGATTGCAGGATAATAAACTTTCTTTGAATGTTCTAAAAATACAAGCTCTGAATATAGCTCCCAGCCCAGAAATAAGAAAACTACTGATAAAACAGTTGATCATCCACAGTTTTTTATTGGTGGCTCTCAAGTTGTAAATGTTGACCGAACAAAGTATCTGAGTGTGATAATCGATAGAGGCTTGAATTGGGAAGAACACGTTAACAGTCTCCGTACCAAAGTTTCTCGTGCAATCGGATTTTTGAAATATTCCAGAAATTTTTTACCTCAAAACACGTTGAGTAAAACGTATTAGGGTATTATCAAGCCACATTTTCGGTTCGGTTCTGATGCCAAACAGGCACCTTCTCTTGCCACCTTTAAGAGAAGAATAAAAAACTAACTATGAACGACCATTCCTATTTCGTAGTATCTATCTTCTTACTTATTAATGTTTTTGTCATAGCCCCCTGAAAAGCAGTTCTCATGGACTGGACTGATGGAACCATATCATAATAGCCAATGACTGCACATAGTTCATTTGTGTTTCCACTTGGCTTCACTCATTGCATGAACCAAAAACGCCCCCTTATCGCCCTTTCTTCCTGCTTTAGCCCCAGTATCAAGGTAAATATAATTAAGAGTCAATTTCAAGAAACAAACCCTTCCGGCAGAGAAATTTTCTTCGCAATTTATATTCTAAATAAATTGTATTTGATAAGCAAGAATAAATTTGCTATTCACAATTCTTAGACGCTGCAATGTCTTTCAAAGTACCTGATAATTCTATTTCTTGCTTGTATAAATATAATGCTATCGGGGATGAGCAATGCTATTTGTGATGCCTTCGTGTTACTGAATCTATAAGCTGGCGCTTTGCAAGAGATGGGAGGGTCAAAAACATGTATTACTCCCTCATACTTGCAATGCAAGTGGGTAATGCGAAACCTTGATAGAAATAGTGGCCTGTCCTTAATTAGAATCCTATAAAGATTTTGATAATCTGAATACTGTACGCTGACAAAATTGATTCTTGAAATTCTGAAAAGAGTCTACAAATAAGGCCAGAGAAAGGTCCCAGATCTCAGTAAAAGCTTCGAGTAAGTGTATATTCGCGAATTTTGGCATTCAAAAATTAGAAAACTGAATTACTATTAACGTTGCCTAATTACTATCTTTATCGGTCGAAATTACTTCGAGATTTCAACGTTTGGAATGTTTAAAAAGTTTTGCAAGTTTTTTAAACCTAAACTGAAATATTTTATAAAAATAACACTCCTGGTTAACCTCCAAGCTTTGATGATAAACGGCATTTTCCGAAAATAACCCTTATATAGTAATAACCCTTATATAGTAATAACCCTTATATACGCCCGATTTTAATCAGCTGACAAACCGATGTTTGCCGACAAAAATGTCTTGTTTAGGGCAATTTTGGCGGGGGGGGGGGGGGGTGGGTGGGGGTGGCGTTGTAAGGATTTGGTAGGCGTCATTATTGATTTGGAAGCAGCTGATTCCAAATGCAAAAACACAAACACGACGTTACACTCTCGATATGCTCAACTGCGAAGCGTTCGGTGTCCTTCAGCTCACCAATAATCGATGCATTTGACGGTGGAAATCGTGGCTCCTCCCGGTAGACAGCTTGAATATTCTAAAAAAAGAACATTTACATTTAAGAAGAGAAAAATCGATTCAATTTTAAGAAATAAATCAGAAAATGGTCATATTGACATTAGATCTTATTTAACGTAAACAAATTAAAAACTAGAGTTTATAATTTGATATCTCTATTTAATAGACTTTACCCTCAACGCTTATACTATTTCATTTAACCGATAAATATTCTTTTCTTGGTTTCAATACTGAAAAATATTGACTGATTCTCAAGAAATTACGGTATATTCTGAATTACGCAGACGACGATTCTTTGGTTTCTTCCTCTAAAAGCATGTCAATTTTAGTCTATTTTGATCAAGAAAGATCGTTCGGATACAAATGGTATTAACATTAACGACAGAAAATTAAATCATAAAAAAGGTGTAAAGATTTTAGGCGTCCTGCTGCCATTCGCAACCCCCCATTCACACATTTGCTACCTGTCAATGCAGTGGCTTTTGCCTCTTTGTAAATCTCGTGTTAATACTGCCAATTTGTTTCATTGCTGAGACACTTTAATATTTCTCCTTTTGCAAAACATATCTTAAAAAATGACGTTGTGAGTCAATACGTTAAGTTGAGTCATGGCTAGACAGGATGATCGAAATAAATTCGAATAGATAAAGAATGTAAATACGATTCCAAACGTAAGGAAACAGCTGAATCGATTTAAGATACATCTATGCATTGCTCATAATCCAATTTACATAAATTGAGTAGGTATAAAAAGCCAACCTGGATGATGTCATCTGTACCAGTTGTCACCAAAACAAACATATCTAGGTCCTTTGGATTGAGTAGACAAATGTAACGAACCCTCGAGTCTTCAGACAAAAATTCTCGGTAAGCTGTGCCAAATTTACCACTCAGAGTTCTAAAAAAATAATCAGAAACTTGCTGAAACAAATGAATCTAGTAAAAAGCTGAACTACATTGATTATCAACCATGATATTTTCCTGTAGGAAATTAAAATGCTGCATAAAGACATACGAAATCTCAGTAAATACATATGTAGTACCTTGCTAGGCCATGTTTATGCGGTTTTGAGTTCCCAAGCAGCGTTAATATTGTATCCACTCGCTTGTCGATGGACGACAAAGAGTACAATTTGACTAGCCCGAGCAACAGCTTTATCTCAGATACTGATATATTCTGCAATGAAACAAAGTGATAGTCACACAACGTTTCAGTGTAATTCACGAGTTTTACGAACGATATACATTCTAGAATATTTGCGGATACCTAAACCGAGGAAAATAAAATAGTTTTCCCCTAGATGAGATCTGTCTGCACTATGCCTACTTAACACGAAAATGGAAGCAAGAGGCATGAACTGGTAACATCAGAATTACCGGAACGATGTCTTTTCTTATCTGTTGCAAGACTGCAGACAATTTCCATTGGCTGATCGCAGTGTCGCTCTCTTTCCGTGTTTCCATCTTTTTCTTGTGCTTCTTTGCTGACGTTTCATCGTCAAAGCAATCCATCAGCAGCAACTGATACCACATGAAGTCTCTCCAGCAATTACTTAGGCAGGTACATGCTACTTTGGAAAGACGCCCGCTCACGAAGGCAACTTCGTTTATCAAAAAATTGCTTTCTGCTTGTTCGTTGCTTTCTGCTAGCTGACCAGAGCTTGAAGACTTTCTGATATTTATTTGAACTGGAGCTGCAGCAGAAATGGCGTCATTTGAATTTGATCTTGGAATGAATGGCTCACAAGAAGTTGACCGGGGCATCTGTTGCTGGAATGCATTTGGGAATTCATGCTGGTGCTTCGCTGTAAGAAGCGCCGTGTCTGAGCTCGGACTGGAAATCGCATTGGGCGAATTCGAGTCACCTTCATTGAGAGACCCTGGCCAGGTCGGTACTTTCACGGGACCGCTTTGACTCGGTTCCTCGTATTCGGTGAATGAATGACTGCTCGTTCTTGTGCTGAATCGGACGCGAAGTTTTGGGCCTGTTGAAAATAATATATTGCAAGTTTATGTCATACGGAAAAATAGTTTATAAAAATACAGAAGATAGCTAACAAGAAATTCAAAGATGCAAGAAAGTAGAAGATAAAGAATACAATTAAAAAGTTCGTTTCAGTTCAGTCCAAGCCATTATCCACTGACTTTAATTTCTTTTTAAGCAAAATGTGAGTTTAGAAAGGTTTTTCCATAAAAGGGGACCAAATATTGAAAGCTTGAGAAGTTCAGCTGTCAGGATAAGTAGAAAATCGAATTACTTCAATTTTGAGTTCATATTCATAAAAAAGAAATTCACGTCTTTATTCCACTTTTAAAAAAGGAACAATCAAACAAATACCAGAGGCTTGAGTATCATCAGAATTCTGGGCAAGAGATCTTTCAGAGCCAGAAAACGTCCTTTTTCGTCTGCTCCTGAGGCTACTCAGCTGGCTTCGCAAAGAGCGTCTTGGATACAACTCTCGCCTGTTTGTTAAAACAAGAAAAAATTTCAAATTCAAAACTTCTTTGTCTTGAGATGGACTCAAAGTGATGATGACGTTTCCGTCAAAATCGGCCGAATCTCTACGAAAACCTGAAGTCAGCTTTTGGAACTCGCCCTTGTCTTTCGATTTGCTAGTGTAGTACATGTAGCTTAGAATGGTTTGATCGGTGCTTGCTTCCTCTTTATTCGCTGAATCATCGATGCGCGTGATCTTTGCAGGGTCCATTTTGTATCTCTCTGCGTTTATAGACAGATAACTGAAAACTTCCTTCGTTTCCACACCAGCCGAACACGGGATGCTGACTGTCCCTAGAACAAACAAATGTCTCACAAACAACGATGCTGCAGTCTTACCTAAGAAATATCAAAGTCGCATCACATAGCAAAACACAAAGAAAAGACATGCCACAAGAATGCAGAAATTTCAATAAAGTTGTATCTGTAGAATCTCTACACAGCCTGTCCTCTAACTGATACTCTTGTTTAATAAATCAAACAAAAATATTTACGGTAAAAGAAAAAGAGTGAATGGGATTTGGCTCCAACTTACCTTGTGCAAGGTAGCAGCAGGAGAACGGGGGCGGCGTAGGAAAGATTTCTATCATTCTTTCAAATAATTTCTGCACAGGATAACCAGGGTAAAATATCGTGTTCCGTCCAGACAAGAACTGTTGAGCTTGTCTGAGTTGAAAGTCATAAGCAAAGGAGTGAATATGCATGAGTTCTTTATACTTGCTGCAGTCCTCCTGAAAAAGCCATCTCTCCTAAAACGGACGAGAGGAATCGCTATTTCAATTGCAAGCATTTCATCTGCAATTATAAATTCCACACAAAACTGAGCAGTCAAAGGCAGATATCTACCAGAAAGGACTTGCTGCTTTGAAACAACAAAAATAATCATGCTGTCATATATCACAAATCAATTGAACGGATAAACGGAGATAATCAATCCCTGGATAAAACAAAAATCTCACCGGCATTGTCACAAATCGTTCCAAGGACTTAACTCTTGATGCTTCAAATGAAAATATCTTCAAAGATAGATTGTCATTCTGAAAAAAACATTGCATATTCAGAGACAGTCACAGTATAGCGATCACAAAATTACAATCACAGACTAACAGTTCCAAAGAACAATTTAACAAAGGGAAGTATTAAAGCAATTGAATAATTTTTTACAAGAAGTATTTAAAGAGAAGTATTTAAAAAAGCAAGAAAAGTCTTGAAGGGAAAAAGGTGAGTTTTTAATTGCATATTCGCCTACGCAAACAGAATTTTCTTACTCTGCATGAGAGCTCTAATATCAGAATTCCTGCGTTTGAACTCTTCTGCAAGTAATTCACATTTGGGCGGGTTCTTGTTGAATTCTGCAAGTGAAATGACGTAATGTTTATAATTCAAGTGCTAAAAGACGTGATACGTTTTATGTTTGCTAATTTAACAAGAATAAAAAATTCAAAATTACGTTAATCGTATTTGGACACAATCAGAAAAATCTCATTTAAATACCTCAACTCCTGCCTTTGGTGGTACGCGTTTAAAGCTTCCCTTAGCAATCCGCAAATTTTGGCTGGAGGTAAAAATGAGAAAAGTGTTGTTGACAAGTGGAAAACAGCAAAAAAAAAAAAAGAACTTTTAAAAAATTATCTCGGCGGTACCATGCTAAAACAAGGGTAACAAAGGTAGTATCAGTAATGAAAATATTAAGTCACGATAAGATTAAATAATAGGCAAAGGGAAAAATGAAACGAATATAGAAACAAAAAAGAGGGAGGAAGCAAGGAAAGCTATTAAGATAAATGAAGCAGAGGTAGAATGGACAAAGGGAAGAACAAAGGGAAAGAAAGGGGGGAAATTCATAAAAAGGCAGAGACAAGAATAGAAACAGCTAAGAAGTAACAAAAAAGGAAACAGGCATCTAAGGCAAAAACGCGCAAAAAGGGAGGAACATAAATAAATAGAAAATCAAATAAAAAGAAATGAACGTTGATGACAAGGAAAAAAGTTAGCAAAAATATTGATGGAATAGCAGAAGAATGCACTAAACATGGAGTAAGGCAAAGCTTTGCATGCAATAAGCTTTGCATGCTGCAAGAAGGCGCTAAGCCCAGGTCAAAGGCTTGATAGCGATTTTCAGTGTTATCACCAAGCGCCATTGATGAGTCTGCTGATTTTAAAACTGTTCCGGTTCGTTTTAGTTTATTTCTCTGTATTCGATAGTATGTGTTGGAACTTGACACATGAATATCTGAATTGTTCCATGGAAGACCCTTCATGGGCATTCCTATCCATCACAAAATGAATGAATTAGGAGGGGAAAGAGGCAAAAAGCAATAAAGTTTGCGAAAAAGAATGGTATGTGCGAAAGAGAAAATTGCAGGGATATGGATAGAAAGAAACAGATGGGATAAAATTTGAAATAAACAAGCGAATAATAGGCTGAAAGTACCTTTTATTGCTTGACTGAAGCTGGATAAGGCAAAATCCGAGTGTCTGCAGATAATGAATGTATTTCTGCATGACAGACCATTTGAGCTCACCATACCAGTCATGACCTTGCTCTCGAGTATTCAAGTCTTTAACAGCAACAGCAACTTTAGACTCGTGCGTGGCTTCCTCTTTTTGCTTCTAAGAGACAAAGAGGGCTTGTTAGAGTGGCAAATAGCACGGTCTTCATGCCAGCATTAAAACAGGGTAGATGGTATTTGAAATTATGTGACTTCAGAAAAGATTCACTGAAATCGCGTTTCGAGTAAGCCTAGAGACAATTCTGAACAGACAACTACATTGTTGAGATGCAATACATTCAATTCATATATTCCTAGGCGAGGGTTTTGATCGAAAAATTAAAATGTTGGGTATAAATTGACAAGGAGAGCATACCATACTTTTAGTAAAGCAGAAAAGAGTGACAATTCAATGGCCAGGGAAGTTACACTGCCTGTACGAAAACCAAGAAGCTCAAAACATTCTGTAGAAATCGTCGAATGTTTGGTATGAATTGTACACTTCAACCCAATAAAGTAACGTTCTACAATATCTATTGACAGAGGCTGTCCAGCAATTATGCTAAATCTGAATCGCTGAATCTGAGCTGACAACGCACCGTTGTTTCCATGTTGCCACTTGGACGGGGCCGATTGCCAGACGATTTACTACCTTTGATAAAAAGCAGAGGTGTTTGGCAAAAATGAATAAAGTGACTGTGTCTTTTCAGCAAACTAAGTCTGTTTTCCTGGAAAAGGAAAAAAACCGGAAGTGGAAACGCAGAAACAACAAATTGTTATTACAATAATAAATGCAATTATTATTCTGATTCCGGAAGTAATTCACATAATACATTTCTATCAACAAAGAAGAACATGGATTAATATCAAAATGATCAGAAAAACGAATAATTATTGAGAAACAGGCAGGTTACTTATCCAACTGGAAAGTATATTAGATGACATATAAGTCTCCTGCCTGTCTGTGCAGCATAAGTGTGAAAAGTTCTAAGAAAGTTAATGGCTTTTAACTTTTAATATAACAGCATCGTGGAATGAAAAATTAAATTTAAAAAAGACTTACGTGATGGGTAGAAGAAAAATACAAAGATACAGTCAAGCTTAGAGACTTTGAAAGGGTAAAAACCCAGTTTGCATTGGAGATGCTATACAGCGATAGTGCAAAAGCCGCATTTTAAATGTAGGTCTGTTCTAGCTTATCTTGTTAGACTTGTATAAGTGATTAGCAAAAAGCAATTCACCCTGCCAAAAATGTTATTATAAAACTTTGGTTCATCAATTGCCTAAGGAAAGTAGTTCACATTTGTATGCATCAGCAGAAACGAAAGACTAAATTCATGTAGCTCGATATAGATTGAATTTCTGTATCGTATTTTGGAAATATCTCAGACAGACTTGCTGAGGTCAGCCAAATATAAACTTTCAGAAAGAATTTTACCATTAAACTGCATCTTTTAGCTTTTTTAAAGCCACCTCATTACTTCAATAACTTACATTCCTCTTCTTATCTTTTAATCTTCATTTTTGTTGACTTGGTAACACTTAACCGATGTAGATTGATAAGCAGAAATAATATTCACCACTGTCTACCATAAACTCGAATGGGTACAAAAATTGTGGAATTTGATAAAACGTATAAAAATACAACAAAGACCTATTAGGTTAGCAATTTGTGTCTAAAAGCACGATTCTTCTTGTGCTTATTATGAGGTAAATTTGAAGACTTACGTAAATCGGAAGGTGTGGTCCACAGCTGAGCCACATCTCTAGGCTTTCCCGTAGCTTGGCCTGTTGGCTTTCCACTAGAACAGATTGAGATTCACAAAATAAAAAAATGTTTTTCGCAGTTTAATAAAACATACTAGCAATGAATGAAAAAACACAAAAAGGCCGCATTATTTAAATAACATGAATATCAAAGAGTGGTTTACCATTTATTTTCATCTTTGTCACTTCCTAGAAAGAAACAAGATATGTAATTATGGAAAATATTGGCAAATAAGAATAGATATCTCCATTGAGCAGGAAAAAGGAATGTTGCTTATTTAAAAGATAATATGTTTTCCTTTAAAGTAAAACGAACATGAAAAATCTAATTAATTTACGAAAATAACTCTGCTGAATACCTGGTATTGATGGCCTATTCTCTTCACTGGATCAGCTGACAGTCTGAAGTTCTCTTTATGCAGGGGTTTACACGGAGCCGTGTCTCGAAATGTGTCATCTAGAGATGGCAGTTTCCAGCCCAATGACTTCTCTTGGTCAGTCGAGATACCTTTACTCTTCTGCAAGAAAATGAATTCTTATGGTTTCTGATCGAAAGCAACTCCAATGGAGTAGCAGTGCCGGTATAAATTGCCTTGTGACACGTGAAGCTGAAAGTAAACAAACTTTACAGGAGGATAATAGCGTCTCGTTCACCAGCGGGTTTGCTTGGTGCCTAGTCCAGTTACCAGTCACCAGCTAGCTTTGCTTTACCTTAAGAGGGTACGGCTTAGCTGGCTGTACTTTTGCCACGTCGGACACAATTGATTTACTGAACTATTCTTTAGCTTTCACAGATAAGAAGAGCTGTACAAATTTCACCTAGACTTTCTAAAGCCGGGCTGAACATCGCTTGAAAGTAGAGAAAACCCGTATCAACGATATTACTGTCTCTATTTTTAATTGAATCGACATTACATCTGATTCAGTAGCAATATTTACTAAAGAATGCGAGATAGTGCCAGCATATACCTAGGTTAAATAAATATTTGATTCTGGCTCTTCCTTTTAACAGCCTTTCTCAAAGATTTGAAAGCGAAGTTGTACCTACCTCTCTCGATACCGGAACCGTTTCTTTCAGCAAACTGGTGATGTGAACATGGTATGTCGATGAACAAAACGATGCAGTTTCCTTTAATAACGAGAAAAAAATAACAATAGCTGAAAGTGACAATAAAAAGGCCGGAACGAAGAAAGGAAAAAATCGTTAGATATAAGATTCAAGTCATTCAAATTACGAAATAGAAACAAATAAGAGTGAAGAATAATTCGATAATATTGAAAACAATGCAACTACCTCATCTTGACCCTCCTGAGAAAATTGCAAATGATGAAAAAGCCCTAGCTTCTGCATTGCCAAGCACGATGCCAAATGATACCTGGCATTATGCCAAGCGTACAGTCGATTTAACTGCTTGTCAAGCAGCGAATTCACTTCCACAGGAAAGTTGTACGTGAAAATGACAACCTGTTGGAAAAAGGTAGCCAGTCACTATTTCAATATTGGATGGATGAATCTAGTTTGATGGCCAGAAGAAACAAGATGAGACATGCAAAAGAGAAACTGTCGGGAAAATTCAGTTCTTTGGGGTTTATTTAGTCTGACACAATATTCAGTATTGTTGGTCGATGTTAAATCAATCAATTAAAAATAAAAAGCTCTAAGGCGCTGGTAATGATCAAGGCTCGTTCCACACGTTAAACTTCTTATGCGCTGAACTAAATTCAATTTGGTGCAGTACCTGGACTTGTTTGGAACGACTTGTTTGTGGCGAGCTAAAATGAATTAGGTTCACCGCATGGGAAGAGCGACGTTTGACCTAGGCCTTAATTTTGCCGCTCTTCGGCGAACCTAATTGTGTCTATGAATGTTTTTACATGAAGTATTTCAGGTTTGCTTATGAACATTCTAGATTGCCTCTGAACACACGCGTTTCGCTTTTGTGAGAAGATTGCTGATTGAATCCAGAGTAAGAGGAGATTGGCCGAAGCAAGATTGAATATTCTAGTGAAGCGAAGAAGGAGAGTTCAAGTGGTTCTACTTTCTGTCATGTTGTTGACAGCTTCGAGGAAACTGACAGCAGCCTAACAAGGAATAAAGGCGAAGATGAACGGAATAGGCAGTTAATTGTTATTAAGAAGCAGAAAATATCATGAGACCATTTGGGCTAGCCAGCATTTAAGTTTTCTACACAGGTTATAGTGGAAATGAGCTTCACTACTTATATGAATTAATATTAATGATAAATTATAAAGCATATCATACTAACCTTTCTATTAACAAACTTGACTATGTAGAATTTCTGTCTCGGCACAAAACCTGGCTTCATGCAAGAAGGCGCGAGATTGTCCATGAATCGGCCACCAGAGTATCTGGCTGTGCCATCCGACACAAACGGCTTAAACTGCTGCTTGCTGAAACTTGTGTTGGAAATTCCTTTTTCCTCTTCGTCAGAAACAGCTATAAAGTAATAAGTGAGTTAAAATCATATAGCTAAATAGAAATGATTTATTTTATGACCATATAAGCGATAAATTGAATTGTGTGAAACTGTATCAAAACAACATTCATGCAAAATCTCACGTTGCAGAGTCCTAGATAAGCAGCTTCAGGCCAGAAATGAAGAAGAAAGAAAAGTTTGGTATGAAGAACACTAAGTGTTATTCATTTGAATAAGGAATTGTCTAAACGGCATTGGACAGAAAGGAGTCAAGTGGTATTATCGAAACTGCGCAGTGAAATGAGTTGTCTTTCTTGAAAATACGGCAAATATGTAAACACCATCACTTATGAAGATAATAAAATCCGATATAATCAACTATGATTGGCAAGTGAGACCTCAGTATTTCCATTTCCAATCAAAATTTATTATTATTGGCTAAATAGAAGAGAATTTTCAAACGCAAAAGCTATGGCAATGACTGCTTTACCTTCGTTGAGACTAACGCACTTCCTCCACTGCTTCACGTTTCGGCCTATGGCAATGAAAGAGGTTTTTGTGCCAGGAACGATTGAGGCTGGGCGAACTGAACAGGTAGCATCCGTTGAGGATTCTCCAAAGTCATCACTCTAAAAACAAAGATATGTGCTTCCTTTAAAGAGATGTCTTTCTTGGAAACAGAATATGATACATCTTCTAAAGAAATCATAAAAAATACAAATGAAACGTCAATTTTTGGGAAACAAAACATCCATGATCAATTTGATGTAAGTCTGAAAAAACTACAAAGATACCTTGACGGCACTCCTTTCAAATGAATGTGGGATGAAAACAACATCCCGTTTCACTTTATGTTCAATCACTGACGGCCTGAAAGAGAAAGCATTGACTTAAGCCTAAACAAAAGTGTTTTACAGCACCCTGTGTCATGCTAAACAGTCCACTTCAAGCTCTATGTAATGCACAATTTTTCTGGGTTCTTGAGCAATTCAGACATTTCAGCAAATTATCTTTTAAGGCTCCTTAGTCAGTAGTCAATTTAATCCTACCAGTTAGAACAACTTTACAAATCCTCTGTTGCTATCGGCTCTAAAGGTACCCGTTTAGTAAAATTCCTAAAGTAAATAAACGATTGTTATTGGAATAAATACTATCGCGAAAAGCATTTTATAGCGACATTAGGAAGAGAAAAAGGCAAGTTGAGTGGAAAGCAGCCATTCAGATATGCTAAAAGCTCTTTTCATTGCTTCCTAGAAACAACCGAAACTTGTTTCTTTCACAAAACTGAAAATAAAATCAAAATCAGACTGATAAATGAAAATCTTTCTACAGAATGGTGAGTTACGATTGTCGACTGGCAAAAGTAATGCATAAAAGAAATCTTACGAATATGACTGCTTAAAGACTTTTGGCTTGATATCAGAGGCAATGTCAACTAGAATCTTTAACATTTCCTTGAGGATCAATTCTGGAGTGATGTTGAAGTTCACTGATCCAGTGTGCTTATGAATGGACGCTGCACCTTGGTTAAACATTTCTTCTAGGACCAAGTCGATACCTCTCAGATAGCTGTCAATCATAATAAAACAATTGATCAATGACAACATTCTTTAGTCTAAATCAGGATAATTCATTCAAAATATTTTCATTTCATTGCTCATGATTGCCTGCATTTGGCCATGACGATAGAAAATTTCACAAATCATCTTTATTGTTAAAGGGAGACATCTATTCATAAAAAAAAAATCTGAAATGGTCCTTTCATGATTTGAATATTTAAATTTTTTTGCAAGTTGCTGGGGTCTTAAAGGAGCTCTCCAATTCATTTCTTAATACACATTCCACACCTCCATTATAGCAAATATGAAAATAGTTGAAAGTAGAAGAGGTTCTTCTATTAACCATGTCTCAATAAAGTCATTTGGCTATTCCAGCAAAATGTAGCACGTCATATAATCATGTTACCCAATACGGTGAAGCCTAATTTTCGCAAAGACTGCTGACAACGCGAAGATAAGCCAAAAAGATGCCAGCAGAAAAAGCATTCATTTAGCAAACAAAACAAATGGAAAGCAACATTTAGCACCGTCATTCAAAAGGCCAATAACAGGGTAGTTAGTCTGAATAGCAAGATAGTTCCGTTTTACAATAGGAAGATTCGATATCAAATTTGACTTGATTTTCAAGACAGGATTGCATCGAAAGCTAACAAATGAAAAATGCTGTATTACCAAGGGTGTAAATATCCAGTTTCCCCTCTCTCAAAATGCCGCCTGGCTTTCCTAGCCTCGTTGTCAAGCCGCTTTCTCCTCTCTATTTCTTTCCATGTTAGCTCCCTTCTGTCTCCCTCCTTCACAGCTTCATCTACGTCGCTTTGTGTGGCATTGAATGACTCCTCGACCTCTCTGTCCGTTAATGTGTCATATGGTGAGCCAATAGGATTGTCAGACCCAGAAATTTTTGGAAGCAATTTCTCGACTTCCTGTACAGAAACAGAAGCCTGCCCTTGGTTGCTTGCATTCAAAAGCTTTCTAGTTCCTGTGTCCTCGTTGTCAGATTTTATGCTAGTTGGTGATTCTCTCGAACGATTGCCGGATGGGTTTAATGGGAAGAATTCCTCGAGAGTCTCATACGTCTTCTCGATGTTGTCAACTCCCTCTATTTGACTTTTCTTGGCAGAGTCCCGAAGCGACTCTTTAGAAGCTTTTTTGACTAATGGCTCTTTTACTGAAATATCTTGTAGTGATTTGTTTCGCAAAACGGCAGGTGAGCGTGCTCGGAAATCAGAAGGAGTAGAAGTCTCGGAGAGAAACTTTTTCCCCGACGTTCTGGAAAAAGGGGTGCTGGAAACTGGGGTTGCCGACCTCGAATCACTTTTCACAAAAGTAGGTGTCGTCGCTTGACTGTGTATGGATGGTGATTTCGGGAAGTAAAAAGATTGCAAGTGCATCGGTATTTCTGAGACAGGGGTAAATAAAATGAAATACTCGAAAAAAATATCACAGAGGGCTTTCTGGACATCAGAAACAATTAGGCCCATAAGTTCATCAACGTTGATACTGCCTCTATGCCAAACTTTGAATTCTAGCAACAGTTCATCCTCTGGAAAACAATCAGAGAAGAAGAAATGGTGACTGAATAAAGTCCTGATGGCGTGTCATTTTATGAATAATACAAGTTTTCTGAGATTACGAAGTGGTCCTTCATTTACGATAGCCACTTTACACAATCAATAAATCAATTGTAACTGTATGAGATCAATGGTCACAATCGACCTTGAATGACATGAGATAAAAGACTGAACGATAAGTTAAGTGCAGATTACCTGGACCTCTGGCGGAAGCAGCTTTAATCTTGATAAAGTCTTCGAGAGAATGCGAGTAAAACTCAGGCTCAAATACATCAACCCTTGCTTTGTGAAACGTGGGATACACAGAGAGCGGATTAAGATCTGCATCGACTACTGATAGGTATATGCATCCGATGCCTGCAAAACAAAATAATTTGTCTTAATATTGGACAGTCTAAAAGTTGTAACACTGCAAAGAACGATAAAAACGACTGCAGATTACATTGAGATTAACGAACTACAGAAAATTCTCTAATGACCATTGCTCCGAGCCTCTGTTTTGTAATACTTTAAATGTTAAAAAAGCCGCGTTTGATTAAACCAAACGAATGAGTGATATCAAACCAAGTGAATGAGTGAGCTATATGAAATTTCAGCATTGAAACTAAAATAAAATCAAGCAAAAAGCTATATTCTTACAACGTCCTTTTGTTTCCCGTCTGTTATAGAGGTACACATCATTGATTGGAAGTGATTCTGCAAATCCCAAGCAAGAATTTCTGTCACCGTAATTTTTAAAGTGAAATTCAGGGTTCGTCTCAGTGAATCTCGGAGTGTGGAACCTTTGTAGCAGGTATTGCCGCAGGAAGTAGACGAACGAATGTGTGTACTGGAAGGTCATCTTTGGCAGCGCGATGTGTATAACGTCTGGTGCATGCCCAGGAGGCTGGATAAACTGGAATTGAAGAGACCTTCTGAATAGTAGATGATGCAACTTTATTGTTGGGGAAGGGGGTGGCATCTAACGTCTTCAAATCAAATTCTTTAGCGTGTATCAAGGTATCAAAAAGCATCTGTTCGGTTCTCAATCATGCTTAAACATGCTCAATCAATCAATAAATCATAAAAACAACCAATCGATCGATCGATCATACCATACCAATCATACCAATCAATTGTCAATAAAGTGATCATATCAAACACAGCTGTACGGGCATTTTGAGGAAATTTAACTTTCCGAATAATACATATTTTAAGTGAGAGGCATTGTTAATGGGGATTGCAGTATTGCTCAAATAAATTAAATTAAAACCGTGTTTTGACTAAAAATAATCTACAATCTAAAGGTTTTTTTCACGAGAAAGAAACTAACCTGCACATCAGCGGGTGCCAGTCTACACTTCGGATTCCTAGCTATCAGAAGATTGAGCTGTTCGAAAACAGCATCATCGAGTTTATTTCTTAGAACTCTGACCAGTTCATCTTTGATCTCACTCCCAGGCTCGTTTATTCCATGAACGCAAAACTGAATCTTTTGCACTGTCATGATCGAAGCAAAGGACAGTTCTGAGACTGAATCCGCCACGACAGAATTCGTTCTCTGCGTCTTTATATCTGCCTCCTTGAAACACACAATATTTCACAATTAGCTGTTAACTAAGAGAAAAATATTTAAGAAAACGTTTAGACTCTTACAGCAAAATTTAGAATTTTTTGCTGTGGCAGTTCACTTTACAGTTGATTGCATTCCGCAAATTAGAAAAATTTGCATGCTTCAATTTACACAGTCTGCAACTGCGACATTCAACCGAAGAAACTCAGTGGTTCAATAGAAAAAATGGCCATACTTTTAACTCAAGATCCTCTTGAGCTTCCTGCTTTTCCTCTAACTGCATTTTACCGGCAAGAGACCAACTTGACGAGGCAGCAGAGTTGTAAGAGAGATTGTCCTCCTTTATTGGATCGTCGACATCAGCGTTTCTCGTGGGGTTTGCCAGCTGTGAAAGAGGTTCGCTCTCTAACAGCGTCTCGTGGATTCTACAAAGTGTAGACAACGCCATTAAAAGTGGGCCATGGAAGGGGAATCGATCTGGCAAAACAGAAGCACAGACATCAAACGAGACAGTTTTCCTCTTCGAGAAATCAGCCGAGCTACTTTTTGACATAATATAGCAAGCAATTCAATGTGAAACAAGTTTGGAAAGATGTTTTCTTGAATTGACAGGTTTTGATGAATAAACGAACAACGGATATGTCTCTATTCAAATAATACGGGTTTTAAGAAAAATCAAAGAATCTCGACAAAGCTAAACTACTGAAAACAAACAAAAATGAATGCTTGATGCGAAAAAACTTTACAATGCTATAACCTCTAACGGAAGCTTAATAAACTGTAAATGAACAAACCGGAAATAGAAGACATTGTTAGTGCTTTCCCGATACACAAACAAATTCGACCGGTTCAAAACAGCGAATCTTTCCAAGACGGATCGCACTGCTTGTATAGCTTTCGACGTTCCCTTAGGCTGCCCAGGGCTTGACTTCAATCGATAATGAACTGGTAAATATGTCTCCCAAACTTTGTCGCATTCGAAATATCCAGGATGAAATTCAAATTCTCCGTGCACGACTTTGGAAAACTCAAACGACATACCAATCTCTGACGTGGCAGTCACAAACAGCTGCTTAGCTGGACTGGTTTCTCTTCTTGACCAGATGTGTTCGTCTTCTTCGGCAACAAGCAAGTTATGACATGTAAACGTCTCGTGTAGATCGTCCAGAAGCATTTGCTGGTAACAGAGCAAGAAATGTAATATGAAGAACGGCCATGTTTGATCTGAGTAATCAGGGTGGGCTATCTGGGTTCAGATTTGAGCGCAGACAAAGCACTTAATCTAGAAACAGCCTACATGAAACTGCGGTTTCGACAAGAAATTTATATAATAAGAACAGCTAAAGATTACCTGGTTAACGAGTCGACCAATTTGGTCAATCATTCCAAGGAGATCGATATAGCATTTTTCACTTTGAACATCACCTGAGTCAACAGCTTCCCGCCTTCGAAAATATAATGTATATACATTCATAATAATCAAATATAATGATTAAGGCGGGAAAATTTTGAAAACAGCTCGCCGCCATTAGGTGCTCATCCTACAATGTCATAATCATGTGTTCAAACGAAACGGTTTTTTCGATTCAGAACGGAATGAATTTTAGAATTACTTTTGCAGAATGCAAAAATAGCATACCTTTTATGGTGATAAACAATAACCTCACTTCCATGAACACTCGCAAACAGCCAAAAATCCGGACCAGTTTTCTGGAAAGAATAATCTTTATGAAAAGCAGAAAGGTCTGTGGAGGTATCTTGCAAATTTAGGGTTAGTTCGTTGTCCTTCTCGTAGGATATTTTGGTATCACTATATCTCCTTCTTATAATTTCCGTATTTTCTCTACCGGGAAGTGGCAAACTTCCACTGCGCGATCTTAGCGTGTCTTCAATTGTCTTCGTCTCCCGATCAAGACCTTTTACCACAGAATCTACAATTTCCAAAACAATTTCTTTGCAAAGAGCAAGTTCGTCCTTTTTGCCTCTAAAGCTTACACTAATAAGCTGACCGCATTTAGAAACAGTTTCTGTATCAGCAAGCAATTCAATATCTTCATTCGTGCAATCTTCCCCGTGATTTGCCACATGGTCAAGAGATTCGCTCTTTTCTTCAAACCCGTTCTCTGCTTCGTTGGAATCAAGGGTCCTCGTGACGTCATTCACGTCATATTGACTATTTTCTTCACTGCTCAGACATAATTGTGGCGAAATACACTTAGACGTCTGCAGTTCTTTTAAATCAAGATCAGTTCTTTCGTTAGGGTCAGCCTTTCTAACTTGTTTTTCACTCAGGTTATCCGCAGCAAGATAGAAATACTTTCCTTTATTCAAAAAACGATAGTTATTTATTTTTGCCCTGCTCAATTCACTCATGAACAACTGAAGACTTTTGTCTAAACCACATACGAATCTCAATGAAATGCGGCGGAACTGGCAGTTGTCAGTACTCGAATTCTTCACGTGGTCCGCCACGTTGTCCAAAGTGGCTTCGATCACAGGCGATGTGTTAATTAAAGCAGACGCTATCTCATCCTTCAAAAGCCACTCGATTTTCTTCACGATTATTTTGAAAGCGTTCAACTGGGCTTTGGGCAACGTCTTTAAAGGATCCATCAATGTGTGATCAATCAAAGTACTAAAACAAGAGTAAAGTAATTGTCAAAACTATTAATTATCGCTTTCTGATTGACTCTGCAGTCTCTATATAAAGAAGGAAAATGACTAAACTTTAGAAAATCTGAAAATGCAGCCGTATGAGAGCCTTTGATCTAAGAATCGGAGATAAAATCAGTATTCCGACTGTTACTTAAACCCGCCTTTGACAAAAATTATCAATATCATGGACTTTAATTGTAGGCTTGTATTAGTAATACAAATCAAGCTGGTCAAACCACCTTGCTTTTTCTCTTACTGCTGAAGTCAAGACTCCCTTCTCATCGCCGAGTTCAAACACGCCTTGCTTCATTTCGTCTTCTGCAATGCTGCCATGCTCATCGACAAGGAACTCGTCATCAGCCTCGGATTCGGCACGCGTGGATGCAGTCTCGTCTATCACCTTCCAGCATTTACCAGATTCACTTTCAGGTGGAAGGGTCAGACATATAAGATCAAGCGTCACTTTTAAGGTCGAGCTGAAAGGATCTATGTGGTTTCCTCCCTCTTCTAGCATTCTGATGATTTCAGCTGGAATGCAAACAGAATATTTCTCAAAAAGTAGTAAGTACAGTTTAAGCAAAAAAACTCAAAATTGGCCTATATCGAAATCTCTAGCGTTCTAAAATGATTTAGCTGACAAATGTTACTTACAAAGACAAGTAGGCAACGTGTTAACAGGCAAAAGACCCATTTCGCTTCCGGCTAGATTTCTGTCCCGCAAGGAGCACATCAGATGGAGAAACAATGGGTGGGTGCTAGGATCATCTTCGGACGCACGATCCGTGGCACTTCCAGGCTCAGAAAAAGCGTCTGCTGATTCGAATGCGGAAAGTGTGCTGGTGCTGCCTTTCAAGCTCACTCTGCTAAGCTGCGACTGAAAAATCAAATACATTGTCTCTTCAATATTTACCAAACATATCAGTTGCACGTGGAAGAACAATATTTGATGTCAACACTTGACAATAACTTGAAGTTTGTCGCTATATTTTGACTAAAATAAACTTTAATACAGTTTGCTTATCCTAGCAGTCAATAAAATGCAGCTACAAAAGTTTATCAGTAAACCGTGCATAGTTTAAAGCACTTGTGTACACATAAAAACTTGGCAAGGCTGAAGCATACCCGAAAATCTACGAACATCAAAGGCATTTGTAACATTGTAATTTAACACAACACTGCATCACTTTTTTTAACTTGAAAGAAATGCAAACTCAACATACAATATTATCTTCTCTGTCTGTGTTGATTTTCGCATCTTCTTCCTTTGTAGAGGAGGGCAGTTGTTCGGACGAGCCATAAACGTCACTGCTCGCTTGCAACTCCGTCTCTTGCATTTCACCTTCTTGAATTTCGCTCTCAGCGTCCGATACACTGTCCGAGTCTCCGCCATTCGACTAAATCAGAATATTATCAATCAGGTTAGCAAAAATGAAGAGGGTTAAACGAGCAGAAAGTTTATAAAGTTTGATATATAAGGAGGACCGAAACCTGAGAATCTTTTGAGGAAAATTCCCTTCGTAATGATATGACAACTTCAGCAGCTGAGTACTTTAAAGCATCCAGGCTAAAGACTGACTCTACAACCAATCTCATTAACAAAATACAGCCACAATAGTACAGCAAATGAGTACAACAAATGATAATACCAACACTAGTACAGAACGAAACATACATAAAACAGAATATCAAAACATTTGTGGATTACTGGGTTTAATCATGGCACAACATGTGGATCTTTGCGTAAGTTTTGAATGAAGATTTTAAGTAACAGCCCTTGCAGGAAAAACAATATTTTCACGGAAAAGATCTCAGCAATAAGCTTGTTAAAAGCTTTAACAAGAGCCGACGGCTACAAAAATGTTTGATACGAGTAGAAGAGGCCAAATCAACGAAGCTTCAGATTTTGCTGCTATTGAATGAAGGGAAAAGGAGTTACTAAACTAACTAAAAATATGACCGACAGCTTAAAAACCGTAACTATCACCTGATCATCACTTGCATTGTAGTAAAACAGTTCCGCATTTTGAGGCACATTGCTAAATTTAGTACGGAGGATTTCCAAGAAAGACTCCTGGACAAACTTATGGACATTTTCACTTCCACATTTGGGTGTTGTCATTACTGGCGTACGGGGCGTCGTCTTACTAGTGCTCCCTGAACTGAGTTTGCCACCACGCCTTATGACAACATTGCCTTCAGACAAACAATCGAATACTTCTTCTTCTATCTGCTGGTTTCTAAAATGCTTGCATATTATCCGTATGAAACTGGTTATATCAACTTCAATGCAAGATTCTTCACAAATCAGCTCAACTGACGACTCGACGTCCTTGTTATTAATAGCAAAACCAAGTTGCAGATTCTTGAAAACTCCGTTGACAAATGTTTGGAAGTATCTGTCAGAAAGCGACCTACAAAATGCAGTTAATTCCGCCGATTTAATCAAAACATCAACAATGTCCCCAGAGTAATGGCGGTAGTCTTTCTCTTCATGGGAAGAATCAGACAGCTTTGATCGATAGTCGACAAAAATATTATCTTCCTCGCCAGGCTTCGATCTCACATCTGAAATTGTAGCAAATCTACATTCGTAAAGAAACACCGGAAAATATGGCCTAGCTTTACTCAACCATGGGTCACTTGCATCTTCATCGTCCATAGATTCCCTCAGTTCCCGGACGCTGTCTTCTTCACCAGGTCTGTCATTATCGTTCATTCCTGTTTTTTCCTCCTCTTTACCGCCTGATGCTACATTAGCTGTAAATTGGTCTTCTCTTCCTTTTACTTCCACCTTGTCGGTCCTAAGCATTGGTTCCAAAATCCCTTTTAGGTTTATCTTTTCAACATCGCTCAAAGTAGCTGGAACTACAAGCATGATAATTGATCTTCGTGAGGCTCCTGCGTAGCACCTCCAAAGAGGCTTGCTTGAGAACTCAATATTTAGTTGTAGTGATTTCCGGTAGCCAACGCTCTGCTTTTCGATACACCTCTTTGCAACAAAGGAAGAGAAAGCTGCGCAATTAGCATCGGTAAATGGTACCTCACAGTCAACTGATTCCAGCAAGGAACTGAAGAATAACGAGAGAAGCGTATCGTTTGGACGTTGTTCGCAAAACTCCATCTCTGAAAACAGATAAAATGCGTAAACATAAAACTTGATTTGCATTTTCTTGAAAGCCAGTTCCTATTAATACTAAGGATTAAATTCACCTATTGTTATACCAAAAACGTAACTGTGGATCGAGGGAGAGGCGCAAGAGAATTGATACACTCTTATAACATAATAGAATTAAATAATTACTTATATCACAAAATGAAATACTTAAAACCTCGATTCTTCTATCTTTTCTTGTGTCATTTAAGACTGTCCCTCAATTGGTTTCAACTAAGATACTGCGCTGTATAGGTTGTGAAACATGAGGGATGGTGTATAAACATATCTCACCATTTTCGGCACTTTTGAGCAATGGCAACAGCAAGCACACTTGCTTCGACTTTGCCAAAAGAGGAACAATGTCAAACAAGAAGGGCACGTCAACTACGGTGGAGTTAGCAAACCATTCCGAAGGTGGCTTGACCTCTGCATCAGGAGGAGGTGGGATGGTTGTCAGTAGGCTGTCAATGCACATGCTCTCCAAATGCGAATATGTCACCATCTCTTTTACTGTTTGATGATCTTGGCAAAAAATCTTTAACAAAGGAGGGCAAATAAGGGTTTATTAGCAAAATGTTTAAAGTCAAGGGGCAAGAGAAAATCAAATATTTGAAAGACCTAACGAAGATCAGAGCTGGGTTTTTATGATGAAAAGTATTCCAGCGAGGGATCTTTCTGCAAAGTAATTGCAAAGCGTTAAACATACCTGTTCTGGTATTTCGTTGTACTTCATTCCATCAATGTATTGTAAGGCTCGCCCCGCGCTACCTACGACACCGCAATGGGGTTCTACCCATATCTCGGTGGCAATTTGAAGGTCACCCTTTCCATCTCTAAAGGCATCACTTTCAACAGACTCGTTTTGAAACCCTTCTTTGAGCTGTATACAACGGTGCGGAGGAAACAGAACGAACTGCAGAACACAAACGTTTTTATCGGCGGTTGGAGACACTGCTGGAAGCTGGAAATGAAAAAGTAAACTGACTTGAAGCTGAACTGATTTTAAAAATAGTGTTTGTTACTTTTGGAATGACATTCTACGATCGAAAAATACTGTATCCATTTTCTAATGTCAAGTCATGTCAGACCTCGGTCCGGTAACGTACATACAAATTAATCAGAAAAATGGGATGATACATTTTTACGAAATGAAAACGCGCAGACTTAATGTTATAAAAATTGAAACATTTGACAAAGAAACTCTTTCTTGCAAAGTTCTCACGCAATTTTCTCACAGCCATGAACCTTCTTTGAATAAAAGCATAAAGCTGATTGATTGATTCTTAGGGGAATTTATTCGATTCATGTTAGTACCAATTCATTCTTGGTTGTTTGAAGACCACTTGCAATAATTTCATAGTTTCTCTGAAAAGAATTCGTTCAAATCTCGTCCTTAGAGCCGCATGAAAAATGTTTTCATAAATATTCATAGCAGTTCAGCTGAACACCAGTTTGTCGAAAAATAATCTAGCTTCCTATAGATATTTTACTGCTACTCTTTTTCAAACATTTTCACTGATTATTTATGACAATACATTAAACACTTCATGTTTCCAAACATTTTCACTGATTAGCAATGAAAATATTCTGGTCAATGTTTTCAAACGAAATATCCAATTGGGCAAAATGCAATTCAAGACAAATTTGTTTAACCAAACCGCACTGCATACATTCTCAAAATTCAATTCAGGTTTAAGGCTGACGTAAGCAGCTTTTTTTAACAACAAACTATTTGAATAGAAAAAAATACTAATAGTTCAATAGAATCGAAATGAAATGAAAAAAGACAACATGCAGACAGGGTGACTGCCATCTACTGACCTCCATCGGGACTTCCTTTACCATTGTTATGATACCATTTTGATTGCTGCTGCAGAAATGAAAGCCTTCGAGGAGACGTCGCCTAAAGTAGGAGACGTGGCCATGTCAGTAAATAAACTATCGATTAGAGAGATCGCAATATGCAAACTAAGATAGCTCAAGTTTGGAAAAGATGTAATTTAAAGATGCAGCCATAAGTCCCTGCCAAAAGTCCTCCAAACAACTTGTGTCTAAGATGGTAAAGGTAACAGATAATGCATCTCCTGGTGCCTAAAAATGTTGATTGAAGAGCTTACTATCATAACACTGTTTGAAAAGAAAGAGATGGGTGACATTGAGCGTTTGCTGGGTGCAGTGTATCTTTTGACAGGAAATTTAGCAAGAAGTAACATTTTTAGCCTTCAATGTTTCCAAAGGTTCTGAATAAAGACAAAGAAAAAACGTATATTTTCAAAATTATGACTGCATACTTTGTAAGCGCATAGAGAATGGCAGCCACAGCACCAATAGGAAGTGCTTTCGTCTGGCATGACATCTTCCAAACCCATCTTTGGTTATAAGTATAGCGCGATAAGGCACCAAGAATTGGATTGCTTCTTTCTGGGCCTATTCCACCAGGAACAATGACTGGTGTTAACCTGCTGCTTGATTCAGTAACATCCAAAACGCTGGCATGGCCTCGGCCCTTGTACTCAGCAGACCGCAGGTCATCCGGTATAATTTCATATCTAATGCAATAACAATTGTAAACAAGGTTAGAGAGTATAGACAGCACAGAGCTAAACCTTAATACTAAGGACTAAACCAGATAATAACACTTAAATACACAAAAAGGATCATGTTTCCGTCAGCTCTGATTTAAAAAAGCCTAAGCTTTCTGCGTTTATTGCCAGTGTCTTGGGTTTACAGGGAACCTGTTTACAGAAACCTGATTTATACCAAAAGGTATTAAAATTAGCGTGTAACCCACCCTGCCTTTAAAGCCTAGAAAACCAGAATCATTCCAAAATGCAGGTGAAAACAAGAGATTCCTGTTTACATAAAATGGTAACCCGATTCATGCTGCGATGCTAAAGAGGTAATATGGAACATTTAAAGCGCTTTTAGCAACACGTGATCAATGCGTTATGACACCAAATGTCTCATTGAAGATATGCAAAGTGACCGGAAAGAAATTCGAATTTGATTTTAAAACTGCTTACTTTACAAGTATCCTTTCTAAAGGCTTCTCAAGAAAAATCACACATCTCTTCTCTTTGGTGGTAAGCACAATTGATTTGGAAGGAGATTCCAGGGAAAGTTTTCGCTCTGGCGAAAAAAGTGGCTTTTTCAATGGAGCTTTGATTGCATCAAGACTTTCTTTTAGTTCTGAAACAATCTGAAAATCAAAAAGAAAAATTTAAACAACTTGTTTTTAGGTCATACTATCAAAAAAATGGTTATGCTAATATTAGTGGAAAGGTTATGTTTTCAAAAGGCTATTTTTTGAATTTCTGAATTAAAACCACATAATCTGAAAGAATAAAATGAACAAATTATAAATGAGAAAAAAATAGACTGGTCTATTGTTACAGATTGCCAGAAAAATGTCCACATGAGGGCCGGTTCTTCCCTCTTCAAAATATTGTCATTTGACTTTTTTTTTAACTTTCATTTGACATTAACCCATTAGAATATTTACTAATAAGGGTATTTCACTGACCATACTTCGGGAGGTCTGTAACCAATTTGATTGACAGAAGCAGGGCCGCTTGTGGCGGATCACACAATGAACTTCATTGTTATCTAGCTTATTTATTGTTTAATCAGCCAATAACATGCGAATAAGTTAGCAAATTCAGTGAAGCGTAACTTCCATTCTTTTTTTCATTTTCCAATTGAAACAACGTTTAACTAAAATTAAAGTTTGTTGAAAGACTTTAAATAAGTTCTTGCTTGGACCTTGGAGGACCTCGTGGATAAGGAATCATTTTGTTTTTCTTTCGCAACCAGAAAATTTACATTATGTTATGTTTTGAGACTTTTGAAGGCAACGACTTTCTGCTTAAAGATACTCAAGGAAATTGATTCAAAAATTGGTTTCATTCGAATAAACAGGTTTTCTTGCACTACTTCCTCGTATCTCATTAACTCGTACGTTACAAATAGCCAATTCGCCAACAAATAGCCAAGCCAATTATATTCTTCACCTGTTGTCATTTTTCAACGAAACAACATTTTCTCGGTACTTGGGGTGCCAACCTTTCAGGGCTTTCGCCCACTAGATACACTATGCATTTGATGGTGAAATGGCTTTCTTTTTCTTGCTTAGATTAGGTAACACTTTAATTTCAACGCTTTTTTACTTTTTATTTCAGCTATTATCTATCAATTAGTCGATAAATTGAATGACTGTAAGTTTCCCATAACACGATAAAGTGCCCCAAAAAGATGCACTGATTAGCTGACCTTGTGTCTTTCAGTTCCAGCTGTGCCACCGAGAAACGCCAATCTTATTACCACGCAAAGACCTTTGAAAACCAACCGAAGAAGACAGAACGAGTACGGTGTTTTCTGACTCTTGCTACAAAGAGAATTATTTGTGAAATATCAAACATTCGAAACGATCTAAAGGTTCATTAAGAGTAAACATTTCGTTATTATATGGAAAAAGTGAAATGAAAGCTCAAAACGAAACGATTTTGGAATGTTTCTATCATCGATGGAAAGCGAACGAAACTTTTTTAAACAAGAAATTCCTTGCCTCTCAACTAAAAGACAAACAACCTTATGCAATTGTGCTGCTAAAACAAATACAAGACATGTAAACGAATAAAAGTTAAATTTCAAGTGATTCACGCAATGAATACGAGACAAGGCAGAAACCTGCTATGAATTCTGACAAGGGTAATCAAACCTAAGCATAATTTCTGTCTGAACAATTCGCTTTTGATCAGTTCTCAGCTGGAGCTATTTCATTATTTTGCTAGACCTTGATAAATTTTCCATTATTTTCCACCTAAACAGTCATCCTTAAACATTCATTTAACTTGCTATAGCTATTTGAATTTTGGTTAGCTAAAAAAAATCTTGCGACAGTGCTGCCATTTTGTGGCGGGTGGTGCAATACTTTTCGAACATAAGTGTATTTACCTTCCAAGAAACCTGATGTAGGAATGGTTTTCCAGAAGAACAAACGAGCTCCAGTCCCTCAGAAATCTGTTCAATGCATTCATCGCCGTTCTGCAATGAACTGTATGGTATCGCTCGCTCACTGACGGTATGAACAAGTTCTTCGATATTGGCCTTTACAAAGAACATTAGAATAAGTAAGCAATAGATATCCTAAAAATCATTTCATTTTCAACTTCAATGATAAAGCAAGTACAGTTCAATGAAAATGCACGAAAGATAAACGATGAAAATGCAAGAAGACTTATCATCGGGACAATTCCAACTATTTACCAGGAAACTATATGAAAATAACTCGGAAGGAAACTAATAAAACTGAAAAATCAAGACAAAGATCGGTGGCTCACCTAGCACTTAAGGGGGCTTTGTTTTAGCTCATAAAAAGAAAAGTCTATATCTCTTTTCTAACGCCTCTGCTTGCTTTAAGTATGTGACCAGCTGATGCAGACCAGCATCAACAAAACTGGGCAGAGAGAAATTCAAGGCTGTCTATTCGGTCAAAAACTGTCTTAGATCAAAGGCCTCAATACATAATGGCTTACCTATCATTTTCAAGAAGTATACTGACTCTGTGACAATGAAACCACTTCTGCCTAAAAAACAAGAGGCACCATGAGCCAAAGGCAAATACATTGAAGCTTGGGAAAAGGCTTTCTAAATTTGTCTCTAGCAATATTATGACAATCGTCACATGAACGAACCCAACTACGAGTTTGAACTGCGAAGCAATAAAATCATATTGAAAAAACTGTAAAATATATTTAAGATAACTTGTCGTCTTCTTGTTTAAAAATGTCAATGTGCATGTTGATGTAATTTTTCCTTTTGAACAATATGTTTATGTGAAGGGCAGAAATATCCACTCTGGATTGCGTATTTAAAATCCTCTTGCTTTTTGATGCATTCGTGAATTTTGACCTATCATAATTACATAGAAGATTTTGAATAACAAACACAAATCATTAACAATTATACAATTTAGATATTAAAAATCGTTGCATGATAAGATACTAAAACGCAGCGTTAAAACTTTACCCACCACGTCTTGGTATCAAGATGCAGAATTGGCTTCCAGTATTCTGCGAAAAGTGCCTCCTGCGACTTTGCAGACTTCCTTTTCAAAATATACAAAAAACATTGCAATATCTAACCTTTCGTGATCAATTTACTTCAAATGGAAAGACAACACCAAATGAATGCATAAAATGTACGGCATAGTTTTTTTGCAAGAAACAATATCGTGTCAAACATGAAAGATACAAATATTTCTCAATAAGGCCATTCGTATTAAAAGACTAAAGAGATGATAATAGCCACTATAAAAATGTGGTCATAAGCAAAGTCGGCCAGCTCCAATTCATCCTGTAACTATAATAAGTTTCATTTAATAAAAAGCCTAAAGCAGGATTGAAAGGGCACTACTCACTTTGACTTGCCTTGTTGTAAAGACAGCACCTGCGTTCGAAAAACACCTTCATTTACCATTTACCAAAGACAGCGATGATGATTAAATAAAGCTTTTACAATTCGGTGTCCTGCTACATATCTGTCTACATAAGAAAATGAAATTCGATCGAAAGTTTTGTCATTTAAGAAATAAAGCTCTGGAATAAAAGCATTATAGACCTTTCAAAGTCTAAAGGAGCAAGGAAGACAGCAAGATTGGATGATATGTATGTAATATTAATTTGTAACTCACAGGCGTCCTGGAACTCTGCGGTAAGTGAAACAATGGAACACCGTCTTTGGCACTGTCGGGAATGGTCGTATAGGCAGGGTTTATCGAAAATGACTGAAGTCTCACAAGCAGTTCGTCAGTAGCTTGCAGGCTATAATGTAAAGAAATAAGAACGGGTGAAAGAATGCATCACTGCGAGAAAAATGTACGGCTAATAAGCACAATATTGAATCTTATAGTAGAAAAAAGGGTAAAAACATGGGACATAAGAACATGAAGCATCACAGAATATCATATGTTTACTAAAGCGAATAAGAAGCAGACAAAACCACATGTTACACTGTCTCCCTTTGCAGAAGATTATATACCAACAAAACACAGTCTTTTTCAAAGATTACTGTCATGTATCGAGTTGTTTCGAGTGCACAGGTTCATTCTTCTTCAATTTTTATAAAATAATTGCAAGTTTTCCAATATTTCAAAAAATTAGTAAAAGAATTCAAGGAGTACCTTTTCATTGTTTGTTCAAACTTGTAGACAACGGTTTTCCTAGAATAAAAAATTTGGATTAAATGGCATATAGTAGTTTTCAGCTACGAATCCAAGATAAAATCTTAATCAATATACTACTTATTTTAACACTACTTTTAAGATTCCCGATTATTTTAAACTGAGTTGCCGGACAAATCTTTGAGGTTGCTTAGAAATTAGGAACATCATAAATTCCAATTGAAATTCTAATTTTTTTTGGCAGTTTTGTTTTTTTTTTCAAACTACAGGCACTTGAAATATTTCAGGATATCTGCAATATCATCTCCAGTACTCATGAATATCTCAGGTACATTAGATCTAAATTTCCCACTCACGTCTATCAATTACCCACCAATGCAAAAAGCTTCACCCTTAAGAATCTACACTTGCCCCTATTTCTTTTCCCTCCCAAAATACTTCCAAGAAGAAATTTGCTCTTCTTTCCCATCTGCCCCCCCCTTGCTTCGGTTTGATGATATAACTTTAGGGATCCCTTTTCCCATGATATCGCCAACTGATAAACACCTTCCCAAAACAACGCCTTACAGAAATGTATTCAAAGGTGTAAAACGTAATGATGTTTATAATGACGAACTTGCCTATAAGAACTGGTGAACTTTTGCTTTGATGTGATGTCCACAAGGAAATCATACGAGCCTTTGATAAATACGTCAACATGCGTCGAACGACTGAAAAAATGACATCATGTTGCGAATCATAGCATAAATAGATTTAAAAAAAGATGAGCTAAGAAGTCAAGGAAAAATCTAGGGATGTTGAAAAGCTGAATTATCTTGGAAGAATTGCAGACGCATTGCCAAAAATTTTGTATTACCGTAAATCCTCGAATTCCTGGGGGCTTATTCATTTTTGACATTTTTGGATGGGGGCTTATCCGATGGGGGCTTATTCGATGGGGGCTTATACGAGGGGGGGCTAATAAAATTATTGTAGAAATTACGAAGACATTATTAAAATACCTCGTTTATTTTAGGAGGAATCTTTTTATGAGCATTTAATCAATTATTACCAAAAGTATGAATTTGTTGTGGTAACTCGCCATAGGCAACAATCGTTGCAAAGATCGCAAAAACCATCAAATTGAGGGGTTCCAATTGGAGAATATACGGTAGAAGTGGGGGCTTATTCGAGAAGGGGGGGGCTTTTTCGAAGGGGGGGGGCCAATTTGAGGATTTACAGTATTGCTTTAAATGGTAAAATTTTCGTCTCGGGGCAAATTTTAGGCCTCTTTTCCAATACTTTTCAAACAACTCAATGGTCTATTACAAAGGCCCGACGACCTTAATCGTTGATAAACTTTATTACTGAATGGAAAAACAACTAACTAAAAACACAAGACCAAAATGCGACTCGTAGTAACATGCCGTGCAAATACCAAATTCAGAAGACAAGCAAATAAACTGCATTTCAGGAGTTTGATTAAAAAAGAACTCACTTCGACTGATCAATAGGCCAAGCCTAAAAAAGAAATTGGAAAATAAGGGTTAACAATAGAAGAAGCAATGTTGTTAGGATTGCATCGCTGGCAACAGCTATTAGTACTAAACAAACACCCCTTGATTCCAATCATCCATGAAAAACCTATTGAAAGGTATCTTTTCTTCACAAAATAAACATTCACATCGTGTCAAGGAATAGCCAACCCATGCTTGAGTTATTTAAAAAATTTTGCATGGGTCGAATGAAATGACAAAGAGCACATTGCACTCACCGCTTTGGCTATGTATTCTAAGAGGACGTGCTCTTTCCATGGCAAGGTAAGCTTCACTTCGAGCTGAGTGCCATCTAAAAGCATTGATAAATAAAAACACATGATTGTACTGAAAATAGGAAGTAACAAAGGTTTGATCGAACGACAAAACAACGGCTTATTTTTTACTGATGCTGTTGGATTTCCCACTTCTCGCACAAAATGCTTATTTATTGGTGAAGGTAATGTCCATAAACATAAGTCTAGATGTTAAGAAAACAAACCTCTAGAAATGGCGACACTTTCGATCGAATACCCTTCTCTAAGGCGAACGCTCAAAACACTAAAAAAGAATAACAGCTTATTCAAAATATATACAGAGAATTTTGCAACTGATCAGTAATCATTGTCTCGAAATGTAAACGTAAGAGCATCTCGGAACAGGAAATTAACACTCAATTTCGACTGAATATTGCTGATCGCATATAAGTACCTGGATATCCTAGTTGAATGCTTGCATTCAGAGTGCTTGATCTTCTGCATCGGCTGAGATATCGAGCTAAAGCAAAGAAGGGGATTTAATTGTTAGTTTAAAACTAGAACAGCTATTAAAAGATACTGAAAGCTCGATTATGGCGAACTTCTTGAGCCTTACCAATTGGCTGCCCTGCCACTTGGAGATAAATCAATACACACGTAAATGGGAAAGCGTAAATGGGTATTGAGAAACTGTTCACGTGCTGGACAGCAAAGACAGGAATAAGGCTGTCATTCCTGTTTTCGGGGAGTCGTTCCTTTGTACTCACATTCCACGACACTCGTCTTGGATCTCCCTGAACTAGGTTATACTTCTCAGGCAAGAGTTGATTATACTTCTCAGGCAAGTGTTGATTATTAGAGAGATAAGCAAGGCTAAAACCAACTAATAATCCAACTAAGAGAAATCATTAGAGATATAAACATGAAAGATTGGGGGGGGGGGGGTTGAAAGCCTGCACGTGAAGGGGGTTTGCGGAGACCAAAATGAATCAAACTGGAATCAAAGGAATAGTGACAAATTTGGATGCTTTCATGTCATGAAAACTAATGAATTGTTTAATGATGTTTTTTCATGTTTTTAATTAAAAATACTGTGGTGAAATCTTAACAGTAAATAAAATGTAATGAGCAATGCCGACAAATACAAATTCCGAAGAATTACACTTTGCATCAATTTTGAAGCTTGCCCTAGAACCCTTCGTTGTCCATGCAACCGCAAAGGCACTTACAGCAAAGGATAATATAACTAAAAATTTACCACTCGATCTACGAATGAAACTTTTTTAATATCAAAGATTTGTTTATTAAAATGTTTATTAAAACTTGCATAAATAAAAGAGAAAAAAATGATATAATACGAACTCGATTTTATCTTTAGTAAAAGGCATTTTCCTCATCCAAAGTTTGTTGGCTACATCATCATATGCGATTTTGCCACGGTCGATATCAGTATGAAAATTCCAGCAAAGAAGGGCTTCATGGTATACGTTCATTGGCTGTGCTTCTAGAAATTACAAAAAATTGTAAGTTGCGTGCTAGGCGAATCCTGTTTCTATCAAACACAATACAAAATGTCATAGTTTTCTTAGTTGCGTGTGAATTACTGTGAGTTGGAAACGTTTTACAATGAATAAGCAGAAAAACGTTTCCAGAAGATCAATTTCTACTTCTAAGTGTAACTCTTCTACCCCTCTTACAGTCCTCCCCTTACAAGGCAAAGCTGGCATCGGCCTTGCAGCTTTCAACTTTAAAATCGATTATATATCATCTGGTCAGGTCGGATTTTGACAAATACTTATTTGATTAGCTATAAACTAATGACACCTTTCAGAGTTTCAAACTAGATCAGAACCAAATTATTTGTAAAATAGATCTCCACAGCGATAGATTTATCTATGGCTCGCAATAGAAATATTCATACTGCGAAATATAATATGAACTGTGTTCTGCCACCTTGTACTTCGCTTGAGGTTGGGTGTTGTTTTGGGTCTGCAGAATTCACCTGGAAAGACAAGTAAAAATAGCATCAAGACGTGAGCTTTAATTGAAAGAATTGAAAGAGAAATTGAAAGAGAGACGTAGCTAGGTTCATTCTAAGGTTGACGTCACAAACTCACTCTTGGGCATGCGCACATGTAGGCGCCGGAGGTGGCGGTGGCTATGAACTGCATAAGAGACGTGTGTGGAATAAAGCCATATCTGAAACAGAAAAACAAAAATTTTGCTGTTTTCGCGTTGTTACTAAAACAACTTTAAAAGCAATCTGCAATGGCAAAAGTGAATCAATGGCAGAAGACGTAAAATGAAACTGACAATCTTTGCCACAGGCATACTAGCTGACGCTTGGATGGCGCTTAGTATACATGCAGTTCAACATATGCAGTATAACATATATACTTCAAATTTACAAAGCCTAATGGCGAATGGCAACTTAACTCGAAACTACAGATATTTTGCTCTTTGGGAAAAAGATGTGCTAAAAAACGAGACTGGTGTTTTGTCTCTTTAAATAAATAATAAAAATTTGAAATTCTAACTGAGAAAATTCACGTGTTACCCGTATTTCGATCCACCGCCAACTTGCAGAAAAGAACATACAACGGTGCTGGCCCTCATTTGCGCCAACACAGCGTCGACAGCAGATGCATCGCTGAGATTAAAGACTCCATCAGTGACGATGACTAAACCTAGGAGAAAAGCAAGAAATTGAGTTTCTTTATGATTACCGGTTGATCATCCTGAAACAGATCATAAGATTCAACAAGCTAGCGGCTATTGTCAAAACACTGCTATAATAAACAGGCCTTAGTATACAGTTAATTACAATATTCCAGCATTGCCACTGCCTCACAGGTTGAAGCTCAAATGCGATTCCCTAAAACCAAATTGGAAGCAAATACGTAGCTGAGTTAACTACCTTTCTGCTTCAATTTGAAAGTCATATTTTAATTAGGCTTAATTTGCATGACAAGGTCGGTATCTTTCAAATCTATTACAAACCAAAAGCTTTATTTTGCCTGGATGTCATATCCAGTAAGCTAGGAAATATCCAAAAGGGACAACCTTAATATCTATCCGAGTGACTCGCGTTAAGGATATTTCCTTCAACATGGTGAACAAAACAAAATCAATCAGAGAGAGTGAAACAAATTTCTTCAACATAGAGGATCAAAGTTATTAAGCAGAAGAAGAAGACTCTTTGGAGGCACAATCCTATATATAAGCAGACTCCTATGAAATAGCAATATCTTTTGGATGAATGATACTTGAACTTGGATTAAAAAGGTTTAAAGAAAATATCCAACCTGCACTTGCGTTATCAGGAAGCAGCTGCAGTGCCAGTAAGGCATCTCTGACCATGTTGAAAAGACTTGAATCTGTATCGTGCCCAACTTCATCATCAATTGCATCTGCTTCAACAGGCAGCTCCTATTCAAGAAAAAGCAATGTCTGTTAGTCAACTGCAAATTTTTAGATTGTAGCAATGATGCAAAGAGACTGTTTTAAAAAAACCTATGAGACTACCACTTGGTGAGTTTAAGAGGGTATTCATAGGAGCACCTTCCCTTTATGTCCAATTGATCTTTAGTAAACAAAATCAGGTATATAGAAATGTAGAAACATGAGAAAAACGTTTTATAAAAAATTGAAATTCCATTCGACTGATAAAGTTAGTCAACAAATTTAGCTAATGCTCAAGTTTCAGAATTGCCAAAATACCTGGTCGTATTTCCTTGACAGTTCCTTTGCTAATATGTCTTCCAAAGACTGCAATTTACATTTCAATTCATATAGCAAGCTATAGATATTGGTTCGTGATACAGACAGTCCTTGAACAAGAACCTAAGGGCAGCAATAAGAAATATATTCAATGTGAATTCAAAGTAACATTTTATCTTCTACGGTCTTCAATTTCTATCAAATATTGAATAATACCAAGAATTAGGTATCTATTCCAATGTTTAGTTAGCAAAAATGTTCCTGCTTTTTGTTACAACAAATGGGAATTTGAGATTAAACTTTCCAGCAACAATTCAATAAATAAAAATAAAAATATTACTGAATCATAACATAATGTTTCAAAATGAATCTTAACTGATAAATCAATATCAACTTGCGCTTAAACTCCCCACCTGACAGGTTCTGTGTGCCAAAGGTGTGTATGCCAGTACAGTAATGACCAATTCTGGTTCAAGTACCAAACTGCTGCCTGGGACAGAAAACTGCCAAGACAAGGAAAAATATAGATTAGAAGTATGTTATGATTGAATGAACATATAATGCAAAGGTGAATTCCTAATTTGTGCTTGTTGGTAAATACAAATTATAACATTTTTACAATTATATCAAGAAAGCATATCACAAGATTTGAATGTCTATTTCTGAATATTTGCTTTGTTAAATATAGTTATACTTCAGTCTTATTTGTTTTGTTGGGAGAAGCAATGTATTTATTTTTTACTTTGATATATCACTTTCTATTCTTGAAAATATAAATTTCACTAGACAATAGTTGCTTATGGGCTATGTACAAAGAAAGAGTCTGGTATAATCTATGTGACAATATATATAATATGAGCTAAAATTAGAGTGGAGGGAAATTATGTGGTAAAAGTTAACCAGAAATCTGTGGACTGATAATGTTTGTAGGGTAGTTTTCTATTGCAGATTGTGGTCTTTGGCTAGATTACAGACCAAATGTCATCAGCATTGTTACTAAAAAGTGTTTGTAATGAAAAAAGCTTGCCCTTTGGCTGGAGGAATGAAGCATTTAATAGAAAGAATATTTAACCAAGAGAAAAGTGCTTGAGCAACTTGGCAAATATAAAATCAATTTTCATGCACATTCTCCAGGCAGCATTCTGTTGAGAAAACACTTTTTTCTTATATGAGTGAAACACTTGTCCCAACAACTGTTACATGTACTCATTATCTAAAAACATACCTGATATAAAAAACATAACTAATTTTTTACAAACAAATTTTGATATGCACATTATCATCCCACGGAACTGGTGATTGGTTACGCTAAATGTAAATCACTATGCAGAAACATTCTTCAAGATTAAGATATCAAAGCTTTGCATATAAATGTCCAGTTTTATAAACTTATAGTTATAAGACAGGACAGTATGTCTGTTCTGACGAATGCTCCAGTTATTTTGATACACTAATTTAACAACAAATTGGATTCCAGATCAGATAACAATTTTTTCTTAGTTTTCTAAAAAGCTGTGCTTGTCTTTAAAACATGGTTTTAAAAAAAACACAAATATCGACAACACTTAAATCTGAAGTAAAAGGAAATCAGCATCAATTTAGAAATCTATTCCCTCCAGCCCAAACTATCTACTCCCTACTTTGTGTCATGGGCAGTCTTTATTGTACTTCCTTTAGAACAGATAATTTCCAAGCATAACTACCTTTTCACTACAGTTATTTAAAAAGAACATTAAAGCACATCCATTGGGATAAAAAACTTCCCTGGTCAAATCAGTTTTGCCCTGTGAGAGGGCCCTTATTTTTGTGGTTGGGGACAGGGGTGAACCAACCCCCCATACCCCGGGTCAAGTGACACCCCTGGACACAACTAGGTGTTTTTAATAATTGACAGCATATTGTTTGAAGGACGAGGGCAGTATTCATTAAACAAGCTCTAAATCACATTCATAACAATTTTATGAAAATAAATTTTCAAGTTCTTACTGGTTCAATTAATCCAAGAATGCAGTTCATGAAGTTCTCAAATACTTCTTCTAGCATTATCTTTCCATTCTCCACATTCTAAGGATTGAAAACAGATAGTTTGAAAAAAAACAAAATTACTAAGGAATAGTTGACTTTTCTTTCTTCCTATTCTGGCAGGGCAAACTTTCAGTCGTTTGCATGCTCATTTTCCATCTTTAAGTACAGCCATCTTAATTCAATTCACACGTTCACTGAACTTTAATTCTATTTTCTGCAAGAAAAGTACAAACAATATGGAACAAGGGTATGCCAAAAAGAAGTAGAAAAGTTTTTGCTTCTTTTTGGAAAAAGGCAGTTATGAAAACAAATTGTATCAAAATAACAATGGAAAGAAAAAGCAACACTTTTACAAGTCCGACTTGTCTACCTCAAGGACTTTTCTAATATGTTTATTATTGCATTGCTGAAATCAAAATCTGCCAGCAACACTTTTGAACAGACACAAATTAATTTTATAGTTCAAAAAAAACTTTTGTTTCAAGGCACGAGCAACCCCTTCAGGAAACAAAAAGTTGGAACTTATGATACCTATCAATATTTTACTTGCTTGCTTGCATCTTTTGTCCTTTTCATCTCGGCCACATATGTTCACTAGATGTCAATTTTCTGTAACTCTCTTAGTAGGTATTTTTAACTGGATTTTGAAAATTTCATATATTCACCCTATTGGCATTGTGTTTATTTACAAGAAAACTGAAATAGGATAACTCACCACACTCCACTGTGAAGAGCTTATATCTATACAGAACACAAATCTATACTGCCTTCCGATAAAAGTTATTCTTGTTGATGGAGCGAGCCTGAATGAATGTACATTATGGATATTTGAGACTTCTGGCAAAACAGATAGCACCTCCAGTTCTTCATGTGAAGAAATCTGAAAGACAGAGTAAAAGGTCAACAAAATAATTTAGTGTTGTGTATGTTCTATCTTCAGGTGGCATAATGTTAAGTATTAAACCGACCTTCATTATTTACATCACCAGAAAGCACACAATGAAATACTTCTAAAACATGCAAAATGAGTTATTACATCTATAACAGATCAGCCCCATCAAAAATGTTACCTATCAAACAAATATAATCTAGCCCTTGGTTCTAAAAAACTATGAATCAAGACAAACATTAGTAATCTGTTGGCAAAACTAATAATCTAAACTAACAAACAAAATAACAATCTAACCAAAATTCACTTACTAAGTCCTGGTTGCCCTTTGGGTGAACAGCAGAGTTTATGTGCTGGAAAAACCATTGAGCTCTTATACTTCTTGATATCCTATATTCCTTTCCCATCAAAAGGAACACCCTTCCAGCATGATCTTGGTGCAGCTCTGCCATTCTGCTTTGAAAGGTGAAAGAATTAACTTTCTTAGGGACCTTGTGTTTCTGTTTAATGGTAATTTCTACATATAGATATAAAGCTTTTAAACAGGTTCACAAAGAAACATAAAATAGAGTATTTAATTTTCATTAGATTATTGTGTAAAAGACTATTTGACACATCACATAAACTACTTTCTAAACAAAGTTTGGATTCAAAAAGACTTCAACAAAGGCTTCATCAGTTACTAAGTGACTATTACTGATGTGGAATGCTACAAATGAAACAATTATATTAAGTCTGATAGACATCCAATTAAAAACATAATTTTTCTTTTACATTCTAGAAATCTTAATTTATCAAGTGTAGGGCTATGAAGATATGAGTGAGTTTGGATTTCTTATGAAATCAAAAATTATGACATCATGATTACAATAGGCTAACTTAATTTGTTGTTTCATGCATACAGATGGGCAGGGTTTGTTAATGCAATACATGCATTTGCAGTAAACCAGAAAAGAGCAAGCATCTTTGTAACAGAGGGTAGACTATCATTGACGACCTTCTTTCTGGTAAATTATAATCCAACATTTGCATCGTACTTTTGTTCACAATTGAAAAATCGTGATTCTTATATCGAATAGGTGAATAAATATTTACACAAACCATGCATTTTATTTCAAGTTTTCTGATATCCCTATCAACAAGGTAGAAGACAAACCTCCTGATATCTGGAGTTGGGGGCTCGTAAAAACGTATTTGAACTCCTCCAAGTCTATTCGTTACATGAAAAAACTATCAATCCATTTAAACACATCATCAATAATAGTTTAAATGTCCATTCTTTCGCTTCAACTTGGGCAAACACGCACCATTTCGGCCTCAAACACGTAACATGATTAACTGGCTGCTACAAGTTCTAAATCACGTTCATGCGATTTGGTCCAGCCTCGATTTCAATTCGACATAATGTTTTGTTTTTATCGTTGCATTTAGTTTTTGGTAATCGGTACACGCCCCCCCAATCGGAATTTAGAACATTCAACTTCCCAACCCGTTACCCACTATACTAGCAACCCTCAGCTTACAGGAAATGTGCTAATATTCGATTAACAGCACAGTGAATAGTGTGCTATAGAACCAAGTTCAAACCCAACTGGAATTTGAGGGATCAAGCCCAGCTGGAACTTAAGAATTATTTCGTTTTGGTACTTCAACATTGTACTTTGTTGAGACTTTCAAATACTTTGAAAACAAATTATCCCGAAAATTATTTTTATCACAACGTAACCGGACCAAAAGTGTCCTGGTTAGCAGTTGAGGCGAACAGCACAGGGAGGAAATCGCGAGCGACTTTTTTTTTTACCACACCCTTCAAACACTCGCAAATGCGGGGAAACGACCTTTTTGCAGAATTTCCCCCCATTGTTTGATTTATTTTAGCTACGGTAAATAGCAAAGTATTTTACAATTGTTATTGACACAAGCATACAGTAAACTACCCCCCCCCCCCCCCCTATGAGTTTTACATCGTTTTTGGACAAATCTCGAGAACCATACTTTAGAAAAGTGGGGGGGTCCGGATCCCCCTATTCCCCCCTTGAGCACGTCACTGAATGCGAGGATTATAGTGAAGATTTGGTATTTGTACCTGGCACCCGAACGCATTTTTTAGGACACTGAGAGCAGTGTCCTGTCCTTCCGCTCGATGTGACCACACCTCGTGATTCCTGATGATTATAATTACAGAGAGCTGGCAACTATCCTCACTCTGGATGAAAGTTTGGTCATACCAGGGACTCCGGCTACAGACCCTTGGGACTGTAGTCAGCGCCTTTAACAACTGAGCCATCCTCGCACATTTTCACCATACATGAATCTTAAAATCTCTGTTATGGATATGATTAATGCTCTCGTGGCTTTGATTATGACTATTATCAAAATATATTTTTTTCAAACTGTTAACAAATCAAAGGAGCATTTTACTCTTAGCAATACGTTGTTTTGCTGGTACCAGCTAACTTTTATCAAGATAAAATAAGTTATGTGCATCAACACGGATCGATGCTTTCGATCTCAGACGATCTCAGCTTTCGATTCTAGGTTCTTATTCAATGAAATCAATCCATTTTTAAAGTTTCAATCCATTTTTTTAATGTTTACATTTTTCAAAGCCATTTGCATATTTATTAAAAAAGCAAGGTTTAGATTGAAATTAACATAAAAAACTGTTCTTCCAAACTAATTTGTAAAAACGAAAAAGGCGAACCTTACAATTTTCAAATTAAATACACAGTACAGAATAACGAAGTAGAACAATTCCCTCGGATTGAAAACGATCTGTTGATATTCTGAAGACTAAAGAGCAAGATATTATGTTAATGAGCTATTCATTTGATTTTGTTTCTTTTCGAGGCAAATTTATAATCTTGACCTCTAAAAGAAAAGCATGTTTTCGTATAAGCGAGGCACATAGATCTGATTGCTGGTCTCTCACTACTTCAGCCTCACCAAGTGTTAACCATTCTCAATGTTTCCGTTTCAATCAAATTATCTTTTATCTGCCAACCCACTTGCTTTGTACTAGAGAAACCAGAGAGTTGGTTCTTGACACAGGGTCGAAACAACAAATTAGTTAACAACGAGTAAAAACAGTTGCAGCTTGAGAAATTCTGTGAAGTTAAGTCTTACTTACAGTCAATTACATTTTTGGACCAGTTGCCTAATGTTTTATCAAGCTCGGAATAGCAACTTAGACTGGTCTTGTTCTATACAACGGTAAACAGAAATTTTTATTACATCCTTAGAACTACCTAGTTGACTTCATACTTTTTAAGTTTCTCCATAACAACAAGTTTCATCTTTTGAAAGTTGTGATCTTTTGACGTTCATGAAGAGGACAAGCATTTCCGGACAGCGGACAAGGCGTTTTCGAGATATACAGTAGTGCCTTCGCAAAAGGGGTGGTCATTTTTAGAGAAATTAAAGAACGCAAAGGTTGCTTATTTAAATTGTCGGGTGCATAAAAAATAAGGAAAATTTCTTCCCTCATTATTTGATAATTTGACTATTGGTGCTCGCCCCGTCAGTCAAAGAAAGTATTTGAAAGCTTATAGCAGAGCTACATAGTCTCCTGCCAAACACTATTTATTCATCACCCTCATCTTCGCTTGAGCTAGAGCCGAAGAGTTCATTTCCCAAATCATTGTCTCCCTCGTCATCTTGATCCTCAGCAACTTCCACTGCATTGTCAGATTTTTTACCCTCTTCGTTCGATTCCGCGTCTTCAGCTTTTCTATCCTCGGCCTCGTCTTGTTCTTCCAAGTTGACGTCATCAGCATTTACTTGATCACTGTCTGGACTTGCGGGTTCGTCCTCGTCTTCGTCCAGCTCCTCCTCAAGCGCAGCGTTTTCAAGCTGTGAAAGTCTTGATTTCTACATCGAAAAAAAGTGACAGAAAATTTAATTCAAGGATAGGTTTAGTAATCTGAAAATAGCCTTCATTTACAGGTCAGTTTCAAATTAATTTAAAAAGCGTGTATAAAAATATTCAACACAGGTTTAAATTTGCTATTTTCTGGAAAACTCAATAAAAAACACCTCGTGTTTAAGACAATGCATTTTTCTTTTTTCTTCGACTAATGCGTACATACTTTTCAAAATATGAAAGCATGCTCATTTTAATGTCAAGGTTTTGAGTAAAACAGGACATTGAAAAATTATACATGCTTTTTGTAAATTTTAGCCGTTGTGGGTCACTAAAGTTAAAAAAAAACAGAAAAATGCTGTCTTTAACTACGAAATGGTTTCATTTCTCAATTAATAATTACCATTACTAGGTTGAAACAAGTATTGAACTATGGAACAGAAGAACCCACAACAAACTCACGATCGATAAATGATTGAATAAGATATAATAAAACAAACCTGCAAATTCAGTTCAGCTTCTGTCGGCTCTCTGTTTCGCACGACCAATTTGGAAACTGCCGAGCTGATTCCTCCTGCACCGCCTTTAGCTCGTCGCTTGTTCAGCTTCACCCTAATCGATTAAACATGGCCAGAGGTCATTCGTGAAAAGCAAAAGCCCTTATTTTATAAATATTAGAAGTCAAAGGGTTTTTTACATGTAATTATATCAGCCACATTTTGTTGGAAAAGCCTTTTTCATCATGTCGAAAGTATATAGAAACTCGACCTTCTGACTCCCACTTCAAAGATCAAAGATTAAATCAGAGTTGTGATATAAGAAGACCTTTCGTAATTCCTCACAGCTTCAAGGTATATTTCAAAGAGATAACATTTGGGGGTAATTTCGAGACAAATAAAAAGGTTGACTGTGTTTGGGTATTTTGAAATGTTATGGAATCTTTTGAATAGTTGCCAGATTGGTAAGAAGGGCTCCCGGCAATTGAAGTTTTAAGTGGTCACAAATGGTAACGTGAATTTGGACCTGCCACGCTGTAAGGCCCTAGTGATTAATACGTCACAAAAGTTATTTTCACATCAGCAGAACCACTGTCAAAAATCTTTAAGACGAGGGTGTGACATCCAATTTCAGGTGTACTTAGGGGGGATTAGAAGAGAGGGGGATTCTGCTGGCTATAACTGCTTCCTTTTGAACAAAGGATGTTTAGCAACTGACAAAAGAAAAATCTAAGGCTTCAGCAGCCTTGGAAGGAAAACTTGAATTAACAGGCTTTCGCCGCAAAGCTCATAAAATAAGAATATATAAAGGGAAGAACGCATAGGTATTAGAGACTCGTGAGCCTCTTTACGGAATATCGTCAAAGTGCCAGAAAGGCTTATTAATATTGCGAGGGTGTTAAAGAGAAGACACAGTGTTAATCAATTATGCACATCGACAGCACAGCGCGAACGTATACATTCTGTCTTACCGAATCAGTAAATTGGACGAAACAGCTAAATTGTCCCTATGCTTGAACTTCCACCATCATATATTCAATTGAAACTGCATTATATGTTTTTTCGCTATAATTTATTGAAATCCTAGTTTCATGTTTGAGCGTTTGTGGCCTTGATATCTCTCCCTCCCCTCCCTCCTCTTCAGATAGTGAAATATGTGAACAACCACTAAACCCAAAATCAGATTAAAAAACAGTCGCCTTCCTGTAAATGCTTGCTCTAAAATGTGAAATAAATTCTTTGTTGCTTAAGAAAGCCACGAAAAGAAGACACAATTTAACAAAGTGCAGGGAATACCTTGTTTGTAGTTCGTTGTAAAAAGCACCTTCGTTTTCTCGCAAAGCAAAGAAGTAGTTTTCCTGTGAAAAGAGCATTTTTATGAAACCGTGTTGGGGGTGAACATGAACGTATCGTAAAATTCCGAATAAAAGCCAAGGGCTTAAAATGGTTCAAAGACCATTTTGGGGGCTCATATTTGAGGAGGGCTATATTCGGGGGGGGGGACTATATAAGGAAATTGACGGTATGTAAACAACTGTAAGAAAAAAAACATTTTAAAACATGCAGGGTGATATACCAAAAGACGGACAAATATGATTTTTTGTTAATGACCCCACCTCATACCCGGAACTAGCTTTATTCTTGACACTCCAGTTGTATTCCCTGGCAAGCTTATAATCACTCCTAAAAGAAAATTGTCTCCATAATAAAAGAAGATGCTGATTTATTTTCGTTACACAGCATTTGCCGATGAACAGTTCAATATCTAGCATAAAATTGTAAACAAACAATATTGCAAAGACATATTGTAGGCAGCTTCGCAATCTTTGGTCAGTCGTTAAGTTTATCGATAGTGATACGTCAGCTACGCTCACTCACGCACTTGTTACAAAAAATGGATTATGGTAACGCGCCGTTGTATGACACTTAAAAAACCATATATGATTCTAATTAAGATCTTCCCACAATATTGAAGATCCTTCAGGATAACAACCTTGAGCATTTGAAGGAACTGTTTGCAATTTTGGTAGGTCATTGAAATCCAATTATAGTCAAATTTTGAATGTACTTTGCTCTGATTTTAAGAGTTAGGGCGATAAGGCTTTCAGCGACGCAAGAACCAGATTATGGATCTCAATCCCCATGAACAACAGGTGACCACAAAAATCATAGAATTCTAGTCAATGTAGTTTCAGTTTAGAAAAAAATTGCTATAGAAATACTCTAATAAAAACAGTAATATCACAACATTTCAAGAAACTTAATGTAAATATTACTCGCAAAATGACTGCTTCAGTTCTCTTTTTACGTTGCAATTACTCTCCTTTGATAGAATATAAAGATATTTAGGACAGGAAACAAGTTGCTGAGGATTTGCGTGCAGAAAAGGACTTGGAGCAGTGTCTCTTTGGAACGGATCCGCAGCATAAACAGCAAAATGTGCCTTAACTACGACCCGGGTACACTCTAGAAGGCATACTGTCATTTTCAATTGAGTCATTTTGAAGCGTGGGATAATGCTAAATTAATTGTTTTAAGTGGATTGTTGCTTCTTCGTCGCCCTTTGCCGAGACAAGAGATAAGACTGAAAGAAGCAGCACTTTGAAAAATGAGTAATAATAAAGCACCCCTACGCAGTGTGAGCATTAACAATTTTGCATCACTTTCATTTGAATACAAATTACTAAAAACTGGTAGCATTGTGAAAAATTGACCGAAATAAAAGAAATAAAAACGAATAAGAAGAGATGCGAAGGTAACTTAAAATGGTCCCTAGTATCGTAAGGTCTTTCTGCAAGAAATTAGATACAGAACGAATACTAACTCATCTTCGCTTGCAATTTCACTAGGATCGGCTTCTTCTCTCTTCCTTTTACGTAGTGTGTCATCACTTGGCAGAAAATATGCAACAAACTGATCACCACTTTCGTCTTCCATACCCCTGTGCGCAAGAAAGAAACATCATGACTAAATCTTGATATAAAACTCTGGCAGTCATGAAGTCTTGACAATATACTTGTGTTAGCTCATGAAAAAAATGTTATGTAAAATTTACATTTTGGCAATAGTGATCTTCATAAAGGTTAAAACTTGCAAATGAGCGCAAATCGTGGTCATTTTATAAAATAGAACGTAAGGATGATAGCAAGATCATAATTTGTTGTTCAATAAGCATTATTATACGAAATGAAAATTTTGAGAAGAAAATGAGACACAATTTCGACTTTTCATGTATGAATTGTCTTTAGAGTAATTGGATATAATAAAAAGGTAGTTCAGACTTGTAATTTAGACTAAAGTTTAGTTAATGTTGAAAACTTAATTGCTGCCATCTTATCTTCTAAGCTTACATTGATAAAAATGATAGCTGTTAATTCGATTTGATGGTGCCGAAAGTGAATAATTTATAACAGTTATTTTGTTAACTCCTTAATGTAAATCAATTCGATTTCCAGTTATGTTTTGTTGCTTTTCAAGAGTTTTAACTTTAAAACTTTTTATCTGTATCGATTCCCTTGTACGAACTTCATAAGTTACTCTAATAAACTGGTTCATAAATTACTTACTATTGAGTGTTTCTGTTTCTCCTTACTCCTTAAAAAAAATAAAGGGCTAAAACAAAATATTAAAGTGTGGGATATAACGAACTGAATACAAAGGTTTTACCTGATCATGGCATGAGACATTTCATCGATTGATGCTGGATCAGCCTTGCCTCTTGGAGTAGGTTCCGTATCGAAAATCACATGGGCACAAGGCATATGCCAAAACTAAAAAGCAACGACCAAAAAACTAAAAGACTAAAGAAGGACCAGATATTATCAAGTGAAGAGGTATTGAGTTTACGCAAATGGGTCAAAATAATTGATTGGTTTACTTGGACGTCAACCCAGCCATTTCAATAACTGCAGAGTCACTACATCCAATTGCAATAAACGCAACTTTCATTCAAAAATGGTTGAAAATAGCACAGATGTGAAACTAGAATAAAATGTTTTTCGAAGAAAAGTTGATGACACCTCTTGGTTGACAAGTTGAGAGGCTAAAAACCAATTCTCCACATGCTTAGTGGAATCGTTATACCAAAAGACGAACAAGAAGAAGTCAATCACAGTGAAGAAAGACATTTACGTAAATAGTTTGAAATTTTATAGAAAGAAACTGTAATCGTGGTATAACATTCTAAGAAAAAACTAGTGATTAATAAATACATCAGTAAGCGGGAAAAAGGAAATAAAATCCCATTGCATTGAAAATTATAAGATATAAAAATACATGTGAGAGAAAAAGAAACCTACACTGAAATCAGGAAAAACAGGCATTATATCAACTGGCTTCAATCTTGGATTAGCGTGGTGTGCCGTTATCTGAAACAAAATTTGAAAAACATCATTGCAGAGCTAATTAAGGGAAAATATAATTTACTCCTGTCTTATAATTGTCGTCACATCAGATTGTAGTTTCAAAAAGAAAAGCTTTTTTTTCAAAATAGGCAAATTCTCTACAAACAAAAAACCTATATTTCCAACATATCTGCTAGCACTCATCATTACGTTTAGGACAGCATCTGGTTAATTCCTTGGGTAACATGAACCATAAACACAAATCAAAAATAGTTTTACCAGGTAACATATTCGGGAAGTAAATAAACAAACAATGTAATTACAGGTTTCTTTGCAGCCTCAAAACTTCCTTCAATTGATTGAATCTGAGCTTCGCGATCCTGTTTATGACAAAAGGAACCACATTGGTTAGGCAAATCATTCCTGAACAGATGCTTAAATATTTAAGAATGCCACATAACGATGTGAGATGATTTCCAAAATTAAATATGATGTTTGTGTTTACGAGAAATCAATTTATTAATATCAAGCATGTGCGAGAAATTAGTGTTATACCTTATATAAATCGATTCCTTTCATTTTCTTCTTGACATTAAATCCGACTCTGGAAAGAAAATCATTAATGAGATTCCATAAGCCACAATAATTAGGCAAAGAAAATTATCGAAGAATGAATATCTTATAGCATTTACAAAAATGATTAGGACTGGAAACGAAGCAAAGTATAACCAGAGAGAGACCTTATTAACATTAGTTATCAAACAACTATCTAAACTGAAGGTGGTGAGGTTGAGGGTTTTGAAAGATGCAAAAATTCTACTTTTAACTTACTTTGTTTCAACCATATCATTGCATGTTTGAAATCTGTTGAATTCTGTTGATATATACTGTGTTTTTCTCAGCCACGTGACACTCTTGGTATGTTGCCTTTGTCTATTCAAAGAAGAAATCAATTCAATACAGTGCTGGCAACTTGAAAATGTATAAACAGAAAGGGTAGAGCAGGAAAGACACACTGTACTCTGTTCACCTATCACTCTGCTCCTCTGAATTATCTATTTTTCTTATTGTTTATTGTACCTTAGGTTGATAACTAGGCACCTTTGATTCTGTCAAGGTTTAACAGATGAAGACAAAAGTGGAGAAATTTGCAGTGTGTTTACTTTTACTTAATTTGATATCATTTAAACGTTTTATAGAAAGAGCTTTTGAATAAATATCTCATTATAATCAGTAATTAATGTACATCAGTAAATTATATTTAAAGTTTTCCAAAGTTGCTGAAAGTTCAGCTCTCAGGATTTGTAATTGTTTTTGTAGAAGTGAATGATTTAACACACACAGCAGATTTGGATATCATTAATTTCTAATTAGATAAATAAGACAATACCTAAAACAGCAAATCTATCTTGCTATACTGAAATACCTTTTATGGTCTGCTTGCATAGTGAACTCCTCTTCCAGTAATTTTTCATCTGCTGGATGCAGTTCTTATGACAAAAGAAAACATAATTTGTAAAATTGAAACATCGTGATGCAGAAAACCGAATACACAAACTGAAGTACACTGTAGAAATACATCCTTACAAGAAATTGTTATGAGTGTAATTTTGCCATAGTGTGATAAATCAAAAAGTTAGTGACAAAGAGGTAATGGTACTCAGTGCTTTCCTTCAGATCAGATAATCATAGATATTTCAGGCAAAACTGTATGCCTTTGAAGGGAACTTTTGAAGGTTTAAAACTTTTTACACCTTATTAGCCCATTTAACGCTTCAAAACTTAAAATCATCTGTTAATCAAAATAACATCATTGAAATGAAAGAAAATAACGTGGAAGGGTTTTGCACTTTATTCTCCATTATATACTCAACTTTGGTAAAAGGTGTTCACAATTTTAAGAGGACACTCCATTGCAATATTCTACTCTTATATATTGACCTGCTAGATGCTAGAGTTTTTTCTGAACTTATTTGCAGCTTCTTTACCAAAACTATTTAAAAGTTTGACATTTTTCACATTAATAAAAGCAAAAGAGACACAGAACAGAGGCCATCTACATATATTGATAACATCAACTAAAGGGAAACACAAACATAGAAAAAGGCAAACAGCAAACAAGACTCCAGCAGTCAAGAGAGGCTTGTGAAACAGCAACATGTTTTAAAAGAAAATGATTTTCATCTTTTGATACAAGCAGAAAATTAAAGCACTCTGTAGTTAATTTTTTTCTTTTCAAAACAACAGCTGACCAAATAAAACTACTTAAAATTTGAAGACCTTACCATTGTTAGATATACTGTAGGTATCAGGATCTATCAAATCTATTGTTACACCTAAGTCAGGCTCAGTTAGCAGGTCATGTTTGTAGCTCCTCTCGAGAGAAGTAGGCTTGTAATGGATGAACCTGAATGAAAATTAAATTGATTTTCATTGTGGCAAGGTAAAAAATGGATGCAAAATAAAGAATAATATAGTTAGAGAAAAATAACACTGGTTACTGAAAAACTGAACATTTTACCTGTTACCCTCAAAAGGGTATGTGATGAATTTTGCATCAAATGGAATATCTGGCAAAGAGTTATTGTATTTTACTCGGCACACAAAGTCACTTTTCCTGTCGAAGGAAAACTGTAAACATGAGTTTCTAGCATATAGTAAATGTACTTACATGGGTCATGATTCAATTAACAATGATGAAACATAATATAGATATTCACTCATTCGTTATGTTCTTAGAGAATCATGCCACAAAAAACCCCTCATGTACACAACAGAAAAATTAAAGGAGCACTTGTAAAACAGTACAAGTTATATTTTGTTCCTCAACAAAAAACATCAGAAGACAGCAATTTCTAAGATTCTACTTAAAAAAAATTTTTAAGCTGAATATCTTTTAATCTGCTTTAACACAGCATTTACTTTGTATACAACTGGTCAAAAATTAAGGATAATTTGCTATCAGTTAAGTTATCAAGAACATTGATACTCACACAATTCTCCCTGACCTGCAAAGAAAAAAATACATTTAACTTCAAGAAATGGATTGAAAGTAAAGCAAAAATAACATTACTGAAAGAAAAGACCTAGCTGTACTAAGGATATGAGTTTAAGTTGTCTAAAAGGTAAGGCACATTCGATTTATGGAAAAAGCTAATCAACAGAAAGTGTGAAGCATTTCACAGGATTGATTCTATTTTGTTTTATAGTCCTTAGTATGGGGGGAAGACCAGACTTTGAGAGCAAGTTTCTCCAAGGAGATGTGAAATTGAAAAGGGCAACCTTTTCCAATTTCTTCAAATTCTAGTAGCCAGACTTTCAAATTACAAAATGATACCATGTTCGAAACTAACAGTAGTTCTTAAAATAATGAAAAACCCCTGTAAATAAAGGCTTCCATAATTTCTTTATCTAAGTTTTAAGTTGAGGTCTGAAAATTGCCTGACATTTTGGCTAGGCCTTTCCCAGAGATGCAGGTTACAGCCTGCGCCTGCGCAAAACCTTTTTTTCCGCTGGTGCAGTTTTTCAAATCAATGTTCTGATTTAATCCTCGTAGTTTAGCTTCCCAATGTTTGTGCTACTTACCACTAAATATCAGGGTGTTAGTAAATAAAGAGAAAGAAGTCTATGTGTTTATCACATGTTAACAAACTATTGTTTTATCTGCTAAAACTTGCAATGAAATAGGAAATGTGTTCGCAGGAAAGGAATAACATATAGTGTGATTAACGCTGCAAAAAATAGACCATTCCCCTAATTACGTCATGGGGCAATGCATTCTGGTACTTGTAGTTAAACCTGCGAATATTTGTTGAGGTTTTGTATGGCGATCCTACAAAGTTCTATTATAATTTGACGCTTTTTGCTCAAATAGTCAAACAAATAATGAAAAATATGGCAGAATGTACGGAACAGCACATCTCTAGTTTTTCTCAAAGCTCTTGCACTGGAACTGATGTCTCAGAAAGCCTTTATGGTTTGTTTTGCGATTAGGCCAAATAGGGAAAGCAAGCAGTTCACTCTCAATTGTCGAGAAGACGATATTAGCCTCAAAAGATATGCAATGGACAGGAAAGGTTGGAGCAAGTCAATCCCGGACAAAAATTTTGAGACAAAATGCAATTTTTTTAATTTTCTACTTTGCCTTGCCCCTGTTAATTTGAATCACCCCTTTCCCCCTGAAGCAATGTTGCGTTTGTAGTTTTATCATTTTTGCTTCAAAATCATGCATTCAACATTGAATTGGGGAAGAGGGAAGCTATTTTTCATAGAAAAGAGAAAACATACAGTTTTCTTGAAAAGTCTCAACTATTTTTGTCCCGGATTGAAGTCTACCAAACTTCTGAAGTGAATCTGGTAGGAAAATATCTGGGACCCTGCTAAGAATGATGAATTTCTTTGTTTATACTGCAGCAATTTGTATTGAGTTTTTCTTGTGCTGACATATAATTCTTGCCCCCTCCCCCCAAAAAAGAATGGGCTATATCTAAGCTAACAACATTTGGCAAATCTTTCTTAATATCAAAGCCTTTATCAGGTTTGTTGGGATCTTAGTCATCAAGCTGTGTATAACTTTACAGTCAGATGTAGTATAATCTTGTAAATTGGTTTAAAACTTCAAAACCAAAACCAACAGTGAATAACCCTTGTTAATGGCTTTAAAGTAACTGGCACCTCATTGCTCCTTCCGTAATCACAACTACATAATACTAGAAATTATCCCCTTGTTCCCATATTTTTCACTTTTAAGTTTGTTTGGCCTAGGCCTTATCAAATCATATCATTGCTCGCTGTCAAATTGATGTCAGAACGACTTTCTGCAGCGCTGATTTTCAGGCAAGAGCTTTGAGAAAACCTTGGAATGTGCTGCTCTGTTTATTCTGCTGTATTTTCCATGATTTTATTTATCATTCGAGCAAAGAGCGCTGGATTATAACAGAACTTTGTCCGATTGCTGTACAAAACATAAACAAATGTTTGTGGGTTTAACTACATATAAACTAGGCATTCCCAAATAAGCCACATTTGACCCGCAAAAACTAACAAAACTTTGCTATATTCCAAAAAGTTATGTTCCTCTTTTTTCTTGTTTTAAGAAATGGTAATACAAAATTAAGAGGTATAAATATACAAAAAATAATGTGAATAATGATTAAAAGAATGCACTTAAGCTTTGACAGCACTTAAAGAGCTTTGACGGCACTTAAGAACATCATCTTGATTGAAAATCCCTTTACTGGGGCCTGACCGTATACTGGGGCACCCTATACTGGGGGAAACGTTACCAACGTTGCTCAATAAATTTGGTTTTGTTTTGTTATTATTGGTGGTGTCTTTCGCGTACAGGCTTTTAAACATTTTCACTTGCTGTAAATGTATTGTTGAATGTTTGTTTGCCGAGAAGGCATCTTGCTTTCAATAACTTCTATCATCGCAACAACAATGCGCTGGTGGCACTTGAAGGCACTTCAGAACTTAATCTTAATGGATAAACCCTTTGCTGGGGCTCACCTGTAAACTGGAGCGCTCTTTACTGGGAGAAACGTTACCAATATTGCACGTGCGAAGCACAGAACCTCAGTTTAGACCTATGCAAAATGCATCTACAGAGTTATGAATATGAAATTTGTTACTTGGTTGGCAGGCTCAACGGGCTCAAATATTTGGAGTATTTTCCAACTCGGGATAAATGCTTCTTCACCTTGTTCTAGAAGTTTTAAAATGCTTTACTTTAAGTCTAGTAAATCCTTATTAATCTCAGGGGACGATTGTGTGTTAAAACTTGTTGAACTTTCGTGAGTAAATTGTATTAATAGCGAGCAAGATAAATCAGCAATGAATAAAATCAATTTTGTCTTCTGATAAGCAAAACGCAAACACTTACTCCCTTCTTTCACGTTGACTGTCTTGTATAGTGGGAGCCATTTTGCAGCATCGATCAGACTGTGTAGCATCTGTGCCTCTGCATCGTCTCGAGGCTAGCTTAGGCCAGTAGTTCACTAGTTTGGTTAGTTGGTGAAGATTTTGTTGATTTCAAAGGTAAGGAATGATATCACTTTCGACTGTTAATCCTATTTCAGTGTCTTTCGTTTAAAGAACTCAAGTCTCTGTACGTTTTTTGGCTCTGACCCTTCTTCCTCAGCGTACTTTGGTATGTCATAACATAACACTCGGCAATTGGCAATAGGCCAGGAAAAAGAAATATCTGTAGGTATCAGAATGGAGTATAAGTACTAGTCTGTGGCTTATTTTCGTGTTGTTTCGTATGTCTCAGATTCCACTACAAATGCTTCACAGTAAAAAAAGTAAAATCATCGGATACAGCATATATGGAAGTTATTCAACTGCTAGAAAATAGAGAATTGGATAAGAAAAAATACTTTGTATTTTCAAAACATCAGAGTAGGAGTAGAATGTATGCCAGACTGCAAGGTATTTTTTATGCGCAAGAAAAACAATTTTCTATCTCAAACGCCTAAAGAAACAAATCATATTTGCTAAAAAACAGAAATAAAAGTGATTTTTTGTTGATAGGCTTGTCACAGATTGGAAACCGAGCAAAAGTGTACTACTTAGCAGGCATCATACTTATGCAAATGCTTGAAAGGATAAGCAAGTTCACTGGATCAGGAAAAACTATACTACATAGCGGGCATCCTACTTGAAAGTAAACTGTAGTATTCCCAAAAATTAACAGTGGAATTGATTTTCAAATGCATTTTTTCATTGAGATGTGTTTAATTTTGCTAACTTTTGTTTCCTGTATTTTGATATACTGGCTTTGTATTGTCTATGTCACTTGCTTGAATCCAAAAAGATGACTAGAAATGTTTTAATTGATGAGACATTCCTTCCTCGCAATCTACTGTTTAGCCTGATCCAAAGCTCGCCGGTGGGGCTTGTGTGAGTGCTAATTGGGTCAGACTGATCACTTGCGTCAAACAAAAGACATTCAGAGACATTCATGGCTCTCTGTGCTCATATAAAAACGGTTTGAATGTAACTTTTCTGGCAAATTCACCTGTTTAAAGAATTGTGAGATTGATGATTGTTGCTTAGCTTGAATTCAAAAATTATAATTTTCCACATGCTGCATCTTTTGTAACACATATAACATTTTTTTTGTTTTGTTTTCACTTGTTTTCCCTTTTTCACTTTTGCTTTGAACAAACCTCTAGTACAATCTTCATGAGGTAGGTGTTTAAGAAAACTTTGAGAACAAGTGTAAAACTACAATTCGTTTCTGAATAATATCACTGTTTGTCTGTTATTTTGAAGGCTCTATTACAGATTTACAAAGTGATCAAAGTCTATATTTTCCGAAATCTGACCTGATCCTTTTTAATAGATGAACATGGATCTCTCAGACGAAGAAAAGCATGCCCTAGAGTTAAGAAGGGAAAGGTCTAACAAAATAAGCAAAATCATGGGAGACTATTTGCTAAAAGGATACAAAATGCTTGGTACAAACTGCAACAGATGTGGGGTATGGACATATTTTATTAGTAAAATGCAGTTTGATTATTTGGTAACAAGCAATCGTTTATAACAATGCTTTTATTCAACCAACCATTTGCTGAATTTGGGTTAGTGCATTCCCATTTCTACTGTGACGCTTATTGTCTGTCATATGTAGGTTTTGTAAATCTCCTCTGTGTCTCAAAGAACTAGGTTTTTAGTAAGCCCTTGAAAGTGTTATTAGTAGAAGTTTATGCCATAAGTGAACAAATATATTAGACTGTTTTATTGAACAAAGACTTTTATTGGAAGCTGTACTGTTGTGTTAGGGAGCATGCGTGTAGATACACTCACCCCAGCATTTATAATAATCAGCATAACTTATGTAACAAAAGCATGAGAAGGAAGGAATGAAAGATCACTTTTCCAACCGCAATTTCTTCATGTTTGCTTTATCAAAATGAGTTACGATCAAGGTTTTCTATACCAGGTAAAAGTTTTGTATCCTGATTTCACTTATTTATTGTTATCATCCTTAGAGAAATTATTTTATTCTTTTCACACCAATAAATTGATCTAAAACAAAATAAACTTCATTATAAGCTTTTGGCATTGTATGGATCCTTTTACAGACAATCTTGATGAGAGATAGGCAGAAAAATGATTATTGTGTGGCATGCAATGATATTGATGGCTTAGTTAACTGTGATCAACAGCACATGGGACAATCACATTATCAAGGTAAATGCAAATTCTAATGTTTTTTAGAACTTCTTTCTAGCTTGGTTAGTGATAAATTGATATGATATAGCAACGAGTGTGATAATTTGAAGAGATGTCTTCATCTAAAAGGCATTCATTTATATTTAATTAACATTATTTTCTATTTCATACATCAGGCAAGGTAGTTATAAAATATTTTGTTTTCTAAATATATGATTTAATTGTAAGGCTCTTTTGTGAGTTTTCTAGCATTTTATTTGTCTAATTAAACTAATTAAATTTGTCTAATTAACCTGGCAAAGCAATAAACAATCATAAAGTTTGTTTCAAATTGCCCTTCTGATATTTGCAGATTGTTCCAAAGAACCTAGGTCCACTACATATAGCCTGATGTTAAGATATCATTTTTATAATAATGCGGGTCTATCAAGTCAAAAGATAAAATTTTGAGACACATCACTCAAGCAACAGGCAGTCATATCAGTATGAACAAGATGTCAATTTTTTTGCAACTGACTTGCTATTCTCTGTCTTCCATGTTATTGCTAACCTGTTTCATCCTTAGCAGTCTGCCTATTACAAAACGTTTTGTTTAGTCACATACTGTGGCCTATGCTGTTTCGGTACCTCTACAGACATGTATATATGGTTCTCTGACACAAATGCCTTGTTATCAGTTTATTTTTGTAGGTACCCAGGCTAGGGAACCACGGTTGGCACAAGAGAGTCTTGCACCAAATCACAATGAAGCAAGATATTCTTCCAGTGGTCAAGTCTCACAAACTGATGACTACAGGGGAATAATAAAGGAGGCAGAAAGTTCAATTCTAATGAAGATGCAATGGGCAAGTATTGCTCTAAGAAACTGCAGTGTTGAAGAAAGTTTCAAGTTATTGCAATTGATAAACTCATGTTATGACACTATTTCTAAATTAAATTCTTCAAATAAATGAGTATTTAAATTAAAAAAATATTGCACACTTGTTCACTTTCTTTGAACATCTTATTCAGTTCAGTACGGTCCAGTTTATTTATTTATGGCTTTGAAATGCAAGGGGATGTTGGGTTGTCACATTTTGTAGTTAGAAATGCTCAAATTAGCTCTTGTGTCAATTTATAGCCGTAATCACGTTTTAAGGTTTGGAAGGCTCTAATTAGCTCTTGCGATAATCAGCTTCTTTGATATATCAATTTTGAGCTACAGGAAATTTGATACTGCTCCATCAATTGATAGCTGTAATCAAGTTTTACATTCTGGAAGGCTCTAATTAGCTCTTGTGTTAATCGGCTCCTTTGACATATCCATTTTGAGCAACAGGAAATTTGATACCGGACACTTGTCTTGCTCCAAAAAATGACCGTATTAGGCAATAGGCATATATGGCTTTTTTGTTTGCTTAGGCATGTATATATTGTTTTTTGTTTGCTTAGTGGTCTTTGTGTGGTCCATCTATCAGCATTTTTCATTTTTCCTGGTAGAAGGATATCATTTTTGTCTTCATTTCAACTTCAAGGATATGACATTTAGAGTACTCTTCAAAGTTCCACAAATGTATGCTGATGAGGATATATAATTTGGATATATAAGTTTTAAGAGTTGGTCTAAAAGAAACCCGTTGTGTAGAAATAAAGAAAGTCTACATCTAATGGAACAACTGGACCTGGTATAAGCTGGGCAGAAAAATAAGAATAAGTGAAACTGTGAAGTGAAATCTAAAGGTTAGTCGTGTAACCAAGTTTCAAGAAAAATTTGGATTTTGGAAATTCTTAAAAAAAATTCACACGATGAAGACCTAAAAGCCCTGAAAGAAAACCAGAAAAGACAGAGAACTCAGAGAAACATTTGTCAACTTTAAATTACTGGCTAGCCTTTTAAGTTACCCAACAGTTGCCTGAGATGCTGATTAAAGGACTGACAGCCAAATTTTTTTTTTCTTTTAACCAGAAAAGACAGAGAACTCAGAGAAACATTTGTCAACTTTAAATTACTGGCTAGCCTTTTAAGTTACCCAATCGCGCCCCCTGCGCCCCCTGATTAGAATTTTTTGTTCCAAACCAGGAAAAACTTACTTCTAAAAGATGATCTATAAGTTAATGAAAAGAAACGATAGGGTGAAAAGTGTGTCACTTGTCCTTTAAATGCTAGAATACTTGCTTAAAGGGTCTTGCGCAACCGGAATGCTAAGCGGCAGTTTTCTTGTACAGTTGACTGTGTTGTATTTTCATGCTGTACGATATTAGGCTGGTCTTTTGAATAATAAATGCAAAGTGTGTCAGTTGGGCAAGAACTTTTAGCAGGAAATCAATCCAGGATCAGGACCAAACACACTGCACGCAGGGAATGATTTAAAAGAGTAACCCCCTTATTTGGACAAGCTAGTCAATTTTTTGAGCAGGACTAAAACCTTGATTTTTTTTATTTATTTGCAAATTTAATACATCTGATGCACCTTTCAGACCCATTTTTAGTTTAAAGAAAATACTTTGGTACAATTTTCAATATGATTTCAATTGAAAATGTTTAATTTAATAATTCAAAGACTCTTGTCACTGACACACTTTAGGACACCTTTTATGTAACATTCAGGGGTTATGTCTGTGTTTTTCTGACAATGCTATTATTTTGTGCTGCCAAAGAGACTAGAAATTATGATTACACAGCTGAAACCTCAAAGAGAGTATGAAGACAAACATTGCACCCTTTTCCTAGGTTTTCACGAAAGCTTTCGAAATTCTGTTTCATTGGCCTGATGATGGATAGCACTTGCGTGAAATATGTGCTTCTGATTTCCAATGTAAATTTAACAGCAAAGAAAATCACATCCTTGAAAATGTTTTCAAGTTTGGCTGACTGTCAGTAAAAATAAAACTAACATGGTCTGACCAATACGTTTTATGTACAAATTCATCAATTTAATATCTTTTAGATATCATATATGTAACAAATATGTAGAAATGGAAATCTTTGAGAATTAGCTACAAATGTTTTTCCTTATAACATAAAAATACAATTGGTAAGTAAAAATTTCTTGTGGAACATTCTATAGGATGAAAATTGTTGAAATAAACCTAGCGATTTTCCTGATTGGGAAAATAAATAACGTCAAAATGCCTGATAACTGGTTAGCACAAGAAGACATTGATATTTGGTACAAAGTTATTCTCATTTCGTCAACTTTCGCTCGCAGCTGAACACTAAACCAGCAAAAAAGACCATTGCAATTTGATAAGTCATATTCCTTAACTGCACGCAAGCAGCACTTGGACAATGTCACAAACGACCTCGTTGCTGACAGCTTTGAATCAATTCCTCGTAGCAAATCGTTGGTTTTTAAAAGTAAAATCATTTGTCTTGGTACGCGATTCAGTATCTCCGTTATCTCAGGTATGTATTTGACTGCAAAGTTCTGGATCTCTTTCATCTGCAAGGAAGGGTTATTGTATTATATTCATTCATTCATATTATATTGTATTACGCGAGAATCTTAATACAGAAGCTTTAGCGTTAACGATTGATAAACAGAAAGGGAGAATGGTGGCAATTGCAAAAATTTATTCAGGCTAAAAAAATTTTACTTCAAGAATATCGAAATTATCGTGGCAGCAATCCGGCAGTAACTCCCCGGTAAGTCAAAATTAGAATCTGGACGAATGAACGTTGATGTGGATGTTTATAATAGTCCTGACAAGATACTCTCCTCTTGAACGGTAGAACAGTGCATTCTTGTGGATTTCATCCTTGCAAATTCTGAGAAAGACTATACGAGTGTGTGGCCACCGCGGCATTAAGTGTTCTGAATAAAAGAGGCCTCAAAAGACTTTGGTATCCCGTGAGCAATCTTCTGAAGATCAGTTTAGAAGTCGTGGGTGTTGAATACTGATAAAAATACCTACAAGTAGGAAGATGTTTTCTGACAAAAGATCGATTGGGAAAAATTTAACAAACATGTTGATTTAGGAAATTTGTGGACTGCAACCATGCCGCGAATAAACAATCGCAAAGAGTGGCAAAAGTTGGGTAGGGTTTCGTCCCGTGACTACTACCATTGTGGAATGTCTCATTCGTCTCATCGAATCAAAGTGTCTGGTATTTTATTTGGATGATTGTCCAGAGGAGAGCAGCTTTCTAGCACGTGAATGGTAGGTTTTGTCTTGGAAACTTGTTTTTCGTCTCAACGTACAACTTTCAGTTTTTAGACTATTTCGTATTGTTTCTGTCAGCGTTTTGCCCTCATATATTTCGAAGAACTTGAAAATAGAATCCACAAAGCGAAGTAAGGCTTCCGCGCTGTATAAAAATCGAAATCTACCGTAAACCCTTGAATCTCCCCTATCTAATATAAACCATCTTCGAATTAGCCCTTACCCTGGAAGTGAAAATTATAAAAAGCCCCTACCCAGAGTCTAGAAAATATTACGGTCGCACGGTCATTGACCGGAGGAAGGTTTGAGAAACAAAAGAAGGTTGGAGGAAAGTTTTGGTAAAATAGAATTTTAAAAAATAGTTGAGACAACCTATTTTGCACTTGTTTCTTTGTTGCGCTTTTAAAACACACATTGAATGTGTGGCAGAGTCGAATGGTGAATGGTGGCACGAACAGACACAAATTTCTAGGCCATGCCCGTTTACTGCCAGAAAATATATCTGAAAAGAGAATGCTGTTCGTGTTCCATGTTTTAAAATTTTTCAATGTATATTATACTATTTTTCAATGTATATTATTATTCGACATTCAATAAGAGATATTATTCTTGAGCTGTAATGTGATTGGTATTCTAGCAAAGTTTTTGTCGTATGCGGTAATAACCATCGACCCAGACACAGCTTTGTCTCGATTTATTGCGTCTGTCACCCCTTATGGCCTAGCCACTCCCTAGCCACGCCCTGACTACGTTGATTGCTTGAAAAATTGGAGGAAGGTTTTGACGGGGAAAAATTTGACCGGAGGAAGGTTGAGGACATTTCTGGACTATGCGCCTACCTACGAATGAGCCCCAAGCCAAACATGCCAACTTTTACAAAACATGGTTTTAGTCAGTACTCAAACTTTCTTAGGATGTTCTTGCGACCAACCTTGGCATTATAAAGCAATACGCATTTCTTCAAAGAAAGGTCTAGAATGAACTCAGTCGCATAGATGCGAGTCCCAGTTTAGGCTATGATAGCAGTTGTTGAAGCCTAGGACGCATTGTAATTGGCATTAGCAGAAAAAATTAGTTACGCAATGAAACAGTTTAACGCAGCTGTTCTGCGTGGTGGAAAATAACTTCTGAAAACAAAACATAATTACATTCTTTGTTTGAAAAGCTCAGTAATGAAATTTCAAAATTTCTTTCATCTGAAATTTCAAAATTTCTTAAAAACAAATTTTTTATTAAAACGTATAATCAATGAAAAAACGCGATAAAAAGAATTAACTGAAACATTCTCTTAATGTTCTTATTGCCAAAAAATATTCTTATACAGAATGTTTTTTTGCTCAAAGTGAACTTGAAAATAGAGAAATTATTAGAAAACGAGCTATTTGTTTGGTGAAATCCAAATAAATTTTAATGTATGTATGGTGGAAATCAGATATCTCCCTCTTCTCCCCTCTTCTCCCCTCTTCCTTGAATCAGAAATTATCGAAAAGAACCCAACATTAATAAGCACCAGATGGGCTAATTCGATGATTTATAGTACTTTTACTGAAACTGTTTCCATGAGCGAAAAAAGAAAACGTAAAAATACGAGTAGCATAAAAACGAAAAAAAACGGAAAAAGTAATCAATGCTTGCGAGGAAAAATCACTTGGGTCCAGGAATTGTTACGAAAAACAATACTTGCTACATTGACTGTTAAAAGGGGCCCTAAAACCCGATCTGCTTCCAGCTGCCTGGAATGAGGGGTTTTTTGTAGACCCATTCAGATGTTTTGTTAGGGGGAGCCATCTCCTCACCAAAAAGACACCGCTTTTTCTAATTTTGGTCGACAATGTCAACGATTGGTGCCATTTATTATTGGACGGGCCTGTTTCGTCTAGCTGAATCGCTGACTAATCAAATTTATCGTCCAACTCCATGGAAGTCACCGCATTTGAATGAAAGTGGCTTCATTATAAGGACCTCTCGAATGCACTTAAATTGCACAACGGAGTTGATTTGCACGGATTTCGTTGAAGATGAAGCAATGCGCCAAATCGAAGCGTGTAACATAATTCCTTATTATAGCATTTCTAACAGAGCTTGGTTGATACAACCTGTTTTAAAAGTTTTACTAACCTCTTGCTTGGAAAATGACGTTTTATCTATGCCTGATGTAATTGCATCCCAAGATCTCGCTGATATGATGCAGGCAAATAGGCCGTACATGTCTCCAACACCGAGGGCGTCACTGTGGTGCTTAATGGCATCCACATCTGCACGGACCAGTGCTTGCCAAAGTTTGCAATACGTCACTCGAAACTCGTCTGTCAGCGTCTACAAATAAAATAAAACTAAGGTAATAAAAGCAATTAAAGGAACTAAATTAAAGTTTAAAATACTGCCATTCAATGATCTGTTAGAAGGAAGAACGCAACCTTGAAAACTTGTAAAATTTAAAAGGAAAGCTTCTGTTAAGGATGTCAATATAGAGAAATAAAGACTACAGTTCGTGCAACCTATCAAGGAGAAACTCTAGCGTTTTCAGAAGACCTTTTCACCTTGCAAAAGAGCCTTGTGAACATGAAATTAGAATACAGAAAAATATTGGCACTTTTAAAACTCTTTCTGCATAAACCCCGAACAGGTATGTGTTCTTTGTCCACTTGTCGCTAAGAAAAATCATTCCAATATTTGAAAGCACATCTTGCAAATAGTGACAAATGAGACATCGCACTGCATATGTCTTAAAAAATAGAAGACAGTAGGGCACGTCATTCTACCTGCCTGCCACAAAAGCTTCATTTTTCATTGTGGGTAGTGACTCTAAAAATATTATGACGTCATCAAGCGCATGCGCAGCTTTTAAAACGCAGAAAGACACGGCAAACAATATGCGACTTTTGCAGCATCTCTTTATGATTTCAAATAGTCGATCAGAGAAAAACCAGCATCCATTTCGAACATTGGATAGTCATAGTCATTAGTAATCAGTAGCTGTGGTGAACAGCAATACTCGCAATAGGACTGATAAATAATATCTTCAGAATCTAAAGGAACTAACTGGACGATTTTTAGTGCATGAGAAGCCTTCTTAGCAATAGGTGTGTCAGCAAGCCTGCCGATTTCTTCATCATAACTGAGAGTGTCAAATAAGCCAAGCTCAACATTTATTTAACCTCTCTTGGCCCTAACTTTTTTACACCCCTAGCAACGACAACCCTGCGCTACATGTAGCAACAAACTGCCTTTGTGTGCTAAAAATCGAAAAAACAAGCTCGTTTTCTTTCATAAGAGTTTTTCAAACTAAATCCTAAAAAGTTATCCATCGGAACAACACTGAAGACCGACACGGGTCGTGAAAGGACTACTAAACTAAAGTATTCTACATACATAACTATCTTTGGCAACAGGTTTACTCTTGTTATCATTTTTCTTTGTTGATATTTGAGATTTTAAATGTCAATCGTGTCAGATGTATAGACTATAACTCTGCAAGTCAAGGAAAATTTACGGTGACAACATTGAATGTGAATAGATTAGCTTGAAACAGAGCTTGTCGCAGCGAGGATTAAAATAAAGCATTTGAAAATTAAACAGAGTTATCTTTTCTTTACTAATCAAAAAGGCTTCCTTTCAATCAAAAGCGCGCCTCGATATCTACGAAATAGAATAATTGTTTAAAGGCAGGTGTTTCTCTGTCGAAAACTTAATAGGTTATGCAAAACAGTAACTTTGAAACAGTTCTGCATTCCATAACTTAACATCTACATTATCTGCATCTGCAATACGTACAAAACTCCAAAACATTGACAAATATATTGAGGAAAAATAGCAGTGAGGGGATCTAATAAGTACTTAACTGGACCAAAAAGGTAAACATCTCGCATGTTTTGTCTGACGTTTCACAACGAATACGCATTAATTCTATTGGTACCTTCACGAGGCTACTCGCTATAAACTGCCTCGGTTATTGGCGCTGCATCCAACGATTAAGGTTAATAATTATATACCAGAATGTTCGAGGTCAATGTTGTACAAAAAGAAATCTTCACAGGGATGCAAAGAGAACAACATTATCGCTAATGTGAAATGCACGCCGTCGACCTGGAGATAAAATATGTCGACCTTGATAATCAAACCTTCAAAAAGACAGGTTAAGGCTGCCTAATTAGATGACGTCATCTTAAGCCAGCCCGTCAAATGTGATTAATGCGAGGCTAGCCCCCCTAACTATGGCCTTTAGAGAAAGTGCTCCAAACAAGGCAAACTCGGATGATACTACTGCAAAACGCTAAAACAGCAATACCCCACTTCAACACCTGTCTTGTTTTAGAAATAATTTCGTATTTCTTCGATAAAAACCAAAATATCAGTTCATTAAGCAGTTCAAGCTCATTTGCCATTTTAAATAGCTAGCTACAAAGTAAGAAAATTCCTAACAAGTCCTAAGTTCATGTTATCATCAAACAGTTTCACGCGCATTAGAAATACAAAATCTATAGCTTATATTGAAAAAAGTGATAAGAGATGAAATACATACCGAAAATGTTACAAAACTTTAACAACTGTTCGCGGGTTTAACTACAAGTACAAGTCGAGTCAACTGATTTATGTTGTCGAGCCAGGCATGTTTTACTCATTAAAAGCGATAGCTGGGATAAAGCAGGGAGTAAGTTCGTAGCTTGGATAAATCTTCGAGTACTATAAAAAATTTGTACATAAACAAGACAACCTGAGTATGATTAGATTCTAAAGAAAACCTAAATATGAGTAAATGAGCATCTCGATCGTTTCTAGATCGATTCAAAAATAATTTTTATTGATGACTCTTGTGTCAAGCAGTGCAAGGACAGGCGAACAGAAACGAGGCTTAACACTGGGTAGATTGCCGGAATTAACCTGCTGTGTAGCGATATGCAGGTGAAGCAGGGTGAAGTGTTCTTATGCAACACGACATCGACGTTAAAGGACGACTGGCATTAGCTACACAGTTGGGTGTTTCTCAAACCGGGTTTGTTGTTCTATCTTTGCGTTAGCTTTGTCTTTCATTTAGCTTAACAAATATTTCAAAGCTAATATACGTTTTCTCACCCTTTCAATTTCAGTCGAATTTTAAAAAAACAAAAAGCAGAAAGTGATAAAAAAGCTGCGTTTTCTGCAAGTAACGGTATAAGGTAAACATAGAGAAATACCTATATATTTTTCAGTTTGAATTGAAACAGAATCAAGCATAGCGAATTAAAAAGTTGACCTCTGGACTAATAACTGTCACTGAATGGCCAAGGCTTTTGACGTTCGGATGCCGAGCTAAGAAACGGTGAAATGCCTAATATGTCCTAAGAGCAGGTTGTGTATTAGAAGTAAGAAAAAACTCTGGCATAAATTATTCCTGGAAAAAGATTCAAGAAAAAACAGGAAAAAATTATCATATATAACTAACGATGACTGTTAAAGCAAGATGGCGACTGATTAATTTCGGGTAGCTAAATCAATGAGGCGAAAAAACTTAAGTAGCAGTTGTGAAGAAGCCGCCGGAACTCTTCAAACTTTCATTTTAGTGACCTAGTAGGGCATCGACATGAGAAGCTGCCCTTTTCTGCAAACGATTTGGTTAAAGAAATCTAGCTTGAAAGTGTAGCGTTAACTAACATCGTTCACACCTCACCTATAAAGCTAATCAGAATTCGTGTTGTAGCATAACCACAAGATCTGCTGTGACGTAGGACGTATCTCTGTAACTAGAACAAGCATCTCACGTGGAATATGAAACGATAATGCACGATAATGCCAATCTATATCCCAAGATTGGACCGGAGCTGATGGACGTAATTTTACAAAACAGTATGCTGTATCTCCTGACATGATTTAGATGCTTGTTCTAATGAGATGAAAACATTTGGAAAATACTTTCAATAATAAAAAGCAAAAACTCGACTTGAAAGTTTTATGAGCACTTTTGAAAGTGATAAGTGTATATTTGTCGATACAAAGTCGAAGCAAGCACTGCATTTGAACAAGTGTTGCTTGCAATTTGAAGCCACATTGAATATCCAGTAATCGTAAAGACAATTAGGTGTGATAAGTTCGGTATCTGCATGCTAGATAGGATGTTCTATAGCCGAAATACTAATTGAAGAAGACTCCGCTTTGAGTTCTTCGAGCCTCCCGCACAGCGAGCCTCGATGCGGAGAGGAGTCGGTGAAGAACTTGATTCATACTGTGATACAACTGCATTGCATTGCTTTAGCTTTCAGACACACCAGAAACGACAAAAAACAGTAAATCATGTCTGGGCTCATATATATCAACGACTTTGAAAAAGGTTTCCGAAGATCTAGCAACTCTATATGCTGATGATACATATGAACAATCGACCCCACTTTCGTCGAGAAACTCTTGTGCACTGGAGGAACTGAATGGGAAATGGCTAAACAAAATAGGTCGAAACTCGAGGAAAACAGAATACATGAACACTGGACATTCCCGTGAGAACAATGGAGTAGCTGCTGATGAGCGCTCGAAATTAAATAATATGTATATCAAAGATTTTAGAAAACCAAGTAATTATGTGAGATTGCCGTTGAAGGGGACATTAATAAATACAAGAGGATCTCTCATTGATAAAAACAAAAACAAACACCCACCATGGGTCTCAGTTTGCAGTGTCTATAGACCCTTAACGCAAAGCATTAGCGCTGTGCAAATGTACTGTGGAAGGAAGATGTAACTTTCCCCATTAATAAATAAGGACTTCTTCAAAATCCCCAATTCGAGCAATTTCCATAATTATATCTATTACTTTCTGCCATTTGAGAGATCAATTATTGTGTACAAAAAAATCTATGGAAGGAACCTTTGGATCACTGTCTCTCTTAGATCCAGAATCTGAAGATATAGCACCAGATTTTTAGAATCAACTAGGCTCCACGATATAATTTAGAAAACAAACAAAAACTTCATTACAGTGCTCTTGAAGCTTGGAATGGAACCCCTATGAATGTTATGGAGCTCGTTATCTTAAGCCATTTAAAAAAATCTTAAAAAATCATTTGACGAGCTACTAGCGAAACTCTACACCCAGAAAATACGGTATTCCTTTAGCCAATGCTAACTAATTTCTACGCTGAAGGTTTTTCTTGAAAAAACTTGGTTTGTAATAAAGTAATATAGCTTGAAATAAAGAAGCCCTGATAAGGAACCACAAAGTTAAAATATAGAAACCCTTAAGTTGAAATATACCAAGCCTAATGAGATTCGTGTGAAGACTGTTAAAGAGAGGAAGAAAGTAGAGTTGTCAGCAAAGCTTGGGAGTTGATTATGGAGAGAAAAGTAGAATCACAATGCAAAAAATGGCTTATGTAGACACATTTTTCATAAAGAAATTCTTCCCCTTTGCTATTGGTATAAAAAGAACTGTGTCCCGATAAATTCCGGTAATTATCAAATTTCAATATGGTGCATTGTAAATATCAAATTGCGGTGATTTGCCCGGCTTTTGTTATATATTCCAATCGCATTAATATCTTTGGCATCAGAGACGCGACAAAGCAGAACTGAACAACAACAACAGGAGAGAGATGGCCTATCGATGTTACGCAAAACAAGATCTGACAAACTTTAACAAACAAACAAAACAAAAACAAACAAGAAGCCAGCATTGACAACAAACTTTAACAAGGAACAGCCCCGTTAATGTCATTAAAGGAAGCAAAGTGAGAACACGGCCAAAAACACGACCTACAAGACTTCGAAAAACTGAAAAACGAAAAATCAACCAAATGAATGGGAAGCCATTTTATAGGGCATATGTCGCATTAACAGTTGGCTAATAAAATAAAAGCGTTTGGAGTGGAATTCCATTGTTTCGTGACCTTTCATTTCCTCTTCTTGAATTTTTACTGTAGTAAACATTCACCCTCGATTCCATGCTTTGTACTAAACAAAAAAGATAATTGTATTGCATAAGCCAATCATGCTCAAGACACATGCCCTTTAACAAAAATCTTATTTTTTGTAGGTTCCTAGCAGCAAGTGTCAAAATGTTGGCGAGAGGAAATGCTGGACGTCGCCGTTTGAACAACGACAAAGGTAAGGGTTCTATGAGAAGCCCAAGGCCAAGCCCACGACCAAGCCCACGTCCAAGCCCAAGGCCAAGCCCACGACCAAGCCCACGACCAAGCCCAAGGCCAAGCCCAAACATGCGAGCAAGCTCTAGTTTGACTGCAAGCATAAACCAAAGCATATACACAAGGTTTCCAGAAGCTGCTTCTAGAGAAGGTAAGAGGTTAGATTATTCCGGAAACGTTACATTGACTTTGAGTCGGGAATCAAGCCAGTTTCACCAAAATGCATATCAGTCAAAAACCAAGCCAACCGGCTGCATTAACCATGCTGTAAGCTGGACGGAAGGTGATGGGGTTACAACAGGGAATTCGCCAATCGTTGAAGAAATCCAGGAAGCATCAGAATTCATATCAGACTTCGATTTGACAATGTGTCGCCTCGAGCAGCTCGAAAAGAAGAGTCTTCAACAAAGGCTTTCAAGCAGGTTCTCTTACCAAGCGACGGAAGACGAAGACGAAGAAAAGCTGCCTGAAATCGAAAAACTTTTTACAGCCTCAAAGCTAAGTAAGAAACAGAAACAGGCCCTGCTGCTTCTCATTATTTGCTTTGACGCAGATTTTCCTGCAGCAGTATTTGAAAAGATAAGCAAGTCACCGACAATGAAGTACATATGTGAAGAGATCTTTAACAGCAAATGCTTCAGCATTCTTAAGGCAATAGCTTAAAGTGCCACTTAGCTCAGTAGGCTGCCATACTACTTATCGATCTACTTTACGATGAACAATCGATAAACTGCCATGGATGAACGGCAATCGTGAACTGCAAACTATTAGTTGCAATCTATGACTTGTAGAATAGCACCGCTAAAAGTAGACATAAACTCTTCTATTCTTTCAATGGAGTCAGTATACCAAGTTTGTCTTTGACTGCAGTTTTGGTTGCACTCAGTTTACTAGCTCGAAGAATCAAAACTTCTTTGCATAATGTATGTGAACAGGCTGTAGATAGTACATGCGATATATTATTAACAGCAAAATTCTTGTCTGCGGAAACAACCATGCTGGAAATGACCTATTCAGCGTTAAAGCGAAGAATTAGTATAAAGGACTAAAACTAAAATAGGACTAAAAAAGTATAGAATGGATGGGCAGTCAGCCTTGTTCTACAGAATATTTTTCTGATATAAACAAGGGAGACACATTGCAAAACAGATGATTTTCAAGATGATAAAAGGGACGAAAAGACAAACCTGATATAGACCATGGTCAAGCATTATAATTTCTGCCTCGTTGTGCTTGTTTTTCGAAACGAGAATATTTCCTGGGTGTGGATCACAATGAATATACCCATTGACAAATATCATCTCACTGTAAAGTTGGCCAATCTTACTGGAGATCTGAAATAGTATGAAATGGCTGTAAGCATTTGGATGTCTCTAAAATGAATGTGCAAAAAAATTTAAGAACTTGAAGCAGACGTAAGAAGTCTTTGCGATCTGCGTGATCCCCGTGTGAAAACTTTTCGTCTGAGACAGTCAGTTTCTTTTGGAACAACGGGTTTGTGTTTCGATCTAAAATTGTCATATATACATAACATGACAGACAAATCTACAATCCTGCCTACTTTTAACACGTTAGGTTTCGCACGCTTTAAAATCCTAATTACCGCAAATCCAATGACAACAGTAGTTTCCAAAATCTTAAACTGGTTTTTTAAGAATCTGCTGTTAACAGTGTTGGCGAAAACCTTAGCTTCCTTTTTAAAACCATTCCTAATTTGAATCTGAAGTTTCTAAAAATACAGCTTTCGCCTAGATATTCATACATATCCCAGCAAAAAAATAATAGACTCTCTTTGTATATATGACATGTATACATAAGTGACATACATGACAGTCAGGACAAATGATGACGGCTGAATCTAAAGATTGTGAAAGGTTTAGTGGCATTCAATTAGCATTACTTCCCCTAAAAATGTATGATTAATACGAAATAACATATAGTTTCGGGAGAAAATTGTACCAATTGAGAATCGTTTTAAAAGATGAAGGATAGGAGATTAAGGTAACTTAATCATGAAATTCGAAAACTTTCATACCTCTATCTTTGACAAACCAGATTTTTCAATGAACTCTAAATCATCAATTCTGCCACCTTCACAGAAATCCATAGCCAGCAGTCTTCTTGTCGTTAAGTCCCAGTGAATTTTAGGCACCTACAAAGACATTATCACAGCACATTCATAATCACATTTACTGATAAACATTTACTTATTTCCACATTTAATCATGCTAGAACAAGGAAATGACAGCTACATATTCGAATCCTGTAAATAATGCAGTGCAAAGGCTATACAGATTGAAAAATCAGTTACATACGCAGAACTTTATTTGCATGCAAACATTACATACGCAGAAAAGCATGCAAATCGAACATTTTAACAGAAATATCATTTTCTAAGCAAAATATATTTACGGAATACTAAAAAAATTAGAGAACGAAATGTTACTAAAGAGCAAATGATTTCAGCAATTTCATTGACATACTTACTTTCAAGTAAGGAAATCTGCTAACCATCCTTCCAAGCATTTCACAATTTTTTCCTTCATTGCAAAAGTCAAGTTCAAGGGGTAAATTTCGTTTTATTTCTTCAACAAGCCACGTGAACTGGAAGTCTGGAAACAACTTCTTCACAACTGCTACTAAAAACTGAAAAGTAACAGATAAGTCCAACTTATTGCCATGTCTGCGGATCATCAGGTCCGGCTAAAATTCGATGTTTCATTTCATAACAGTTCAGAAACTGTTTCCTTATCTATAATGTTCAGTTTTTTTAATTTATCATTTAAAGATAGAAATAACAACGATAAATGCAATAAATATTGGTAACGACTTGAGAAATAACATGGCTTGTCAACAAATGACACTCGAGCAGTATTATTTCGATCACTATTCAACTAAGAAGACATTACCAGATAAATACTACTGAACATGTTCTTAACCAAATCAGATACGCAAAAGAAGACTTGAGTAAGCACCCGTAATAACCAGCTTTCATAATAGCTCATTCAAACATCAAAATGATTCATTAAAACATCCAAATTTTCACTTAAACTCCCAAAAGATTCATTCAAATCACACCGGTTCTTTCAAACGTCAAAACGGTTCCTTCAAACACCCCATACCCTCAAAGACCGTCAATATTGTCACATCGATTTTGATAAATAAGGTACATGCCCCAAAAACCTACGCAAATGCATCCTTTTTCAATAATATTTTTATATTAGCATTTTCATAAATTTTTCTAGAGCAGCCCAGGAGAAGAAGTGTCTAGGACCTCCAATTTTAATTCCAAGTTAACTCCAGTTAACACTGTCCCTGATTTAGCATCTTTTTTCTAACCACTGAAACATAAAGACGTATTCTTAAATATTTTGTGAACTTCTTGATTTGATGATGCAAATGAACAGCGAACATAAACCCATAGTCTGCATAGACCTAAGACACATCGGTACTTTGATTGTGTCTAGTTTGCTGGTAATGATGCGAAATTAAATCTAAGGACTTTTCATATTTACTAACTTTATCCTTGAAAAATAAATAGGAGTGTTGTGTTCAGTTCTCCTTGATCAGCTAACACAGTACAAAAAATGATTGATATTCGATAATTTTTTATATGGGCCAAATTAACAACTTGTTATTATGACTATTTATAGCTGTGATAAAAAATTGTGGACCGTGAAATTTGTGACAACTATCTAAACAGATTAAGCAACTTGAAGAATCACTGATGGCTGCAAGTTTGCTAAAGTTTCGAGGGAAATTCTGTTAAAGTGTTGCAAGAAATTTTGACTCTTTAAATTTGCTGTCAGGAAGAAAAATCTTTTTTCAAGTCTTGGTTGTAAAAAGAATTAGGCCAGGCATTGGCAGAAATTTGGATATAGAGAAATAGCGTTGAATGTATTTGCTACGATCTCTCAGGCAACCTGATTTAAAGGAGTTTATACTTCAAAGTTTTACTGCAATAGTTTTTATCTACAACCACCCAGTTGCGTGGAGCAAAAATGTTCCTACTATACCCGCTGTCACGAATTGTTGTATACGTGACTTCTATTCGATACACTTTTAAATAAAAAATGACAAAAAAACAACCATAAAAATTGCCGATGTTCCCTGTAATCGGGAATGATAATGATTTCTCAAAATATCGATAACTTATAGAAATAAATTAATCTGTTTCACGCAAAAATGGCAGAATTTCAGCAGAAATGGCAGAATTTCAGCAGAAATGGCAGAATTTCAACAGAAATGGCAGAATTTCAACAGAAATGGCAGAATTTCAACAGAAATGGCAGAATTTCAACAGAAATGGCAGAATTTCAACAGAAATGGCAGAATTTCAACAGAAATGGCAGAATTTCAACAGAAATGGCAGAATTTCAGCAGAAATGGCAGAATTTCACAGAAATGGCAGAATTTCAACAGAAATGGCAGAATTTCAGCAGAAATGGCAGAATTTCAACAGAAATGGCAGAATTTCAACAGAAATGGCAGAATTTCAACAGAAATGGCAGAATTTCAACAGAAATGGCAGAATTTCAGCAGAAATGGCAGAATTTCAGCAGAAATGGCAGAATTTCACAGAAATGGCAGAATTTCAACAGAAATGGCAGAATTTCAACAGAAATGGCAGAATTTCAACAGAAATGGCAGAATTTCAACAGAAATGGCAGAATTTCAACAGAAATGGCAGAATTTCAACAGAAATGGCAGAATTTCAACAGAAATGGCAGAATTTCAACAGAAATGGCAGAATTTCAGCAGAAACTTACTTCAAGCGTAGCTGTATCAATAAGAGAGTGCGCCAATACATTTTTATGCTGCACTTTCAGGGCAACCGTACGACCATCCTTTAGCTCTGCCTTGTGAACCTAAAACAAAGCCTTTGAAACATCGTAAACATCATTAGCAGTGCTGAATACTATATTTAAGGCCTTTCACCGCAATGGCACAACGTAACCGGCTTTGGTAATAACAAATTTTAACAAAGGAAAACTCATATCAACTGCAGTAGAAACTTGCTCTTTTAAGGTAACTAAATGCGAATTGCTCACACACCTGCGCAAGTGAAGCTGACCCGACCGGCTTCTCAGAGAAACTGTTGAATAGCTCACAATATGAACGCCCAAATTCCTGTTCCACCACTTGCACAACATCCTCAAATGAGCTCTGCGGAGCATCCGTATGCAAAACTTTCATGGTATTCACGTACTCTGCCGGAAGGAGATAATCAAGTGCTCCAAGGTGCTGTCCTACTTTGATGAAAATGCCTCCATTCATACAGCACAAATCTCTGAGCCTTATTGCAGACCTCAAGTGACACTGCAATCATAGTGAAAAGTCAAAGCTCATAAACAGTTACTACTACCATATCAAACAAGAAACGCATTTTCTAAATATTGATCAAGACTCTGCAAAAAATTTTGATAGCAACTATTTCACCCTAAAAACAAACAAACAAACAAACAAACAAACCAGCTAACAAAAAAAGCACGAAGGCATACATAAATCAAACAAAATTGATTTGCAATTCATCCTAAAAGAAACCAGGACAAAACGTTTGTCGATGAAGTTTTTGCAACAATTTCTCACACAGTTTTCAAAAGCTAACTGCTCCCTAAATAGCATTTCCTTTTCACTCATGACATATCTTGCAATGAATTTAATTAATTTGCATTTTAACTGAATGAATGAATGAATGAATGAATGAATGAATGAATGAATGAATGAATGAATGAATGAATGAATGAATGAATGAATGAATGAACGAATGAATGAATGGATGAATGAATGAATGAATGGATGAGTGAATGAATGATTGAATGAATGAATGTAAAATAAGCAAGCATACCTTTGACTTTTCTGTTTTAAAAATTTCTGAATTAGCTTCATATTTCCAAAAAAGGTATTTGTAGTCAATTATTACTGACAGCACCTGCAAAACAGGGACCACTTGTAGAAAAACTTCCGTGTTCATAAGGATTTGTAGTCATTTTACCAATATATCACAGGATTGAAGCAAAAAATATAATATTTCATGTAAAATTAATAAAGTAAGATGTATGCTTGAGCCTTTAAATCAAAATGGCAAAGTAGAAAGTAACCAATTCTTCATTAAGAGAAGCAGGACCATAGCTATAGGAAGCAAAACAAATCTTACTTGCCAGCAAACAAAGGATGGCCCACCCATTTTGTTGGAGAATGAGCCCTCCGACAACCCCATTTGAGCACAATAACTATCAACAGTCCTGAAGAGATGTACCATATCAATTTGATTTTCTGCCATTGCTTTTGCTAGATAATCACACAGCTTCTGCATTCTCTATACTATAGAAATTTCTTTATACAATCTTAACAAGACATTTTGCTTGCAAATAGATACTGTTAAAAGTATGCCAACAGTAATGAGATATGTCCTGTAGTCAAACATCACTTTGTTACTTCATGAGTAATATCAAGCTAATAATATAGTTTTCTGCTTACATTATTCCAGTTCTATTGACAATTTATTTTATTATATCAACCAAGTGGCTTAACATCAGCACCCTACTTCCATGTTGGTTACTACATTTTTAGGTTAGGCAAATATCCTGGTAGCTTGTATGCCTGGGTTTTCTGCTACTTGTATGATCTCTTGGGCTACCCTACAAGTTTAGCTTAGCCTGTTGGTTATAAGGCTAGTTGAGCTGTGCTGTGACTTTTTTTTAGGTCTAACACTCTTGACTGCAACTTATATTTTTTCACCATGATTGACATGGTATAATAAGCAATTTCCCACATAGATATAAACATAAGTCATTTCATTGCGGTTTATAATTAACAATCTATTGCAAAGCAAGGATTGTTTTGCAAAAAATTTGCTAAGTAAAACATTGGCTTGATCAAATATATCCCGAGTAGAAATAAAACCGAAAAGACCCAAGGTAGGTCTGCACCTTTTCACTGTACCATAACCCACCTCAACTAAACATTTTTTAAAGTTTGTAAAGCATCCATGTTACAAACGTATTTGTTAATTGATGTTAATTAAAAACATTTGTGAATTCGTTGTTTGGAAGCCTGTCCTATTTTTTGCCATGAAAATGTCAGAAAATTTCAGCTGACAGAAAAGAAGAAAAGAGCTGCATGGTTGTGCCATCATAACAAGAAATGCCAAGTATCAATTGCTTGTGAACTTTAAGGCACTAAACACTGATTAAAATGCACATGGACAAGTTATAGTCACTCTTACAAAACTCTAACATCATTTGGATATTTAATGTTTAACATTTTATCAAGTTAAGTTTGATGCTTACTCACAGAAACCGCAGCCCTGCCAAATCGAACAAGTCCAGTATTTTCAACCAATTCCTTGACAAATTTAAATGATGGTGTCTTTTTCAAAGTTCCAAATCTTCCTTCAACTTCATTTTCCTTTTTTTCAATGTCTTCATGCAATGATGGTTGTACACTTGCAAAAACGGTTCCAATGCTAGCTAAACTTGCTCCGAGTATAACAGCATTTCTTTTCACAAGAGCCTTTCTTGAAAGAAGGTACATTCTGTTGAACCTGAAAGGCAGAAATTTCTAAAAATCCCAGAGCATTTCTAAAAATCTCATTATTGGAAGAACACAGAACTGAAATGCAAAGCTATGTTTAACTACTTGACAGCTTGAAGTGCCTAATACAAAGCACATAAAGAAACCACTAATAATCAAGCACATAAAGAAGCCAATCTGATACTTCAATTTGCTCGTGAAAACAGTCTAATTCAAATATCAAGTGAAAACGCTGTTGTGCAGAGAAAATATAACAAAGGCAAACTTTCCACAGTATAGCTTTCTAGTGCACTCCCAGCCAGTGGCGTGCTTGCTCAAAATTGACTAGGGGGGGGCACCAATTTTTTTTGGCACCCCCTAAAGTTACATCCATTGTACAACTCTATTAGGGTTGGCATTGTACAATTTTAAAATGTGATTTAAAATTAGGTGGAGGTACAATGTTACTATTGTTCAGGGGTTTCATGAAAATGGCTTTGAAAAAAGCAATTTTGAGTCATACTAAAGCTTTTCATTGACAATCTTCAGAGTATAGAACATCAGAACATAGATCAAAATACTAAGCTAGGAAATATATATACCAAGTTGTGGATTGGAAAAGGCCAATCAGAAACGCAAGCAAATGACTGTTGAGGTTGTCCAATCAGTGCCGCTTGCAAATTAAAAATGCTTCCAATGGAGTCCTAAGGTGAAACGAACTTGTTCTGTCTACACAAAAGCTGTTTTTTGTGATGTATATAGATTCCAAAACTGCTAGATAGAATGAGGATCGGGCTCTGCCAATAATCCAAAACATGTCACCAGATTATAGCTTTTTGCACAATCTGGGTTTTTGAGTCAATGCTGCCTGATAGCAGAATAACATGTTTTGCCAGGCCGAGGTGGCTGTTAAGGCCATCACCATGGTGTGTGGGAAGAAACATTTTGAAAGAATAACATTATAGGAACTGCTGGAAACTGCATCTAAAATGATTTAGATTTAGATTGAAGATCCTAGAAAGTATTCATAAACTTTCTTTTATCATTATGCCATAATGTTTAGATCGTACATGGGCTTAATGAAGGGTGCCATCATGTTTAACAGCAAGAAAATTTTACAAATATGACATTCATGAAATTTTAAAAGCTCATCTAAAATATTTACAACATAGATTTAGAAACCAGAAAGATCCTTGGAAGTGTTCATAAATTTTTCTTCATCATTACGCCAAAAATCTCAGAATTTTTAAAGGGTTTATTGAAAGCTGAAAGCAAATTGGTGACAAGAAAATTTTTGAAAAGTATAAATTTGTTGGGATGACCAGAAAATGCATTAGATATACCTACAACATAAACCATTTCTGTCATTTTTTAAGATAGTTTTATCTGATATGCATTTGAAAACACTGCGACATGTTTAATTATGTTCCAGGCAGGCCCGTAGGAAGCAGGGGGCAGGGAGTGCTTGTGCCCCCCTAATATTAGAAATGGTTGGAGCTTGCTATCTTTTCATTAAAATTTTGTAGAAAAATTGCTGCAGTTTGCAACTTATCTGCAGTTTGTAAGCTTATCAAGAGATGGCCAAAAAGAGATAAAAAATTGGATGAATTGCAGAGTAAGTCAAAAAATGATTCCAGAGGGATTCATGCTCTTTGCCTAACACGTTGGACAGTTGTAGGTGAGGCTCTTCAGTCAATCCTTCAAAATTACAATGAGCTACTCGAGTTGTGGGACTGGACATTCCAAAACTGCAAAGACACTGATATAAAAGCAAGCGTTCCTGGAGTGAAATACACTATGCCTACTTTTGACTTTATATTTGGTTGTGAGTTGGGATTATTGCTAATACGTCAAACTAATAATCCCAGTAGCACATTGCAAAGCCCAAAAATATCAGCTGCTGAGGGAAATGCCATTGCACAGGATATGATAAAAGTTATGTGTAAAGATAGGAATGGACATTCCTTTAAATTATTTTTGGATGAAAAAAGTACTGTTGAAGAAAGAAGAACTTGATCAAGAAAAAGGAGAATGCCTGCAAGACTCGAACCCTGGTAACCCTTCCAACAATTATTTTCCATTGAGTCCAAGGGAGAGTTATCATCATATTTACTTCAATGCATTAAATGTGACTATTGAAAGTCTTAGAGCACCATTACAGGACAACCATTGAAGGAAGATCTTAGCCATGTATCAAGTTTTTATGGAAATGATGTCAACCATTTTCAGTTAGGGCTATTGGCTTTGATACTGGTAGCTTTAATATCTGTGATCTAATTAAAATTATTGAACAGCTAGAAGCACCAAGGAAGAGTGCACTAAGAGAAGTTTGTGGGTTTGGATCTTGTTAGCATTTATTGTGGATAACCCTGCCATACAAAAGATTTCTTTTTGAAAAAATGAACATAGAAACATAAACAAATATGATGTAGGGAAAGCATTTCCGAAAGAAAATGGGCGTTTCTGAGAGAGACTAAACCTCACAAATTCTCCCCTTTACCCTTCCCGCCTTTGGCGTGCACCATGTCTCCCCCCTCCCCAAATTTCTAAAACCATGCTACGGCCCTGTAATGGCAGCAGATTTTGATGTCCTGGGAGTTTCCCCAATAAAATAATCTAAAAGTTTTCAGCAGTTGGGTGGTTTTATTGGGAATGTACTGAAATGCAAAATGGATACAAGTTTATTTGTGTCTTATAGTTACCTGATTATGTTTGATTATGTTTAGCCAAGTAGGCCTACTGTGCATGTGACACAAATTTTTTGGTATATTTTAAGGGGCCCCAACAGACGTAAATGCGGCCCTGTTCTCAAGGATGAATTGCCCCTTGACAGAAGCAAGGAAAAGATAGTTAATATTATAAATTTTCTGTTTTATTACCTAATTTATGCAAGAGCTTTATTAATCTATTTTTCACTTAATATCATTACCTTGATTTTGTGAACAAAACTGAAAGCAAGTTTAAATCACTTTGTTTGTAATTCACATTCAAGAATATTCTACATGCATACATATACAAATACACACATACATTACATAGTAAAGTTAATAGTTTTATCTGACTAAGTCCCTTAGTGGTACTGCCACCAAAGAGAGGGCATTGACAATAACTACATCTCACGAAAGACGTCATCAAAAATTAAACTCAAACTGCTCGCGATTTCCAACGGTGACATACATATTATTTTGATAAGCCCCAGTTTTTTGGCACATGCAGAATTCAAATATTTGATCAGAACAAACCTCCTAAGCCTATGGCAATTAATAACACCCAACACAAAAGTAGGCCTCAAAAAACCGAGCCAAAAAGATATGTCGGCGAACAAATTAAAGCCTCAATTGCAAAAATAAATAAATACCTTTAAAATATTTTCTAGTATCCGATTGCGATTGAAGATACACAAAAACGCATTTTCTAAGCCTGAGGCAGTGATTATCCTTCCGCGCAACTCGCAGCTAGGGAATTGCAGATACCTCTTGCAGATACCTCATATGGCTCCCAAGATAAATTACGCAGCGCCAGTATTCAAATGCGCAGTAGAGTTTGGATGTCGATTTTCGGATGTACGCCGACATACGGTGCCTGAGTGGAATCTGGGATCCTCTCCTCTAGCTGCGAGTTTTTGGGGTAAATTTTAGGTAGGTTTTAGGTATGTTAAACCTGCTTCCCATAAAATCGTAAGAATCGGGAACGTGTCGCCGATCCCTTCTTCCATCTTCCATAACGATCAAATAATTCCATTTTCAAATATTTCACTTTTAAAAATTTATACAGGTTTACAGATTTCAGTAATAAAAAAATAACTGTTTTACCAATCGACCTGTGCAAAAACAGAAAAGCCTAAATAAAAGAGAATTACAATGTACAGTAAGTTAGAATCAAAAGAGCATAACGGAACTAAATATAAAAATAGAATGTACCTTTCATATGGATATTTTTAAGGTAGCAAGGGACGGTGCCAATTTAGTTTCCTTAATCAGCTTATTCCATAATTTTGCTTTTCGATAAGAAAATGCTTTTTGGCCTGTGCATGTTCTTAAAAGAGGTATCTGCAAGTTTGTTTCAGTAGAGCGAAGATTGCGAACACCGCCCTCTGAGCATTTACTGAAAAGTTCCCCTAAATATTGAGGAGCAAGCGAGTTCAATGCCTGATAGGTCAGCGTTGATGTTTCTTGTTTGATAAGATCTCTGATTGAGGGCCAGCCACGATTTTGAGGGACAGCAGGAGCATCATAAGGACTATTTGTAGTTATTCTTGCAGCTCTAATCTGGATTTTTTGGAGAGAATTGAGTTTGATTTCACTACAACAACCCCAAACCGAGCAGCAACAACTGAAATGTGGCTCAACAATTCCTCTATACATTTTCTGAAAAACCCCTGATGGAAGAAATTTCTTGGCATGATCCCTTCATGGCTTGATCTTGGCATGATCTGCAACCAATGGATCTGCATTTATTCTCCTTAAATTTGTATCTTCACCAGCGCTCCAAAAAGTATCGGAACCTGGGAATTAGATTCCCAGAAAATTCTTTAGCTTGGCAGAAAATTTTCGCAAAATTTGATAAAAACCAGCTGCTTCTTGCATTAGCAAAAACAATTTCTCGACTTTTTCACAACAGATCAAAATTTTCTACAAATGAAAAGTTTTATATGTATTTTTGAAACTTTTAAAAAAACTTTTGCTCCTTTGTCCAATATCACAAAAAGATTAGAACTTGGAAGCAACCTTCAGCTTCCTTGTCCAGGACTTTATTTACTGACAAAGCTGCAGACCTGAATCAGGCAATGATTTCAGACCTTAAAAATCAAAAGCTATGAAAATGACATGCATTTCTTTCTACTTGACTTGAATTGAATCTTGACTAAGGTCTGGATAGACTTGGCAAAATGTCGAGTCTTTACTGACTTCTTGGCAAACTTGGCAAAGTCTTTGATCGATACTGAATTACATTCTGATGTTTTTTCAAGATCATATTTGCCCTTTGAGTATTGAGATGTCACCATTTATTAATGTAAAATATCATGTTGACACGTGTAACAATCATATGAAAGGCTAAAAAAGCTGGATGATAAGTATAAACAGGTAACCACATGCATCTTCCCTAATGCTGGCATTGTAAAGAGCACCATCTATGTTGAAGTTTTCTGCCAATCAGTAAACATATCCCCCATTTGGTTCACAAATCAGTTTTACTTTTTCACATAGTCAATATTTGCTAAAGACAAAAAAGATGCAAACAACTGAATTAGATTTTTTATTGGAAAGTTTCTCTATACCCAATAAATTAGAAGCCCTTGCATAAAGGTTTGTGCGTACTATTTGTAGTACACGATACTTACACCTAACAGAAAAATCTTTGTCTTGTTTCCCAGGCTTCCAGAAATAGAAATATTTTTTGCAGCTCTGATCTTCATTTCCATTTGGCTGTCTCATGTGGACTGCGTGGATATGCTTACACGGGATTCCCCGAACGTCGGTGCAACCACAACGATACATGTGCTGGCATACTCCACACCTCGAACAATGAGCATTTTTGACATTTTGAGAGGGGTAACCTTTCTTGCTGGCAACCGAAAGCGCCACAATTCTGATCGTTGAATTGTACTGTAATGTGAAAACACGTTCCTGCCTTCTGATCTACATTTTACTGTGGTTTTGTGCAATCTTTTTTCTGTAGCTTGACAGTGAAAGCATCTGAAATAGCTGTGAGATCTGAGAGGTCCTCATCGTCGTCTATTTCAATGTCTTTTGCGTCGTTAAAGGTGAACTGACTTTCAAGCCCTGAAACAAGACCTTCAGATTGCATAACGTTCTGCAAATAGGTAGGAGCATGTACAAAAACTGCTGCCATAAGAATAGTAATTGCACCGCAAACAGAACCACATTGCTGAATAGGATAGTTTACCATGCAGTCCTTGTTGCAGAGATGGGCACCATTGCTGCTAGGATGTGCGCAAGGGAAGACATTTTTGGCATCTGTGTACTAAACATGAAGCCACGTACATAGTAACACGAAAACATATGACACAAATGTTGATTGGGTCATGGCAACGCAACGTGCTTCGATTGTAGAATCACACGTGTTATTAGATTGTTCACCGCAAGTTACAGCGAAGTGTTCTACCCGTGTACGATCAATTTTGATGTTCCTAGCCAAATATTACAAGCAAACAATTTTGGCGCCCCCTTATCTCCGTTTGCGCCCATATTCATGGAGGGCCATGCCCCCCTGGCCCCCTGCCACCACGCCACTGCGTCCCTAGCTGCGCAATCACTCATTAACCTCTTCTAGGTTCCTGCGGTCGCTCTCCAATGCGTTATACCCACTGATCTCAATGAAAGACTTTTTTTAGAGAAAATTTAACAATCATTACAAAAGATTTTGAAAAAGGTTCTATTGTTTTGTAAAAAAGCGAGGCGGCCATGGCCCCCCGGCACCCCCCGGGACAAGATCTACCAAATTCAGATCTCTCTCCGCAAGTCCGTAAACAAAATCACGAGCCCTGTCTTTGATGAAACCCCTAAAACTCCTGAAAAGAGCGCCGAGAGTGCGAGTCACCCTTTACTCAAGTAAAATTATGCCAGCTAATTCTTCTAAAGTGTTTTCCAAATGATATTGATCATCTTTGATATCTTTGTGAAGATGTGCTTGATGCTGATCTTAAGAGATTGGTTTTGCAGCATAGGTCATGTCGACCAGGTGGTTCAATTGAGTGTATAATAGAAGATAAATCTGTTTTTACAAATCTAAGTGCTAGATATTGTAATAAACACATCAATCAGTTCCAATAATATGGCTCTGTTATTCGATCTATGGAAATCCGGAAAAAGCTTAGATGAAAATCATAAGAAATATCTTAGGCGGCAGAATTTCTTTTCATTGTTGATTATTTGTTTGGGATTTCAGAAAAACTCCAAAGAACGAGTACTTAGGCTCTAAAATTTGACTCAAATCTAGTTGAGCAGAGGAACCCCAAAACACCTCTTTTAGTTGGGAATTGCCCCACTAGGCCCTACGAGTTCCCCCACCACTGACAAGCAAAATTCTACTTGAACCCCAGATGCCAAGCCACTGTGGGGCTCTTTCAAAAGAATAAATATAATGAAAATGGGCTGGCAAAAGATATAACATTATATTTTCTATCAACATGATGTTTTGGTGATATTTCTCCACTACTGCAACCTCAAAGAGTTGAACAACCTATGCCTTCAGTAGGGACTGTTTTTTCCTTAAACTGTTTCCCTAAACCTAAAGGCCTTAGGGCGTTTTGCCTCTACCCCTCACCAAGCAAATGACAAGGATTTGGATCGTGGCCAGAAGGGTCACCCCCTACTCTTTTTGCTCATTTCATATAGTGACTAAGCATTTAAAGGGCACTTTTTTGTTATGCAGCTGGCAAAAAGGGCAACCCGGTAAACTGAAAAGGGACATTTTTCCTGGACTATTTACAGGTGGGGGATGCACGTGTCCCCTGTGCTCTCTGTTTCTACGTCTTGTGTTTTTAAGAAAACCTATTTGGTTGCTGATTTTAAATATTGAATGAAAAGGTTCCAATTCTGTTGATAAACAATATGTAAACAATATGTAAGAACGCTTTAAAGAGACTTAATATCAAGTATTGAAGCCTAAATCTTCAATCCTAAAAAAATTCTGTGTGGAAACAGCGTGACCATAATGTCACAAACATTTTTATAAACGTATTAAACTGCAAAGAACGCAAAAATTTTAATTCCACATCCAAAACTAAATTGTTAACTTCTTTTAGTTTATGTTTTTGGTAATAAGACATCTTAACCAAATAGCTCTCTTAAAAAAACAGCCCAGCTAGTCCTTGCAACGCAACGTGCTTCGATTGTAGGTATAAACAAATAACAATCATAAGCAATCGTCCATTAATCTCGTACAATTCCTTGAGGTAAGCATTGGCCTTTTTGAAAAAAGCCCCACCGCTCAAAAATCCTTAAAAAATGCCCTGACCCCCTGCTATAGTGGACTAAACTCTTGACGTTCGTGTATACGGTCTACCTTCGTATTTACTCTGTAAAACACATTATATGCGCTCATTTTATATGAAAAGCAATTAAGACCAAATAAATAGGCACTTTAAACCCTACTATGTTAAACAATTTAGTACATATAATTGTGTGTTAGACTCTATATGTGCAGCAATTTAGACCAAATAACTGTGCTTTTTAGTGTTTATAAATGTGTTTGACGGAGTAAATATAAAAGTACAGCTTAAATTTGTTGCACAGATCGTATATATGAAACCTCCGAGTTTTGTCAACTAAGGAGGGGGGGGGGGCGAATGAAATTCTGTGTTTTCAAGCTTTACGAGGAATACTAAAAATATTGCTAAAAGGTTTTATTCCAGGTTTCATTTTCTCAATCCTACAAAATTTTGCTATACTTGGGTGTGACTCTTAAAGTGTAGGGTGGCTAATTTACCTTATAATCTATACCTTATAATGTGTCTCCCTCTCTCCCCCAAACAACTGAAAATGAATAGTTGAGGACCATTTTTGTTGACGACTAACAGATGCGTCGCCTACCATGTTTAACCAATCTTAAAGTTCAAAGTCAAACGAACAAGTACAAGTATATTATTTCAGAATCTTAAAATCATGGTTTGATCAACGAAAGTGGTGGCTAAGAATTTTCAGTCACAATATAGTTGATTATTATGAGTTGTGTTTACTGTTTTGTGCAAACATGAAATTTTGCTGAAAAATTGAATAAAAAGCAAAAACCAACTACAACAAAGGATTTTTCCTATAAATAACAACAGCCTTTCTTTGTCAATGAACATAAACATCTAAACATTGAAGTTTTCATAGAAGAGAAGTAAACTTTGATAAACGAACAATAGAAAATATAAATAGCCCTGTATCTTTCGATACCCAATCTTTGCATAAATAGAAAAGGACCCTGGGAATCGAAAACCAAGAATTAAGAATTGCTCCACCACAGTCATAGAGTCTTTTGTCACAAATTATATTTCCTCCTTGCGCAACCGGCACGCTTTGCGACTATAATTCAAAAATCCAATTAGTTCAGCCTTACATCAAGAACTGCATTGTCAAATGAATTAGTTATAAGAATAAGCAAAGAATAATAAAAAACGGAGTAATATTAAGTATCCGCTCCAAACAAAGCCTGTTCTCGTTGAACACCTGGCAGAGCGGTGGCAAAAACATTCCGCGGCTCTTTTTACACAATATAAATTACTACCATTTGTAAAATTGAAGTTTATGGATCAACTTGGCAACTAGCTCAACATATGCACAGAAGGTATCATCAAAATCAATCATATCAGGTGGTCAATGCAAGGCAACGTGATGAAAAACTACAGGACCTGCTCTATAGATCACATTAAGCCACAATCAAGAATCTCCTTGGCAATTGTTTAAATAGGCGCAATTTTATCCACATTTTCCGGGGGCATCTAGTCTGTAGCTTTCAGCAAAAAATTTTCTTTATTTGAGATTGTGTAAAGATTAAGCAATGCGAATTGTTATTGAACATTGGCGGGTGGGAAAAACCCAAAAACAGTGAAAGCCAGTGATATGGCTGGGAAGGGACTTTCTTAGCTTCTTTACCAGGGGCAAGCACCTCTCAAGTCCCTGTGCCACACCTTTGTTTAGGAAAATGAGCCTTTCTCCCATTTTTGTGATAACAACATAGTAGGGACCTGGGGGACGCGAGGATTATGTCATCGACAAAATAATAATGTTTTTTTCAAAATTAATGTTCGTGCAGTCTTTTTGCACGAGTTGTTCAAAAAATATAATTGCATATCTAGGAGAAATGCTAAAATATGTCATTTATATATGATAATGCAAATAAACTGTCTCGCTGCCCCCTTTTCATTACGTTTGTCGAATCCAAGGAAACGCTTATCATCTGGTTGCCCAGTTTGAATGCATTCAATCTGTGGTGTCATGGTGGCCTGGCAAACCGGAATTAATTATTAAGCAAAATAATTTTACAGCAAAAACATCATCAATCCTTGTTGCGTCATATTCTAACTCTTGCAAAAACGTTGCAGCATAGACGACCTTAAAGCTCTTCTACTCAAGATTTCATAAATATGGTAAGATAAAAAAGTTACACAAATTCTTTGTATAACGTCCGCTTGAATTTTTTGTCACCGCATTAGCTCAATAATATCAAGTTCTTACATTAAGTGGATCTGCAATGGATCAAGAAATTGTCAAGAAACATTTTTGTGATCTTTAAAGGTACTTGAATTAAGAAAAGTAGATATAACTTTACGCTTAGTCACGTTTAATAACGGTTTCAAGTTCTGCTGACATGAAAAACTTACAAATACCGTAGTTCCTTTACTGCGATGCTCAAAATATCTAACTGGACTTCAAACAATGCACATGTTGAATCGCTACATCAATCTTATAGGATGGATTTAATCACGTATTAGAAATTCCAAAATTTTCATTTCATTATCTAATCACGGTTGAATCGTTTAGCTCTAATATAAAGAAACATATGTGTTTTTTTAAGGATCCAGTAAATCCTGGTTACGAGCAGCCTGCAATCCAGCAACCGATCACGACAGAGCCGATTGGCTTTGGAATATACCCTCAACCTGTACAATGCTCTGCTTGTGGCCAAAAGGTACTCACTTAACAATGATTTTATTTGCCTCTGTGCTGATGGCATGACAATAATTGATAGCTATCGAAAGAGCAAACTTCCTATGTTCATTAACCTCAGCTTCCCACGAGGACTTTGCTCATCCCACGAGGATTTTATTCTTGGAAACTACCCATTCTTTCATACCATAATGAATCACTACATTTCATACCAGTGATGAACCTGAAAGTCATCCAGCCAGCATTCTTCTAGCCAAGTTTCACTTTCTCACTGACCAATAAAACGTCATTAGCTTAGCCATGAGAATGGTCCAAGAAAAAATAATTTTGAAATAGAAATAATTTTAAAATAATTTTTTCTTCAGGCAGTGACGAGCACCCACTATGAGGTTGGAACAGCAACATGGGTGGCAGCGCTCGTTATCTGTCCATTTTGCCCGGCGGGTTGCTGCTTGGTCCCGTTCATCACAGATTACTTCAAAGACGTCGAGCATACATGCCCGGTCTGCAATGCCGTTTTGGGAAGACATACAAAAATTTAGCAACCCGACAGACTAGACCCGTTCTATGTCAACGACTGAATGCAAATGTTACGGATACTTGAAAAGAACTATTGTACATTTTACATACTTAAGATTAGAACAAATGACAAAAACTCTTCAGAATGAAGGTTTACTTTGATAATTATTATATATTAATGACTTATTAATGACTTGAAAATAACTGAGGTAGAAAGCTGAGTACCAAATGATAGCAATCAGAAGCGCAGATGTTGTACTAAAAAAGCTGCACATTGCTGAATCACTAACATTCACTAAATATGTACTTTATGCATGAATTGGTTGTTATCTTGACAATCTATCAAAAAGTCTAAGAGCATTTTTCGTTGTTTCTTCTATTACATGTGCAACAGAGATATTCTTTATTTTGGATATCTCCCGGCAAGAAATCTCTATGTTCTTTGGCTCGTTTCTTTCCTTCAAAAGAAAAGCAATCACTTTACAAACAGGGCACCAAGTATCAAAACTTCTGACAGGAGTCTGGCAAACAGCCATTATGCATTGACATTAAATCAGATAGAAAATTTTCCATCTTTTAGACGCAAAGCCTTTGCCTGAAATAATTTTCTGAGAGCAAAATTGAAGTTAAAAAGTAAAATTTCATGTGACCTGATCATCTTCATGTAACTGACTCTGTCTTGAAACAAGCAACTATCTTTTTTAGTAAAATATTTTATACACAACGACGAATACGAATCTCTCTAAAGGAGCATGACAAATTGACGCACCTGTTTTACAGGTCCGAGCGCCGGCGCGTCGGTTTCCAAAAGAAGGTTTGCCAGTGGAATTTGCTTTATCAGTCTCTGCTTCTGAAAGAAAATGAAAAAGGTAATTTATGCAAAATAATATCTAAGGAAAAGAAAAGTGTTGAAATGATTATCAAGACAAAAAGGTGTGAGCAAAAAGTTGAGTCGGCATGGGCAGTCGTTATTGAGTCTTCATGTCAAATAATGATACTGTCAAACATAACAGGAAAATAGGACTTGTCTTTTCTAAGAGCTGATATAATGGTTAAGAGATTTACTATTCCCTGGGAGTGATGGCGGGAGGACAAAAGCAACATCCAACTTTACTGCTCCTTGCTGAATCAAAATCATTACTTTTCTTTAAAGGAAGATGCAAAGTTTAGTTGGCGCATTCTCAAAGAATAAACCCACCATAATTGAGCAAGATTTGTTGAAAATCGAAAGAACAGAAAAAAACCAAGAATGCTGTAAGGTTGCTTTAAAGGCTGTTGAGGAAAACCTCCAATCTCGCTGGTATCAGAATAGAGAACCCAAGAGCAGAAACATGAATCCAAGAAAATACAACTATTTGCTTCATATCTCCGTCTTTTTCCAAATCTCAAACGATTACAACACTACGACGACTCCTGCGTCGAACACTCTTCTTTTTCAAATGAATTTGCGGAATATATACGTTTACTTACGTTGCTAATTAGTTTTGAGTCACGAACTTTTAATTATAACTACCAATCAACTTGCATATATGTTATTCAGGTGTTTATTCTGGATAAGTCTAATAACTTAATCAGCGGGCGTGGAATAACTATTTCCTATAACCTCGGACGGATTCAGCTTAAAGCGAGGTTTTGACGCAAATGCTACTCTAAAACAACAAGAAGAAAATACTTGCATGACCAACAAAGAACCCGACGGAATCAATGAGCTAATTGTAAAAATACACATGCTATACGCAAAGTGGCGGATTCCCAACAAAGGCAGAAATATTTTAACCTGTTCAGATCGAATGACAGAGGGTGGCACAGAAAAGAAGTAACCAGCATCAACACCTTTCATTGCCACGGACGGCTTGCCATCAAACGCATGGAGAACGACATCTTTTGCACCTAACATAAAAAGTAGAAATGAGAAAAAAACAGCATGTTCTCAAAACAACAGCAAAAAAGCAAACTTCGCCAATAGCCCATTCTAAGTGCAATCACTATCATAGACAAATTCGCAATAGAATCAAAATAAGAGTGTTGTGGGAAAATAACGCAATAGTCCAATAAAATACACATTGCAACCGGCAAGACTCGATGCCGCGAAGGTGCATATCTACCTTCTTGAATGAGAATGTCGATAACTGGTCTTCCAGCGGATCTGGAGTGCACATTCCTATAAAAAATATGGGAAGGCAATTGAAAAAGAACAGCGGAAATGCAAAACATTTTTTGATCGCAAAGAGTGTGTTATCATCAACATAAATAACGACGAAATTAGAAACAAGACCAAAGAGGAACATAGTTCCTTTACAGGAACAAAAACACTTACAACGGAAGACTAAAATCTTTGGCAAGTTGAATCTAAAATGAAAAAGAGGCTAACAGTTTAGCTGTTTATTAGGCCTGTGAATACCATTTAATACAATTACTGAGAAATTGAAGTTTATCAGAACTGAAAAAAAATGATAGGTTACGCGTGATACTTGCTCGAACACTCCTAGTAAATAAAATTACCAGGTACTTCCTTATTTCCACAGCAAAAAAGTAGTATTTCGCTAACAGGGATGCATTTCAAATACATATACCTGTCTTTTAAAAACTTCTCGTTGAATTTCCTTGTCTTTGGGAGACTTAATGATATATGGCGTGAAATCAAGGCCTACCTAAAAGAAATTCAAGTGACAAGCTTAGAATTAGAGAAGCGAAAAACGCCCAACTCCAAAATAGGATAGAGCATTGCAACAGATAGTGGAAAGCCAAAAGCAATCAAAAACGAACACACAAAAATAGCTTTGGAAGTAAAGTTACAACTGATTTAGGTTACCTACTTCACCTATTCCAACAAGTAACTTCGCATTTTGCCTTACAAATTCCTCGGTCTTTTCAAATTCCTGGAAAAAAGAAATGAAATTACTGCAATATCTTGAAACATCGCGGCACTTACTGAAAAATGCAATCATAGATTGAGGATGGCATTGAAATGATGCAGAAATCCCTTGCTTGCATACAAAATATCATTGTCTTTTTGGCTCCTAGTGTAAGTAGTTCCGGAGCCAATGGGAAAAGTAACAAAATCCTATCGTATAATGGGAATATCTTATCGACAAGTGACCAACGGAACTCGTCGGGACGTAGTGCCTTAAAAGGATCCTAGCAAAAAAACCGTTTGTCTACACATTGCGGTTTTGTTTGTCTTTTAGTAGACACGTTCCAAAACACAATAAGGTTAGGCAAACATAATCGATTTCTAACTTGCTTTGAACAATCCCTCGGAATATAGTCAATAATAAAAAAAATCTTATCTTGGCATTCTTTATTGACTATGTTTGGAATTAGCTGAAAAATTTACTAGAACGAAAGAGTAAAATGGCAACAGTACGGCAACAAAGAAATGATACCTTTAAAGAGACGCTCCTGTTGCCTTCCTGTTAAGAGAGGAATATACGCTGAATTTGAGATTTCACATAAAGCCTGATGTTACTCATATAATAATAAGAACAATAACAGCGACGAAAGTAGTCTTAAAGCAATAATATAACTAGTGAATTTCATAGACAAAAACTTCATTTCAAAGAAACTAAGTTATCAACGAAATCTTCGAATATCTAACATCACACCTAAACTCTTCTTCTATATTAAATATTTCTTTGAAACAATACTTAAGTGAAAAGAAAAACTTAGATATGAAAGATATGAATAGAAGCAGCGTTTTAGCATCAAAGAGGGCAGAGATCATCAGCGCTACAGAGGCATCAACAATAACAGAAAGAGGGATTGTATTTAAACTACTAATTTTCACCTTCTATTTACCTGTACAGGGTGAGCTCCAACGCAGGGATGAATAAAACCAGGGTACCTACAGTGATTTAAGAACGTGCATAGTAAAAAGAGGTTTTACGGTTTTACTAAATAGCCCTTGATTAGAGAAAAAACACGGAGAAAGTAGAAAAAGCTTACAGTTTATTCAATGCTAATATTCAGATGGTTGTTGCTTTTCACATAAACTGCCAAGACAGAAAGTTGATAATCATGCCATCCTATCACGCTAACACTGAATGGGGTGGCATTTATCAACGTTTCATGGTCAAACTATATCAACTCAGGGCAGTCAAAACCGATCTGAATCGAACCCACAAAGTCCGTCAATGGTTGAAAATTCTGTAGGGTCTCCGAACTACAGAGATTGTTGGGATGGTTTAATATTAAAATGACTAACAGTCACACAAAAAATTGTAGAAATAAAGAAAATATCAGAAATGTTAGGTATATGGCCTTAACACTATTCATAGAATAAATAAATAATCTTTGTAATTTATAGCAAAGGAGAAAAACATATGGGCTGAGAAAGTCAGGGGCCAAGTTTACCTAGTCGACAATTCTAGTACAATGCTGAAATCTTTTGGAAATTCACAAACAGCAACAATAGCTTTTACACCAACCTAAAAAATGTGAAATTGTGAGATAGTAATGAAAGGCTAGAAAGTTGAATATCATGTTTCAAAGCTATGAATGACAAGTAGGCTTCTTAAAAGTTGCAGAAATTTTCTTCATGATTATGCTAATAGAATAATAACTATCAAAATCAAACATTAGCCCTGCAGTGTATGAGATAAAGGAAAAATTAATAATTTCGTAATGACCTACATAATATGTAGTTTTTGAAGGCAGAACAACCCTGGTGTGATCTATTTGAAGCCGACAACATCCCAAAAAATTAGCTTTAACACCAAATCTTAAATAAAATAATTAAAACAAAAAAGCAAAAAAAGAATGCAAAGGAACAGAACTGGTTTTAGCTTGGTTCACAAGTTTGAGAATTTCAACAGGATTATAGTGGTGTATGCCTTTATTACCAAAATAGGAGAAAATCATTACTTTTATGTCACCAGTTTGATTCTAAATAGCCAATATTAAGTTGGCTGTTTGTCTATTTCTCATGAGATCACTCACAGTTATTTGTTATTCATTCATGGAAAGAAGGCTGACGAAAGCATGCTTGTTAAAGCTAAGGATGACTAGCAATGTGTCTGGTATCGACCGCGTTATTGCAAGTAAGAGTAAATCAAGTAAATTCAGAGAATGTATGTCTGAAATACTGGAGCAAAATTAAAGGTACATCTCCAAAAAATTCACCTTGAACAAAATTCTGACAATTGGTCATAATACAAAAAACCTTTATTTACTGAAGATGTCCTTATTTGATTAAATCAATGATACCAAAAGGGCTGATTGGCAACCCAAACCACCTGTAAGTTAAAAACGGATTGCTTCATTCCACTTCTTAAATACACATTATTTCTCTCCGTAATTGTCATATATTAACACTAACAAGCAGTTGTAGTTCATTCGCAATTGCACTCGCATGCCTTGGTACACGCCTCCCCACACTGGGAAATGCATTTTATTGCACGCCTGTTTAATAATTAATCATTTGTGTTTTACCAAAGTGCAGGAAACTAATAAGATGACAGAATGGCTTGAAATTGAGTTATTTACTATGTTAAATCTGCAGTACTTCCACTCTTTACTCAATCAATTTTCCAAAAATATGTATTTGCTTAAAATTCCTTAAAATTGCCCTATTTTGGAACAGAAATTCTCATCCATATTTTACTTGTAGCTTTAGTTACAATGTATGTAGAAACTGTCATAGAATCACAAGGAACCAGTATGCTTTAATAAATTGTGGAAAAATCTGTAGAATCTGAAGATTTCATTAATGTCACAAAAGATGTCCCTTACCACATTTTAAAACAATATGTATCAAGCTCTTGACTGTAACTTAATTTGCAATTTCACCCAGCATTTCCATGTCTAGGCTAGTTCCCAAAACAAAATTACAATAAAGGAAACTAACATTCCAACAACAACAACCTTCTAAGACATTCCACAAAACATAAATAACTATTCATGATTTTGAAGCATAGCTTGACTGTTGGCTTAGGCAAATCAATAAATGGGTATTGAACAAAACAATACAGCCGACAAATCAATAAATGTGTATTGAGCATATGGCAAATAACATGATTCTGTCTAAAGAACATAGTTACTGAACAGTAATATGCCAACTTTTAGCAAACAGAACATGATGAAAGCAAGCTAGCTACACAGAAGAAACATACCTCTTGTGCCCCTTGTATCATCAACTCTCTGTCCTTTTGAAAAAAAAGTTTACAATATTATATATGTTAACTTTTATCAAGCATTTATCTTGATTTCTTAAGTTTTGTTGTGCATGGAAAACAAATTGTCCAATTAAAAAATAATTTTCTGTTTGAGGAAACGTTTCTCAGAACTATACCCTGCTCTGCAGATTTTACAGTTGGTAATTTATAAAAAACCAAGAAATACAAGCAAGGAAAAATTTAAGACATTGCCTAAAAACCTTTAATTAATTTCGAAAGGGAACTAGGAGTATATAAATAATAGAGGCAGTAGGAAAAAGAAGAACAGGGACATGTCCTCCAACATTTTTTGAAGTCAATTTGTATTTTGAATAAATTCTGAAGGAATAAATTTGAAGCTAGTGAGATAAGCAAAAAATGCACTAGGGTAAATAATAAAATAAAGCCCATACGGATGCAAATTCTTCGGCACTGATGTGGCAGTGAACATCTATCATCGTGCTCAGGACAAACCATAGAGATGGACAAATACTGGTCAGTGTGCACGAAGACAACCCGCCATTTATTTTGTAATATCTTGGCCTCGAGGCGAGAGTGAAACGAGGCCCTTCTCAGCGACTCAGCTTTTTCATGAATTCTGACATTCTGACTGTGCAATGCTATAAAGGAGTTTGGGTCAGTCATTGCATTGGGGCAGCTCCAGCCAGGGCCGCCGAAAGTTTCGAAGCCCCTGGGGTAAAAAAAATATGAGGCCCCCTGCGAGCGGAACGAGCTGAAAATTCTTGTGACCACGCCCTTTATTCCATTCTTTAAATGGAATTCATTACTTTATGAGGCCCCTAGCTCAATTCAAACACAAGAATGAAATCAACAGCACTTTAAAGGCTTTTCAAAATTTTTGCACATGGCCCCCTTAAATCTAAAAATTGGGCCCATGGGTAAATTCCGTTATTTTCAAATTAAAATGAAAGTTGCGAATTATATACAGAGTTAGATTGACAGAATACATTGCAGAGGTTTGTGAAAGCAACTAAAGAAGTTCAGGCAAAAATTTTTTAATCAGGTAAATTTGTAGTCCACACCCCTCCCCCCCCAACAAGGCTTGCCTCGCGACGGCCCTGCAACTGAGGATTGGGTGCTTTTGTAACTTTGGCTGGCGTCATATTGTTATTATGCCACACCCATCTTGATATGTTGTGAATATGGTTTGCTCAAGTATTGAATGATTTGAATAAGTAAATATATATAATTATATATCGAACTCGTATGCATGTATACGATATTGGCTAATCAGCTGATCGTTATTGTATTAAATTAAAAATTTTGTGACCAAGGGGTGTGGGGAACGTCAAAACTAATTTTCAGGTAAAACATGTTCTATAGAAGTAATGTTTTTGGTAATACGTAAACTTTAACATCTTAAAATCAATAAAGAATCATGCAGTGGTAGTTGCTACGTTTTGATACATACATGCAGGACCGTCGAGAGGGGGGGGGGGGTAACCAGGGTAGTTAACAGGGGGCCCGGGGCCTTGAGGGGCCCGTAGAAAATAAGGTATGTATTTTTGGCTATGAGTTTTCAATTAGCAGCATTGGCAGGGCCCGATTGATATTCGAAATTTAATCTTTCAACATGGAATCAACAAGCTGGTCTATGATGTTGGCCTTTTCTTGTTATGGTTTATAATTAAAACATTGACGATACGATCATAATATACTTCTCCGGAAGCCGAAAAATTCGATTGCACTTACATATATCTACTTTTAGTTCAAATGTTTTAGTTATTCCTTGTGTGGAATTCCTATAAACTTAAAAGTAAATCTTCCTTTCACGGCGTACACCAGAGAAAAAGCACATGCGAAGAACCAAGCAAATCCAAACGCTATAAAAGTCTTTATCAAAATCACTAAGCTGGATCACGATCCAACCAACCCCTGCGATGTCATCTTGCAGGCACAAGTCTCAGACTTAGTCTGGTGCTCAGAAAAGGCAGGAAAAAAAGATACGAGAAAAAGAAGCAAAGAAGGCCTCTCGCACATTGTTTGAGGTACAATCACTGCCAAAAGTCTTGGAACACTAACGTAGGTTTTCAAAGGCAAATTCAGCCATCCCCCTCTCCCCCTAGGAACAATGTTGATTTACTTTAGAAAAAAGAGAGGGGTTATGGAGTACGCTTTTTCTTGTGGATTGTTTGATATTTTTCTATACCTTCAACATTGTTTTGGGGGGAAAGGGGGGCGGAAGTGGTAGTATTCAAGAAAACAAATGAAAAATAGAAAAGCACAGCCCAAAGTGTTAGGTGTTCCAAGTAATTTTGGCAGTGATTGTCTGAATGGAAATTTGAAGCTTATCAGATACACTATCACATGTTATGTCTACCCATAGGTTTTCGATGGTGCTGAGTCCATTTATGGCATTTTCAGAACCGTACGTATTACTAATAAGGAGATATGGGGGTATTCTTTGTTTTCAGGGGCTGGGGTAAGCTACCCTCATAGAACTAGGTACCATGTTTCAAAAATGGTTTAAATTGAGAAAATTAAAATTGATTTCTGATCAGAATGGTCAAAATGACATTTTTAAATTTTTTGAAACTTCATGGATATTTGAACATTAATGAAATAATGGGACAGAAGAAATACATGATTACAGGGTAGCAGCTAGTAAAATACTTGAAAAAAGAAAGGGTGCCATTTTAAAAGATGAAAGTCGATTTTTCTTTTGCATTTCTAAAATTGTAGAAAAAGTCTTATTTAAGAATTATGTTGGGTAGCTGCCATGATTTTACCACGAATTTACAAGCTGCCGCTGTTACAAGCTGTTCCTATGCATTTCACTGTCCAAATGGCGATTTTCAAGGAACATATCAAACTCGTAGAGAAGAACCCCGTTTTCCCCGCAAATGAGCTCTCAACAGGCTTATCTACGATTCCACGTTGGCCTTTAAAAGAGCTAAAATACAACTGACGTCCACTCATACTTCTGCGCCCTAAAATTCCAGTTTTAGTTGCACGCCAAGTAAAGGCTCCATTTCTGCTTCCACTGTTTTGCCAAAAAGCCATTGCAACCATGACTGTGCCTCCCTCTTTTTTATCCATAAAAGCGCTGGACCGATTATTTCAACAATAATAACTTGCTGCTTTTGTTTGCCTGTCATTTAGCATACCAAAACACATTTCATCACCCAATGCAAATTGCATCCTTGTCAGAGGCAAGGCCCCGCAAGCCCACTGTCGTTCACAGATATGAGAAACTGTAGACCGTACTGTTAACCGTGGCGGCTTTTTGCAGTTTTCTCTATGGTCAACAGCATTTTTGCCCCCAAATTTACCACAAAGGTGTGTCATAATTTAACTAACATGTAGGACTAAGTTTTGCATAAATTCCGTGATGAAAACGGCAAGATTTTAGAGAAATCCCACGGTTAACACTTGAAACGAGAAAAGATCTTGAGTTCTTGAAATTCCTTCTTCAGAAAAGTGTTAACCGTGGACATTTTCCTGCATTTCTGGAGTTTTGTAACTGGAATGAAGCTGAAAGGCTACAGACACCTGTAAAAACACATTGCACACATGCTGGCAAACTATCGTCTATTTTATTGAACAGTACGATTTTTATAAACATTTTAAAAAGTGTAGACCGTGACTGTTAACCGTGGGCAGTAGACATTCTCATACTACACAGCATTCACATTTGGGAACGAAGGCTCTCCTAATTCCTCGCATACGTTGATAATACCAATGCACCAATGAATTCAGCACCATCGAAAACCCTATAGTAAGACCAACTTTTCCTGTCATAACCATTGGTTTTCGAAATTGGCTTCAGACAATCACTGCCAAAAGTCTTGGAACACTAACGTAGGTTTTCAAAGGCAAATTCAGCCATCCCCCTCTCCCCCTAGGAACAATGTTGATTTACTTTAGAAAAAAGAGAGGGGTTATGGAGTACGCTTTTTCTTGTGGATTGTTTGATATTTTTCTATACCTTCAACATTGTTTTGGGGGGAAAGGGGGGCGGAAGTGGTAGTATTCAAGAAAACAAATGAAAAATAGAAAAGCACAGCCCAAAGTGTTAGGTGTTCCAAGTAATTTTGGCAGTGATTGTCTGAATGGAAATTTGAAGCTTATCAGATACACTATCACATGTTATGTCTACCCATAGGTTTTCGATGGTGCTGAGTCCATTTACGGCATTTTCAGAACCGTACGTATTACTAATAAGGAGATATGGGGTATTCTTTGTTTTCAGGGGCTGGGGTAAGCTACCCTCATAGAACTAGGTACCATGTTTCAAAAATGGTTTAAATTGAGAAAATTAAAATTGATTTCTGATCAGAATGGTCAAAATGACATTTTTAAATTATTTGAAACTTCATGGATATTTGAACATTAATGAAATAATGGGACAGAAGAAATACATGATTACAGGGTAGCAGCTAGTAAAATACTTGAAAAAAGAAAGGGTGCCATTTTAAAAGATGAAAGTCGATTTTTCTTTTGCATTTCTAAAATTGTAGAAAAAGTCTTATTTAAGAATTATGTTGGGTAGCTGCCATGATTTTACCACGAATTTACAAGCTGCCGCTGTTACAAG
>NW_027018682.1:14561278-14575838 GCF_013076305.1 Rhopilema esculentum
TTCATGTACGGAATGCTATTTATGCCGCATCTCACTCGCTTTAATGCTCTTACTCTCTCAGTTGTTTAAAGCATTGTGTTCGACAGTCCCCAATAAGTTGCAGAGCATGTTATTGCTTAGTGTTGTCTGCATATCATATTGGTTGAGCGGGTGCCTCTAAGTTGGCAGTCGCCTTTGCAAATAGTTCAAACGGATTAGGATGAAAAAAGGAGGGCCCAAGCCACCGAACCCTGTGGTGAGTTACGCGCTAAGGTCCCTCTGTGAGGTGGAGGGGAACTCACAAACAGCATTTATATGCATTACGAATCACCCTCAGCTAACGCCTTACTAGATGCAGCTCTTCAGGTAGCAACTTGAGTGGGTAAAAGTACTAATGTAAATCTAAGCCGTCGGGTCCATCCCTCTACCTTACAAAAATATACCCAGTGAAGATTTTTATTGATTTTCCACAGTTATAAAATGCCTTCGTTAGATCAAGGAAGGATGCAATATGGTTATTTTTCGTTTATCGCCATTGAGGAACTCATGAAGTCAATAACAATGATTGTTAATGATGTGTTCGAAAGTGTTTAGGTCCTTTTCCCGGCGAGAAGCATTTGTTTCGTGCCTAGTCAAACACCCCTCATCTTCCCGCAAGATAAGCATTATATTTATTTGTTGCAATGAAATCATCTATTACCTGCATCACTTTAACCTTCCAGACTTTTGAAATTATAGCAATCTTGCCGTATGGTAAATATCATGGAAAAGAACCTAGCTGGCTACGTAGTAAAAATCGTGTTCAAAGTACCTGTCACGTAAATCGAATAGCAACGATCGTTGTTCAAAGTTACAATGGTTATAGTTCGACTAGAGGTTTGATCGGGATGTTACAAAAAACTCTAATTGATAAAGCCAATGTTTGTTAGCAGTGTTAAGTTTTATCATAGCCATAATCGTTATAATCGATGATCAGCGTACTACGATTTTTATGGAAATATATGTTTTCGAAAAGAGTTGAGTGTATAGTGGATTGCTGATTGAGAAAAATTACTCTCTCGCTTTTTGTGCTTTATCAAAAGAAATGATTGTTTTAGTATTGTATGACTATAGTAGGTCAAAAAAACATAAACGACTGTAAATCTAACAAAATAATTGACCAGAGTCGTAGGTAATTTGTCACAGCGGAAATTTATGGTCTGTGCTACACCAAAAATGCAGCTTCTGACATTCTTAGATTAACGTACATAACCCCTCCCCCCCCCCTTTCTTCCGAATTCTTTGATTCAAGTGAGTTCTGCTAAAAATCTTCAAGACTGAACTTTGCTGATAAATTGGGTGTACTGAGTCCTTCCTCATTTTCCCCTGCTTCGTGGCTTCTTCACCACTGTCTCTCCCAGCTCCGCTTCAGGAATAGTTTTAATAATTGTTCTTACTAATGATACTCGGTTTTTCGTTATTTACTTGGTTATACTTGTTCGGTATGTTTGCCAAAAAATCAACATTTACTGTAGGTGGGGGTTTTTAGTGTTATACATTATTCGGTCGTTGAAATTGTTGCAATTCGTTTGTAGTCTTTGTTTCCTTGTCACTAACATTGTGGCCAGGGTTTTATGTTTCAAGTCAAGTGTTCAAGTAAACGAAATACCTCAGACAGATGTACAGGTATAGTCGAGATTTTCAAAAGTAAATTTTGAAATAAAGTATATAGCAAGCTTCTAACCTCACTATAGATAGCAAAGCGAAATGCCACTGCAGGATCACGTCAGAATCCCGCCAGAGACATTGCTATCAAAAGCCTATGGGGGCCTACCTCTGATGCTTGCAGGCAGCGTTTCCTCCATCTGACTCGTTTAAATATTAACTTGTCTAAGATAAGATTATAACGAACTCTTGTTGTAGATAAATTGATGATCTAGTGTTAGGCCAACCTCTCGTTATGTTACAATCTGGCGTCCAAATGTCGCTATGAACAGACCAGGCAATTTACGCCTGGCACTTGATACTTTCATTCCATTTTAACATGAAACAACATCATTTATTTGCGATCCCATTCTACCCTATGAGAGAAGCGCAAAAGAAACTTCTTCCATAAAAATCCTAGCAGCCGATTTGATAGTAAACACAACATTTGTTCTTATTAGTGTGAGGGGGAATGATTGGTTTCTATTTGGAAATCTGATGTCATGTGTTCCAGACTTCTGCTTGTGGCAGGCATTGTATATTTCCGTTATGGATAAATTAGACTAGTGAATCAATAGAAACACATGGCTTTTTTTGATGCTGCGGTCTTTGAATAAATTAAGCGAGAGTTTCTTTTATTAGAAGACGATCAAAATAAACTCATGAAAAACTAATGCGCATCTAAAAGAAAAGTAAAAAGAGAACTTTTTTCCCATGTCATAACGGAGAACTGATTTAGAACAACTTACTTTATTTCCTAAGTATTAAACATTTAGGATTAATATACGGCCTGTAGCAAACAATTATTTTTGATTAACCTTCTTTTACTTATGTGATTAATAGTATTTACAAATTCTGTGAAAGTTGCCCTCAGCCACCAAACCACTGCCCCTCCTGTTTATAGTCTTGTGCAGGGTCGCGTCCCCTATCAAGCCCCGGTCTAACATGAAGAGGACATTATCCATCCATGATGCATGTATTCCGCGTATTCTTCGAGGGCAAATTGAAGTGGAAACAAATTTTGTTTTGCGTGAATGCTTTATAGATATCATTCGGGCGCTTGACTTTGTGGTATATTGCATCTTACTCATTTGTCGTTAAATTAAATAGAGTGGCTGCAATGTGCGAAATTCGATGTGATTTCAGTGCTTTGGACTTTTTTACCAGAAGGAAAGTCTTGAATTCCGGTACGTTAACCCAGACCAAATGTATCCAGCTAATTCAGATTGTTCCACAGTTTGAGAACGGCCCTGGGGGTATTCGAACAAGAAGCTGACGATGCATGAGAGTATTATGGTTGGTCGAAGTAAGATCTCTGTATTAGATAAAGATTTTTAGTAGAAGTCAAGATAATGCTAGGTTTAGTACAAAGATTTAAGGTTGCTATTTAGTTTCAGATAGGCGGTGTAGAATAACACTCAACCAGAATTGTTGGTGCAATATCTATGGTACATTCTGCTAGGTATGCCACCTAGAGGAGCCCTGTTGCATTTCATATTTTGTTTACTTTGCGTGATTCCTGATTTGTTCAGACTTAAACACTTATATCGATTATTATGTTAAACTTTTCTCAAAAGTATGAACATACTAGTGGCCCTAGCATATTGACATTGGTTACCTATAGTTTATGTATGTGTTATTGCTTGTAGCTTGTAAGGTATTGCTCATTAACCGTCAGTCACTTTTATTACCTTTGATGTAACTTCAACAGATGGCTGATCTCTATCTTTCTGACTTTTTAAATATTGGAGCTATCTTTTATGATTCAAATCAAATTTGCAATTTTAATTCCAAAATTTAATATGTATTTGGATTGATTAATATATAAATTGAAATGGAGAATGAGGGTGAGCAGCTGCTTGTTGCTGTTTTTTATGGCAGTGAGCAGACACGTCATTCATAGAAAAGTCGCCAATGAGATACGGCCTTTGAACTATGTTACTTGCAAGTATGGCACCGTATTATAGCATTTTGATGTTCTGGCTGGGATTCGTGTGCTTTTTTGGTGTGGAGTCAAGCACAAAAAAGAAGGGACATTATTCTATATTGAACTTAAATTATTTTTAGAGAGTATTTTGGTGATTGAATTATAGAATGTGTATTGACATGTAATATATGTAATATAATATTTCATATTAAATTTTGCATATATACAGATGTGTGATGGATCAGTGATGGCGTAGAGACATTTTTGGTGTATCGGAATAAAACGTACAATTGCTAAAGGGTCTACAGAAGTTTTGAAAAAATTATTTCTGTTCTTGTCAGTGCTTCGGTTCATTCTTGCCATGGAAGAATCCCACTGGTAGCATCTTCTGTTCTGCTGTGTAACAAATGTATTATTGCCTGCTTCCATACTTTATACAGTGTGGTTGTTTTTTAAGTACTGATTTTTGTATGCTTTTTGTTTGCCTGTTTCATTTCACCGTCAATACGAATGATCGTCTAACATCTTTCTTTATCATTTGTGCTGTATTAGGTCACGACTTCTTTGTAGTCTGATGAGATGAAAGTGCAAAAGAATAAACAGTATGTTTGGTCAATAACTCTTTTGATTGTGGCTTCTAGTTCCAGGCAGTTCTTTATTTCACTCTTCAAAGCCACGATGTAAAGATAATAGTTTCTACCTTTTTTTCACCCGTTCATATAGATGTGGGGCAGGACCTCATAATGATTACAATTAATGTTTGATGTTAGTGTGGGTTTCCTCTTTAAATTTACTTCTGTCAATTTAGTAGAATGTTTTTGATGTTGTTGCAGGAGAATTACCAGAAGCCCAACTTGTCTCTTTATCCCTTTTTCAATTTTTCACTTTAAAATGTTATTTAATACAGTGATAAGTTTCATTATCACAATATTTTATTAGTTTTTGTGTTTATTCAAAACTATCCTTGTTAATTACGACAAACTCGTATATACTTAAGAATTACTATATACTTAAGATAATTTAATCTATCACATAATTATATCTTCAGATTTTGCTATTAAGTTATTATACAATAAGTCTATGTTATATTTATAAGAATTCGTTTATATTATATATAGTTTGGATGAATTTAAGAGTTTGTATACGCCTCCGTTCTATAGATTTTCTTTTTTCTTGTAGAGGATCTTTTTTCAGTTGATGGATGCTCAAGTTTGTTTTTGTTTCGTAAGGACTTGTTCCTATCAGCTTTGCGACCTCTTTTGATGGGAGATCTAAAAGGCTGCTCGTTTGTGTCTATTTTGATCGTGTTTTTTCTTTTTAGTGTAACTGATTGTCCTTGTTTAACGCTCAGATAGGGTGCTATGAACCGCAGAGAACCATTCTTCTTTCATCTTCGAATATTGTGATGTAATAAATTTTTCTCTAAGTAGTCAAGCAATGTGTAAATGTTCAGAGACTAAGTTCATAATGAGTTGCAGTATCTTTCTAAACCATTATAGATACTATATTTAGTTGCCAGCCGATATGACTCATGATATTTATTGCAGGATGGTCATCTGAAGCAGTCTAATTGGAGCTATTTATTTACATTATTCTTTTGCAGTTTGCTTACTATTCTGGATTATTTTGGAGGACTTTATGTATCGTCTAATTAAGCGTCACAGCCGTTAGTTTTCCCGAAGACGTGTTAGCAACAGTAACTGATATATTTGGCGGTTGAATTATGACACTAAAGTCTTGCAAGGACTAGATTTTTTGTTTCTGCTCGCGATTCTTTCTTTTTTTTAAATGCAGCGGTTCTCAGTTTTGTCAGACCTTTTACAACTGGAGTAAACATGATGTCCTTTCTTTTACCTATGGCCTAAAAACTCTTCAATTTGCATTCGATTACTTTCTTGTGCAGTATCGTTGGTTTATTTAATTGTGTTTTTCTTTATCTATATTGCTGACTGAGGGTCTGTTCTTTGCTATCAGGGTTTGTTTCTGTTGGACCTCATTTGAATAGATCTTGAAGTTAGTTTTTTCTATAGCACTGTTCCAATTCTGCAAAGCGTTATTCGAGGAGAGATCTATTTTGAAACATGAGCTGATGCGTCTTTTTATAGAACCACGTCGTGCCTGTTGGATTGCAACAGTTCTCGTCGTTGTATATGGTGAATGTAGACTTTCTTAAGCTCTCTAAGTGTACCTTTAAATCATGTAACAATCTCTGCTGTTATCTGGTCTGATTCCACGCAAGATCCAGTCCAATTAAATATTTGGATATATATACAGTTATATGCTATGTCAACTTCCAATGCTAAAAACTTACAATAAAATCATCTGATGATAAAAATCTATGTATTGTTGTCTTGTCATGATCTATGTTGTCTAGGAGTGAGTTGTTTCGTGGTGTTTGTGTTTTCTCTCATAACTTAAGAAGCATAACATTACACTTCAATAGCGATTAAAGAAATAACATAGCAAGCCCCCGGTGAAATTGTTTCTTCCTTCTTTGCCGCAATGTTTGGGTTTATTGACTGTTTTGCAGAAATCCAGTAACGAAAGGCTAACCTTCATGCGTGCTTTTTTCTTTGTTCAAGAAACAGGCAGCATATCTTGTCATTCTATTCGTCGATGGACATACAATGTAAATTTCTCACCAGAGGCCACAGTGTGTTCCTGCGGCGGCCATGCGTGTCGCGCACTCTCGTGTGTATGCCGCTCGTCAACTTTCTCTTATCACGACGAATCGTCAAGTATCGCGCATCCGCTAATTTGACTATACTCACAATATCAGTTCGAGTCCAATTTTCTCCCAATCTTGATATCGATGCTCGCTGTATGATCACTTGTATTATCAAACTCCATCTTCTCTCATCATCTACATCGAGAGCCTACATCCGCTGACATAGCTCCTTACTCATTCTTCATTCCATGAATATAATTCTACAGGACAGGAGTGTCTGAATGACTTTCACTCTTCGTGTGATCATTTCATCCAAACATAATTATATTTGCTCGTTTTACCATCTCCTCTATTTATCACACATAGTCTATCGTCTCATATATTATCTAGTTTTATAAGAACACTCGCCTCAATATATTGGTCTATAAGATGTTTAGAGTATGTTACGGACGGAGATTAATGATACAAGTTTGAAGGGCTGATTAGCTATTTCATCGGTATAAAATGTTATAACTTTGAAGACCAATTTTTGTAATCGCAAAACGAGGAGTTTTTTGCCATCTTGGGATACTTTTTTGGTGAATATATAAGCATGGCGGCAAATGAAGGTTTTCTCACGCACTTTGTTAGCAAATGAGGCCTGGACACCTCCCTGCTAACAAGCTAGCAATCGCACTGCTCGAAAAAATTAAGAACAACCAGCCTGAACTTCAATTTGCTGGTTCTTATAAAAAAGGAGTGTAATGGTAAATTTTATTAACCTCCCTTAAGGCACCGCAATGGGGACACTCTTTGCCCCAAATTATGCCAACATATTGATGACAACAATAGAACAACATATCTTAAGAAATGCCCCTATGGGGCGTAGTCGAATATTTTGGAAAAAATTTATCGATGACATAATCTTCATCTGGCAAACACAAGCTTGAAAACCTACAGGAACTTATACAATACACCCTATATCATTCACAGAAAATAGATATAAAAACCGTATATAGTCGACTTCCTTCTTAAAGCCACGCTTCTGGTTACAGTCAAAGGAAATTTAGACCCAAATATGCAAAACTATTCCATCAAAATTTGACCCAAATAGCCCCGTTTACAGTGTCTTAGTTTTCTGGCAAGCGCTGCTTGTCTTTTTAGTACGGTTTTTAAATAAGACAAATATCAACCAAGGGTATAACCATAGATTCAGTCACATATTTAGGCTGTATTCTCAACGAGGACCTGTCTGGGGAATCAATGGCTACAAGAATCCTACGCAAAGTCAATGACAGGCTTAGATTTCTTTACAGAAAGCAACATTTTCTTGACTTCTCCCTTCGAAGATTGCTAGCAAACGCCCCATTTTGACTATGCAAGCAGTGCTTGGTTTCCATACTTAAACAAAAGATTGACCAAAAGAATTCAGACAGCTCAAAATAAATGTATCAGGTTTTGTTTAAATCTAAATAACAGAGCACATATAGGAATCAAGGAATTCACAAATATCAATTGGCTCCCCACGAAAGAGAAATTTGAACAATGTATGAGTGCAAAGGTTTTCAAATTTTTTGATAATTCAGCCCCACCCTACATATCAGTTGGCCAGAACAGAATCACTCGAAGATCTAAAACAAACTGAACCAACCTTTCCGAAAGAAAAATATAGGGCAAAATTGCCTCTCATATCTTGGACCCAAAATTTGGAACAATCTACCGTAACAACTAAAATCTGCAAAGAATGTCAATAGTTTCAAACACAAGATCAAAGATAAATCCTTTGATGATCTACAAAGTCAGGAGGATAGCCCCTACATATTTTATTGAAAACCCAAATTCAGCCAACAAAAAGGTTCTAGCTAACATTTTTCCAAAATTACTTTTTTCCTAGTTTCGGATACAAATCAATTTTACATGTACACAATTTTTTTATAACACCTCTGGAGGGACCATTATGGAAACAAGATCGTACTGACCTTTTTAATGCTATCCCTGCCATTTTTAACCTGGGGTGTTTTTAGTCTATGCTTTTAACTTCTATCTGTAAATTTTATGTATCTGTAATTAGATCTTATTATTGGATCTTATAATTAGAAAATTATACATACATACATAGAAATGGGTGTAAAACTTAAGGTGAAAGGACTCAAATAAAAACTAATACAAGCAGAATGCAACCCTCGGTTGTTTTCAATTCTCTAATCTTCCTAAAACATTCTACCTCCCTCCATCACCAACTCTCGACCTCCCCTCTCCCACGTTAATTGCACTAATTTATTCTTATGTCATGCACACAAACTGTCCCTTTTACAACAAGGTCCTTTCCACTAACCAACAAATGGAAGTGCAAAGATAGCTTTTCATCATCCTAATCGTACTGAAAGATTCTTTGGCAGATAAAAATAACTCGTAATATTTCGCCGTGCTCTTGAGATTACAAGGTTGTCCTGTTTCATCAAAAGCCTGGTAACCAGCAGCAACTTCTTTCCATCTTGGGATTCCTTTAGCATGAAAAATGCCTTGAATTCATTGTGAATTGCAGCTGATGCTTCTTCTGAAACTGTAGTGAAATCGGATACAAGACACACTTTTAAATAAAGGGCATATTTGCTTGGATTTAATGCCAAGAAGAGATCTTAGGGGGGGGATTACCATGTATGCAGGGCCGTCGAGAGACAGGCCGGGCCCCAGGGCTGGGACTGTCATGGGGCCCCACCGTCGAAGGCTGCAAAAACCTTTTTTGGGTTACGCCCTTAGCAATGCAGTTAGATGGACTGTAAAAGACATGAATTTTGAAATCAACGCCCCTGAAACACTTGAATTTGTATTTCAAGGTCTTTAACAGAACATGTAATTAGTGACTATATAAAACAAATCATTAAAACAAATCAGTTTAAAAATCAGAGTTAATTTAATGTTTAAAAAACTGCTTTTCTTGCTTTCCTCATGGCGAAATCCTTAATCTTTTCCCACAATCTTTTCCAGCTGTCGCTCGCTCCCCAACCATCAGGAGAAGCCAATTTTGATTTTGAACCATTATTAATAGTGTGCTCGAACAACCTGCATGGCAAACAATAGAGTGCAGCCTTTGTAGGACAGAAAACAAGCCAGCTTCGTCTTACTACTTCCCCATTTTGCTGCTTCACATTTAGGACCGTTGTTGGAAATTTCAGGCCGTCGCAATCTTTGGGAAACTCTGGAGGATGGACAAATGACCAGTTCTAACAACCTTTTCTAACTCCTTTATCGTTGGAAATCCGGTCAATGTGCCGACATCAAAACTAGATGATCCACTATGAACAGTATCTTGATTTGATGATGAATCAATAGTGTTTTCTCTACTTTCTGTGGTGTCATGGTCTACCGAAAGCGGTGCTTTGAAAAGAGCTTTCACCAGGTTTATTTAAAGTTGAATCACCTTCCTTTTCTCTTTTGTAAGCACCTACAATCACTGCCAAAATTACTTGGAACACCTAACACTTTGGGCTGTGCTTTTCTATTTTTCATTTGTTTTCTTGAATACTACCACTTCCGCCCCCCTTTCCCCCCAAAACAATGTTGAAGGTATAGAAAAATATCAAACAATCCACAAGAAAAAGCGTACTCCATAACCCCTCTCTTTTTTCTAAAGTAAATCAACATTGTTCCTAGGGGGAGAGGGGGATGGCTGAATTTGCCTTTGAAAACCTACGTTAGTGTTCCAAGACTTTTGGCAGTGATTGTCTGAAGCCAATTTCGAAAACCAATGGTTATGACAGGAAAAGTTGGTCTTACTATAGGGTTTTCGATGGTGCTGAATTCATTGGTGCTAATAAAAATTCGAAATCTTTACTCGCAATGTAGTTTTTGGGGGGTGTGGGGGTGGGAGAGGCCTGTATAGAGGGCTTCTACGGTTGACTCTGCAGCTTTCTCTTATAGCAATGATATACTTCCATTTTTTGTTAATATCATCACAACTATCATCATTTAACAAACCTTAGCACAGAATGATTGGATAGAATAAAATTACCATGTAAGAAGCAAAAACAGTAGACTGCAGAACTTTTTAAGAGATGTGTTTTACAAGCAACTTCCGTTCTTTACGGCTCTATTTATTAATCGAAGAAGATGAAATACGTAGGTTTTTCTATAAATAAGTAAATTTATATGATGTTGAATAAAATGCTAGTAGGAGATTCAAATGACTCGTCTTCATTTATCATAACCCTTTCAAAACATTCCAAAACCATGCAGGACTTGAATTGAAAGCACGCTCCTTCGCATTTACGCGTGGCAACAAGGTAGTGCTCAAAGATACCCTCATCCTACCCCCTTCATTTCTGTTCTTTCTTTGTCTCACTAATGCCAAATAATGTGTGTCAATTATGTTTCTGTGTCCGTCATTATCAACGTATGCGAGGAATTAGGAGAGCCTTCGTTCCCAAATGTGAATGCTGTGTAGTATGAGAATGTCTACTGCCCACGGTTAACAGTCACGGTCTACACTTTTTAAAATGTTTATAAAATCGTACTGTTCAATAAAAATAGACGATAGTTTGCCAGCATGTGTGCAATGTGTTTTTACAGGTGTCTGTAGCCTTTCAGCTTCATTCCAGTTACAAAACTCCAGAAATGCAGGAAAATGTCCACGGTTAACACTTTTCTGAAGAAGGAATTTCAAGAACTCAAGATCTTTTCTCGTTTCAAGTGTTAACCGTGGGATTTCTCTAAAATCTTGCCGTTTTCATCACGGAATTTATGCAAAACTTAGTCCTACATGTTAGTTAAATTATGACACACCTTTGTGGTAAATTTGGGGGCAAAAATGCTGTTGACCATAGAGAAAACTGCAAAAAGCCGCCACGGTTAACAGTACGGTCTACAGTTTCTCATATCTGTGAACGACAGTGGGCTTGCGGGGCCTTGCCTCTGACAAGGATGCAATTTGCATTGGGTGATGAAATGTGTTTTGGTATGCTAAATGACAGGCAAACAAAAGCAGCAAGTTATTATTGTTGAAATAATCGGTCCAGCGCTTTTATGGATAAAAAAGAGGGAGGCACAGTCATGGTTGCAATGGCTTTTTGGCAAAACAGTGGAAGCAGAAATGGAGCCTTTACTTGGCGTGCAACTAAAACTGGAATTTTAGGGCGCAGAAGTATGAGTGGACGTCAGTTGTATTTTAGCTCTTTTAAAGGCCAACGTGGAATCGTAGATAAGCCTGTTGAGAGCTCATTTGCGGGGAAAACGGGGTTCTTCTCTACGAGTTTGATATGTTCCTTGAAAATCGCCATTTGGACAGTGAAATGCATAGGAACAGCTTGTAACAGCGGCAGCTTGTAAATTCGTGGTAAAATCATGGCAGCTACCCAACATAATTCTTAAATAAGACTTTTTCTACAATTTTAGAAATGCAAAAGAAAAATCGACTTTCATCTTTTAAAATGGCACCCTTTCTTTTTTCAAGTATTTTACTAGCTGCTACCCTGTAATCATGTATTTCTTCTGTCCCATTATTTCATTAATGTTCAAATATCCATGAAGTTTCAAAAAATTTAAAAATGTCATTTTGACCATTCTGATCAGAAATCAATTTTAATTTTCTCAATTTAAACCATTTTTGAAACATGGTACCTAGTTCTATGAGGGTAGCTTACCCCAGCCCCTGAAAACAAAGAATACCCCCATATCTCCTTATTAGTAATACGTACGGTTCTGAAAATGCCATAAATGGACTCAGCACCATCGAAAACCTATGGGTAGACATAACATGTGATAGTGTATCTGATAAGCTTCAAATTTCCATTCAGACAATCACTGCCAAAATTACTTGGAACACCTAACACTTTGGGCTGTGCTTTTCTATTTTTCATTTGTTTTCTTGAATACTACCACTTCCGCCCCCCTTTCCCCCCAAAACAATGTTGAAGGTATAGAAAAATATCAAACAATCCACAAGAAAAAGCGTACTCCATAACCCCTCTCTTTTTTCTAAAGTAAATCAACATTGTTCCTAGGGGGAGAGGGGGATGGCTGAATTTGCCTTTGAAAACCTACGTTAGTGTTCCAAGACTTTTGGCAGTGATTGTCTGAAGCCAATTTCGAAAACCAATGGTTATGACAGGAAAAGTTGGTCTTACTATAGGGTTTTCGATGGTGCTGAATTCATTGGTGCTAATAAAAATTCGAAATCTTTACTCGCAATGTAGTTTTTGGGGGGTGTGGGGGTGGGAGAGGCCTGTATAGAGGGCTTCTACGGTTGACTCTGCAGCTTTCTCTTATAGCAATGATATACTTCCATTTTTTGTTAATATCATCACAACTATCATCATTTAACAAACCTTAGCACAGAATGATTGGATAGAATAAAATTACCATGTAAGAAGCAAAAACAGTAGACTGCAGAACTTTTTAAGAGATGTGTTTTACAAGCAACTTCCGTTCTTTACGGCTCTATTTATTAATCGAAGAAGATGAAATACGTAGGTTTTTCTATAAATAAGTAAATTTATATGATGTTGAATAAAATGCTAGTAGGAGATTCAAATGACTCGTCTTCATTTATCATAACCCTTTCAAAACATTCCAAAACCATGCAGGACTTGAATTGAAAGCACGCTCCTTCGCATTTACGCGTGGCAACAAGGTAGTGCTCAAAGATACCCCCATCCTACCCCCTTCATTTCTGTTCTTTCTTTGTCTCACTAATGCCAAATAATGTGTGTCAATTATGTTTCTGTGTCCGTCATTATCAACGTATGCGAGGAATTAGGAGAGCCTTCGTTCCCAAATGTGAATGCTGTGTAGTATGAGAATGTCTACTGCCCACGGTTAACAGTCACGGTCTACACTTTTTAAAATGTTTATAAAATCGTACTGTTCAATAAAAATAGACGATAGTTTGCCAGCATGTGTGCAATGTGTTTTTACAGGTGTCTGTAGCCTTTCAGCTTCATTCCAGTTACAAAACTCCAGAAATGCGGGAAAATGTCCACGGTTAACACTTTTCTGAAGAAGGAATTTCAAGAACTCAAGATCTTTTCTCGTTTCAAGTGTTAACCGTGGGATTTTTCTAAAATCTTGCCGTTTTCATCACGGAATTCATGCAAAACTTAGTCCTACATGTAAGTTAAATTATGACACACCTTTGTGGTAAATTTGGGGGCAAAAATGCTGTTGACCATAGAGAAAACTGCAAAAAGCCTCCACGGTTAACAGTACGGTTTACAGTTTCTCATATCTGTGAACGACAGTGGGCTTGCGGGGCCTTGCCTCTGACAAGGATGCATTTTGCATTGGGTGATGAAATGTGTTTTGGTATGCTAAATGACAGGCAAACAAAAGCAGCAAGTTATTATTGTTGAAATAATCGGTCCAGCGCTTTTATGGATAAAAAAGAGGGAGGCACAGTCATGGTTGCAATGGCATTGTGGCAAAACAGTGGAAGCAGAAACGGAGCCTTTACTTGGCGTGCAACTAAAACTGGAATTTTAGGGCGCAGAAGTATGAGTAGACGTCAGTTGTACTTTAGCTCTTTTAAAGGCCAACGTGGAATCGTAGATAAGCCTGTTGAGAGCTCATTTGCGGGGAAAACGGGGTTCTTCTCTACGAGTTTGATATGTTCCTTGAAAATTTCCATTTGGGCAGTGAAATACATAGGAACAACTTGTGACAGCGGCAGCTTGTAAATTCGTGGTTAAATCATGGCAGCTACCCAACATAATTCTTAAATAAGACTTTTTCTACAATTTTAGAAATGCAAAAGAAAAATCGACTTTCATCTTTTAATATGGCACCCTTTCTTTTTTCAAGTATTTTACTAGCTTTAGAAAAAAAAGAGGGGTTATGGAGTACGCTTTTTCTTGTGGATTGTTTGATATTTTTCTATACCTTCAACATTGTTTTGGGGGCAAAGGGGGCGAAGTGGTAGTATTCAAGAAAACAAATGAAAAATAGAAAAGCACAGCCCAAAGGTGTTAGGTGTTCCAAGTAATTTTGGCAGTGATTGTCTGAATGAAATTTGAAGCTTATCAGTAACACTATCACATGTATGTCTACCCATAGGTTTTCGATGGTGCTGAGTCCATTTATGGCATTTCCAGAACCGTACGTATATATATAAGGAGATATGGGGGTATTCTTTGTTTCAGGGGCTGGGGTAAGCTACCCTCATAGAACTAGGTACCATGTTTTCAAAAATGGTTTAAATTGAGAAAATTAAAATTGATTTCTGATCAGAATGGTCAAAATGACATTTTAAATTTTTTGAAACCTTCATGGATATTTGAACATTAATGAAATATTGGGACAGAAGAAATACATGATTAACAGGCGTAGCCCTG
>NW_027018682.1:14575938-14761651 GCF_013076305.1 Rhopilema esculentum
ATGATATCAGCATCAGAGATTCCAGGCGGCCCTGGAGCATTGTGCTCCGCAGCTTAGTCTTCACCAACTTTAGTTTGCTAAAAGATCTTTCATTTGAAGCCACAGTAATTGGTGCTGTTTGAAGGAATGTATATGCTGTGTTGCTTGCCGGATAAATGTGCCTTCGACTATATACGAACTTTGCAATTTCACGGACTGTCATGCTCTTCACCAACTTTTTCTCTTGGAAGTCCTCTCTCAAAACAGTAAGCTCTGCAATAAGACTGCCACTTGAAACTTTCCCCGACAACAAATGCTCCAGATCCTCTGCTTGTTCTTCCCTTAAGTTATCCCAAGGAGGCAACAAAACAGTGAACGGCTTTATTTTCTTCAAAATGCTACCCCAGTTTTCTTTACAATCTGTAATTATCTGATCAAGTACAGAATAAATCTCTTTCGAATAAAACGTCTGGAAGGAGAATGCCTCCTCGTTGTCTCGGTTTTCATCAATTCTTCTTGGAATCAATCTTCTTCTGTGGCGGTGCTGAAACTCCTCTTCTGGATTTATTTCCATGTGCATTGCAATTTGTGTGGCAGCTTCAATCTGCTTTTGCACGTCATCTTCATTTCGAATCTTTTCTAACGCCCTAGTTGTCGATGACACTAGCTCAAGTGCGTCGAGTAAATTCAAACCCTCTTCCTGAAGTTGCACAACCAGAACCTTACAGCGCCGCATTATGAATCTCATAGTAGCCAAGCTGAAAACAAAATCAAATGTTTTCATTTTCTTCAAAATTGCTTTGGCTTGATCCTGTGTGTTTTTGTCACAGTCAAGTTGTCTATCCATTATCTGCTCGAGCAGCGAAACGATTACTGTCAAAGAGATCCAGACACTGTCAATAGATTCAGATCTAGCAATCCAACGAGTTTGCGAAAGATTTCGCATCTTCAAGGCCCCTTCTATTTCAACTTGTGCTTTTTCAAGTGCTTCAGATCGCTTGGTGCTACTAGAAAAGAATGTGTACAATGACTGTAATATGTCAAACATCGATGATACAAGACTGCTTGCTTTGGAGCTTCGTTCTACATATGTACTCAGCCTGTGAGCCTGGCATGGGATGTAAAGGATTTCCTTTTTGTGTGGAAAATCTTCTTGAATTTTATCACTTAGCACTCGTTGGCATCCTTTATACTTTCCAGACATACATGACGCAAAATCGTACGATTGAAAGACGAGTTTTTGTGGGTCCACACTACACTCATTGAGAGCTTTCAAAATTTCTGCAGCATGGCCTTCTCCGGACTTGTCTTTGAGAATCCTCAGACACAGTAAACGCTCAACCGGCTTGGCATTGACGACGTATCTTACAACAATTGCCATCTGATCTTTATTGCTTGTGTCCGGGGTAGTATCAGCCATTACTGAGAACGCTGAGACTTCCTCTAGCTCCTTCACCATACGATGCCTCACTGCGTCACCTAGCAACTTTATCAACTCATTTTGGGTGTCTTTGCTCATATAGGTAACATGGTATGGTCGCATCCTTGTTTGGTTCTGCCAGTATTTCAAAATGCCGCAATGTCGACTGATTAACTTCACAATCTCATGAAAGTTGCTGGATTCGTCAGTATTTCCACGAAATGCAAGGTCCTGCATAGCCATGGTGCGAGCAGCATCACATAATATTAACATAATTTTGGTGTTAAACATTGCGTCGTCAGTTTCTTTAATCATTTCATGACGACGAGACAAATCCAAAAGTGCATCAATGTTCTGATGTGGGTTAGTGAATCTTGCAAAATCTCGTAATGCTTCTCTGTGACTTTGGCTGGTGAAATGCTGTATCAGCTTGCCCTTCTTTCCTTTTCCAACACTCTTCATTTTGTGCCACTGTCTAACGCCATTAATAGTCCATGAAGCATCTGAAGAGGGTCTTCCAGCGCCGTTTGGAAATAAGGAACAAACATAGCAAAATGCTGCGTCATTTTGAACGCTATATTCAAGATGTGGAAAATCTTTGAACCAGGTGCTTGAAAACTTATTTTGCTTACCAGATTCAATGAATGCATTACTTGGATAAACTGTCAAGCGAGGCTGGTAGGGACCTAGGTTTATCACAAAACGGCGTTGGCTATCCGACAAATCTTTTTTTCTTTTTCCAGGGTCGTGTTCTATTAGTGCTGCTGCTTCTCCAGGTTGTACAGATCCTTTTTGCCTGTCAATTTTGACTTTAAGTCGTTCAGCAGATTTTTCTAAATCATTACACTGGGTTTTAATCTCGTTGGCAAACTCTTTTGCAGATATCGCAAACTCTTCGATATTTGGGGTGCATGGTTGTGTTAGAATGTTTAACGTCAAATTACCTCTTTGCTCCAAAGTGGATAGCAGATGCTTGAGCTTTCCCGCACAGCTAATCCAATAATCATCATTTTCATCATCGGTGTCATCGTTTTCGGAGTTTTCAGCCTCACTCTCGCTCTCCTCATCAACCACATTCTCACCGACAACATTACTAATATTAGATACTGATTCTTCTTTTGCAGAATTCGCTAACCCAATCTCTTCGGTTTTGTCATCCAATATCTTCTCAGATGAAGATGAAGAAGATGAATCTTTTTCTTCAATTGGATTATCTTTCTTGCGTTTAGCTGCTTCGAAAGGGTTTTTAACTGCACCTGCGGTTTCATATGGCACACTTTTGCCTTCATGTTTCTCTCTATTGTGTTGGAGGCGATAGTCACTGTTGAACTGGGAATTACACCCTTTGCCTTGCATCTTATTTTTACTTGTCTTCTTTTCATAGCAGTGAAACATAGCCTGGTAAAAATAATTGTTCTCAGTTTTACTTCAGATGAAGAGACCCACTTGAAAAAATTCTCAAAAGCTCAAACTCAGGCCTTGTCAAATCTTGGAAAATCTTGCTTTTCAAACAGGCCTAGACTTTTTGTCACAGGCTTACGCGAGAATTACAAAATTCAAAACAAATGATTATATGGATATGTCTTCAGAAAATAAAATTCAAAAAACAGAAAGATCATTATTTGAAGCAAGTTTTTGAGTTACCTGAAAAGCTGCCGTTTCCCTTTCAAGTAGCGTAATACTTATTACTGTTACTATTTTTTTCAATTCTACTTTTGTTCGTCAGCTCAGCTTCATTCAGATAAAGGATTACCAGAGAATGTTGCTTCGCGGGTTTCGCGCCTTCTTCACAGGTGGCGTCAGTCACTATGTTTAGTTTTATTGAATAAATCGATCAGTGGAATTCGAACAATAGGGAACAATAGAGTAAGCAGGAAACACAAATGGTTTCTCAGGTTCTCACCGAATGAGACCACACCAGCAAATATCACATGGTCTTTGTAGGCACAGGGCAATAATGAAGAAAACTAGATATTCAAAATGTTATGCATATTTAATTGCTTTTTGCGCAGTGATGCACTACACAGCATTTAATATAAAACTTCGTAACATAATTTTACCGACCAAAAATCGAACTTTACCGAGTAAATCGCCAAACTCAATTCTTGGGGGGGTGTCACACCCCCCCACACCCCCCCATGGAACCGGCCCTGGAGGCCCCTAGCTCAATTCAAACACAAGAATGAAATCAACAGCACTTTAAAGGCTTTTCAAAATTTTTGCACATGGCCCCCTTAAATTTAAAAAGTGGGCCCATGGGTAAATTCCGTTATTTTCAAATTAAAATGAAAGTTGCGAATTATATACAGAGTTAGATTGACAGAATACATTGCAGAGGTTTGTGACAGCAACTAAAGAAGTTCAGGCAAAAAAATTTTTAATCAGGTAAATTTGTAGTCCACACCCCTCCCCCCCCAACAAGGCTTGCCTCGCGACGGCCCTGCAACTGAGGATTGGGTGCTTCTGTAACTTTGGCTGGCATCATATTGTTATTATGCCACACCCATCTTGATATGTTGTGAATATGGTTTGCTCAAGTATTGAATGATTTGAATAAGTAAATATATATAATTATATATCGAACTCGTATGCATGTATACGATATTGGCTAATCAGCTGATCGTTATTGTATTAAATTAAAAATTTTGTGACCAAGGGGTGTGGGGAACGTCAAAACTAATTTTCAGGTAAAACATGTTCTATAGAAGTAATGTTTTTGGTAATACGTAAACTTTAACATCTTAAAATCAATAAAGAATCATGCAGTGGTAGTTGCTCCGTTTTGATACATACATGGTAATCCCCCCCCCCCCCGATTTCACTACAGTTTCAGAAGAAGCATCGGCTGCAATTCACAATGAATTCAAGGCATTTTTCATGCTAAAGGAATCCCAAGATGGAAAGAAGTTGCTGCTGGTTACCAGGCTTTTGATGAAACAGGACAACCTTGTAATCTCAAGAGCACGGCGAAATGTTACGAGTTATTTTTATCTGCCAAAGAATCTTTCAGTACGATTAGGATGATGAAAAGCTATCTTTGCACTTCCATTTGTTGGTTAGTGGAAAGGACCTTGTTGTAAAAGGGACAGTTTGTGTGCGTGACATAAGAATAAATTAGTGCAATTAACGTGGGAGAGGGGAGGTCGAGAGTTGGTGATGGAGGGAGGTCGAATGTTTTAGGAAGATTAGAGAATTGAGAACAACCTAAGGTTGCATTCTGCTTGTATTCGTTTGTATTCGAGTCCTTTCACCTTAAGTTGTACACCCATTTCTATGTATGTTTGTATAATTTTCTAATTATAAGATCCAATAATAAGATCTAATTACAGATACATAAAATTTACAGATAGGAGTTAAAAGCATAGACTAAAAACAGCCCAGGTTAAAAATGGCAGGGATAGCATTAAAAAGGTCAGTACGATCTTGTTTCCATAATGGTCCCTCCAGAGGTGTTATTAAAAAATTTTGTACATGTTAAATTGATTTGTATCCGAAACTAGGAAAAAAGTAATTCTGGAAAAATGTTAACTAGAACCTTTTCGTTGGCTGAATTTGGGTTTTCAATAAAATATGTAGGGGCTATCCTCCTGACTTTGTAGATCATCAAAGGATTTATCTTTGATCTTGTGTTTGAAACTATTGACATTCTTTGCAGATTTTAGTTTTTACGGTAGATTGTTCCAAATTTTGGGACCAAGATATGAGAGGCAATTTTGCCCTATATTTTTCTTTCGGAAAGGTTGGTTCAGTTTGTTTTTAGATCTTCGAGTGATTCTGTTCTGGCCAACTGACATGTAGAGGGTGGGGCTGAATTATCAAAAAATTTGAAAACCTTTGCACTCATACATTGTTCAAATCTCTCTTTCGTGGGGAGCCAATTGATATTTGTGAATTCCTTGATTCCTATATGTGCTCTGTTATTTGGATTCAAACAAAACTTGATACAATTGAGCTGTCTGAATTCTTTTGGTCAATCTTTTGTTTAAGTATGGAAACCAAGCACTGCTTGCATAGTCAAAATGGAAGGGAGAAGTCAAGAAAATGTTGCTTTCTGTAAAGAAATCTTAGCCTGTCATTGACTTTGCCTAGGATTCTTGTAGCCATTGATTCCCCAGACAGGTCCTCGTTGAGAATACAGCCTAAATATATGACTGACTCAATGGTTATACCCTTGGTTGATATTTGTCTTATTTAAAAACCGTACTAAAAAGACAAGCAGCGCTTGCCAGAAAACTAAGACACTGTAAACGGGGCTATTTGGGTCAAAATTTGATGGAATAGTTTTGCATATTTGGGTCTAAATTTGCTTTGACTGTAACCAGAAGCGTGGCTTTAAGAAGGAAGTCGACTATATACGGTTTTTATATCTATTTTCTGTGGATGATGTAGGGTGTATTGTATAAGTTCCTGTAGGTTTTCAAGCTTGTGCTTGCCAGATGAAGATTATGTCATCGATAATTTTTTTCCAAAATATTCGACTACGCCCCATCGGGGCATTTCTTAAGATGTGTTGTTCTATTGTTGTCATCAATATGTTGGCATAAATTGGGGCAAAGAGTGTCCCCATTGCGGTGCCTTAAGGGAGGTTAATAAAATTTGCCATTACACTCCTTTTTTATAAGAACCAGCAGATTGAAGTTCAGGCTGGTTGTTCTTAATTTTTTCGAGCAGTGCGATTGCTAGCTTGTTAGCAGGGAGGTGTCCAGGCCTCATTTGCTAACAAAGTGCGTGAGAAAACCTTCATTTGCCGCCATGCTTATATATTCACCAAAAAAGTATCCCAAGATGGCAAAAAACTCCTCGTTTTGAGATTACAAATTGTTCAAAGTTACATTTTACGGTAGCTCAGCCTCAACTTGTTCTTAATTTGTTCTCAACTTTTGACCAATTTTGAGGCGCGTGTTCTTATAAAATTGTTCTTATAAAAAGAGAGTGTAAAGGCAATATAATTATGTTTGAGAATAAAAATCACCATCTGTTGTATTTTATATGCAGCTGGGTAGTTTCGAATTTCGATGGCATAGAGGGAAGCTTTGATACCCTCGCCTTGTGAAATGCTAGTGTGTATATCGAAAGTGTGTTGAAAAAATTAGCACGGGGGCAGTGGGGGCAGCACTGTGCCCTTGTGAGAATTTCATTGTATTTATGCGAATAGAATGAAATAATGTTGCTGTTTTGAACAAAAAGAAAGCACCGAGTGCCTTTGTTATGGATTCATCAGCAATAATGCGAATGAAGGAAAGAAATTTCGGGGGCTTGTTCTGTTTTTCTTTAATCGTTTGAAGTGTTTTATGTCTCTTATCTATGAGACCAAACTATGACATGTTTGAAGCACAAACATAGATTTTTATATCAAGGATGTTTTTTGTACAGTTTAGATTGGAGTTGAATCATACTGTATTTTCATTTCATTGCTGGATCTTGGTGGATCACCAGAAAACCAGCAGCGATTGTTACTTTTAAGTTCACATTGAGCTTCAAGAAGTCTAGCATTCACTTAAAAGACGAGAACTGTTTGCAAATCAAAGGCACGAGCAGGCACGTAAATAATAGGGGGGCGTGGGGGGCGTAACGCCCCCCCAAAGTTTGGAAAATCCAGTTACAGTTGGAAAACGTAACGGTTGACTTGGAATTTTTTTCTTAAGACCAAACTTGTGAATTTTATATTTTAAGAAGTTTTTTTATTTTAAATATAAAAATTCTAAACATTAAAATTCACAGGCTGATGCTGACCCATCCAATCGTTTTCTATTGTGAATCCCGTCTCCACTGGATCCAAATTGCACACTTGCCCCGTTTTCTTTTTCTTTCTTTCTGACGGGAGTTGAATCAAATTACGAACAGGCAAGGTGAACTTACGGATAAGAAACTTGAAACTTACAGTTTGGAATAATAATACCCGCATTGATCAGAAAATATTAGAGTGGGAATTTTTTTAGAAACTACGAGTAGTTAATTCAATAAAAGATTAAGAATCTTTCAGTACTAAAAATTCTCAACGCTTCTTATAAAAAACGAGTTTATGCTAAACTCCCCCTGTTATTTGTTAATGTCCTTGAGTCCTTATCATAAATTCCTATGACAAAATTGCTGTGAAGCAAGAACACATTGCAAAAACTGCAGTAGAAGTATTTGATCAAAGAAGAGTATTTCATCTTTCGAATCAGGCATATGCACAAGTTTGTTCTCAAATCATCATTTCAATTGTAAAGAATGAAAAGGCATTTGGCCCTCTGAAAAGTTTAAAGGTAGTTTTCTTCGATCAAGAACGAAAATAAAAGGCCCAAATTCTTGGTGCTTCTATATCGTGAAAAATGTATTTTAGATAAAATTGATCAATTGATCTGAAAGAATACTACTAATCATTAAGTATATCTAATACTGGTTTTGCTTAAATGTTGCTTTACTTCTTACAGTATGTTTAATGTTTGTTTCATGTTAATAAAAATTTAGAGATTTAGGCTTTTATGCTTTAGGCTAATTATTGAGTAAAGATTTGGTAATTATAAAGAAAATAGAACTATGGTGTTCGGGCTATTTACAAATATCAATTTGGTAGGTACAACAGATCTACTGGTCGAATGAAAAATTTATCACTTAAAGTTGGAATTTTCATACTTCCACGCCCCCCCAAAATTAGCAACTTGTTTTCGTCCCTGGGCACGAGGGTTGCTAAAAAAAGCACAGTCATGTTCAAAAATGTTCTTCCTTGTAGCTTTGCAGAATTGGCACAGCTGCTTGAAAATAACTCCAAGTTATTCCAGAGGTCAACCCTGATAGCAGAACAAGACCTCGTCAGCATTGATAAGCATTATAATCGTCTGCAAGAAGTTCGCTCAAATGAAGAGTTTTAGCGTCAGGTAAAAGAAAGGCACATGTTTACCAGTTGTAAAAGGTCTTGACAAAATGAGCGCTGCTAAGAAAAAGCGAGCAGCACCAAATTTCCTTGCAGACTTTGTGTCAAATTACGCCCAATTTAAGTTACTGTTGCTCCGTTTCGGGCTGCTGTAGTTAATTAAATAATAAACGTCCTCCAAAAAATCCAAAATAGAGCTGCAAGAATTGTAACAAATAGCCCATTAGATGCTTCAGCTGCTCCGCTAATTCAGAGTCTTGGCTGGCCAACTATTAGTAATCTTGTTAGAAAAGAGACTGCCACGCTGACTTAGTCTCTGAATTCACTTGCCCTTGACTACTTGGAAAATTATTCATCAAATATTCAGATGACAGAGAACGGTTTCTGCGCTCATCAGATACTGGCGTTAGGACATCGTTACTGAAAACGATCAATGGCCAACAGGCCTTTTCTCATCGAGGTGCAAAGCTCTGGAACAGTCTAGAACAAGAAACAAATTGGCATCATCCCTGAAAATCTTCAAAGAAGAACTATAGAAGGGGGTATAACTTTAATTTCATTTTTACGTTCTTTTTCATAGATTTTGTATCATATTATACTGTAAATTATGTATATTAATTTATTTAGTTCTTAGTTTAGCGTTTTCGTTTAAACAGGTCGGTTTGAAAAACACATTTTGATATGAAACTTATACCCTGTATAAATATTTTAAAGTGAAAAATGAAAAAGGGGCCATAAAGGACAAGTTGGGTTGTATCTCCGACCTCATCAAACTTCCTACTTTGACAGAAGAATTTAAAGAGGAACCCACATACATCAAATTTTGTAATATAGAGGTTGCCACACCTTATGAAGGTAACAAAGGTAGAAACTATTTCTTTAATCGTGGCTTTGAAGAGTGCCATAAAGAATGCCTGGTAGAGCCACACAAGTTATTGCAATTGTATTATTCTTTTGCACTTTCATCTCCAACTACAGGTCGTGCCTTCAGCACAATGTAGCGTGTTAAGTCATTGTTGAGGTGAAAAATGACAGGCAACAGCCTAAAAACAATGTTTACACAACGACTGTATAGTATGGACGGTATTTGTTCAGAGAAAGCTGCCAGTGGATTCTTTGCAAGATCCGAATGACAAAAAGAATATTTTCAAAAATTGTAGACCTTTGAAATTGTACGTTTTATCCGTACCAAAGTTCTACGCTATGTCATAATTCTGTTTTGATTTAATATGAATTATATTATAATTAATGTCATATTCTATTATAATTCTAATATTAGTCATTGATAATGTGCCCTTTTTTGTGTTGCTGCCCCCGCCGCCTCAAAATGCTTCCGGTGCCCCTTGCAGTAACATGTTCCAGGCCGTTCCATTGGCACTTTTTGCCTGACAGTGCACTGCCTCACTGCCGCACCAGCTGCTGCCACCCATTCTCCCATTTCATCTTTATTTCAATCCATATATAAATTTTGGCAATTAATTGCAAATTTGATTTGACATAAAGATGCTATATTTAAAAAGTCAGAAAGATAGAGTCAGATTGTTGAAAGTTACATCAAAGGTAATAAAAGGTGCTGACGGTTAATGAGAATAACTTACAAGTACACATCATAATAAATATGGTAAAATGTCAATATGCTAAGGGTAGTAGTTCATTTTGAGAAAGTTTACTAATAATCGCATATAGTGTTTAGTTGAAAAACGAGGACTGAAAGATAAAATGAAATGCAAAGGGTTAGGGGCAATACATGTACTATATTGCCAAATTCTTTGGGTAATATTTAACAGCTATCTGACTAATAGCAATTTCTTGTACTAATAGCAATTTCTTGACTTCTCAACAAAATCTTTTCTAATAAGAGATTTTCGACCACCACAATATTCTGCATGTAGCTTCTTGTTGATAGGGCCGTCTCAATTGGAATCTCTGAATACTGGATACATTTGTCTGGTCTAGTACCGGAATTCAAGACTTTCTTCTGGTAAAAAAGTAAGCACTAAATATCGAATTTCGCTTGCAGCACTCATTTTTACGCAATGAGTAATGCAATTCACAAGTCAAGCGCGAATGTCTATTAAAGCATTCACGCAAAACAAAATTTGTTTCCATTCTTGCATCGAAAATACGCGGATCATGCAATCATGATGGATATGTCCCTCTTTGTTAGCGGGCTTGATCAGGGACGCCTGCACAAGACTAAAACAGGAGGGGCAGTGTTGGTGGTGAGGGCAACTATTAGAATTTTAAATAATATTCACAAGAAACAGAGGTTAATCAAATAATTGTTTGCTACAGCGTATTTCTATGTTTATATTAAGGCATAAAGTAAGTGTAACATTCTCGTTCTGACAATGGGCAAAAAAGTCACTTTCTTTTAAGATGCCGTTAGTTTTTGAAGTTTATTATCGTCTTCTAATAAAGAACTCTCCTTTATCAAAGACCGACATCAAAAAAGGCCATTGTTTCTATGTTTCCTATGTAATTTCTAACGGAAACTACAATGCCTGCCAAAAGTCTTGGAACACTGACATCAATTTCCAAAGTCAAAATCAATCATCCCCCTCTTCACTAAAGAACAATGTTGGTTTACTATCAAACGGGCTAGGATTTTAGGAAGAACTTTCTTTTGCGCTTCTCCATAGGGGGAAGGGGACGCAAATAGCAATTTGTTTTCATGAAAGGAATGAAAGATATCAAATGCAGCGTAAATTGCTGGGTGTTCCAAGCACTTTGGCAGGCATTGTAACATAACGAGAGTGGCTAAACTAGTCATCAATTATCTACAAACAAGATTCTATAATCTTATCTTGAAGTTAATATTTAAGAGCAGAAGGGGCAGCTGCTCCTGCAGCCCATCCAGGGTAGGCACCCCATGGCTTGATAGCAATGTCTTGGCGGGATTTGAGTGGTCTGAGTGCATTTCGTTTGCTTTTAGTAAGGTTAGAGCTGCTTTACTTTATCTTAAAATTTACTTTTGAAATCTCATAACTGCATCTGTCTAGGTATTTGCTTACTTGACACTTGACTGAACCATAACCCTGGCCAAAACGTTAGTGGACTGGAGAAAAAACAAAAGATTGCAATTTCACCCCGAAATTGTTATCAAAACCCCCCACCCCTACAGCAATATTGATTTTTTGGAAAATATACCCAAGTAACAGTAATCGAAATGAGTATAAGTAAACATATAAACATTGCCTGAGAGGGTGGGGAGCAGTGGTGGAGCCACGGGGGGAATGAGGGGGACTAGTCCCCCATTTTCAGAAAGTTGGTCCTTGAGATTCTTGCAAATCTGATAAAAAAACTTCGGGAGGGGGGAGGGTTATGTACGTTATCTAGATCGTCAGAAGCTGATTTTGGTGTGAAGCCATAACATTATTTTCCCTGTACAATTATCACCTGGTCAGTAATTTTGTAGATTACCGTCCTTTGTTTTTTGATATTGTCTACAATCCTACAAATCTTCTTTTGATAAGCAGCGAGAGAGTATTTCCAACAGAATCCACTTATCAACTCTTCGAAAACAATTTTCCATCAAATCGAGTAAGCTGATCATGATTATGATTATGGCTCATGATATTAAACAGCTAAAAACTTGGCTTATCAATTAGAGCTTTGTATCCCCTCAAAAACACTTGTGAACTATTTGTACTTTGAACATATCGTTGTATTCGATTTCGTGACAGTGTAGCTTTTGAAAGTTTTTACTAGTAGCACTTGATTATAGGTCTTTTCATGATATTTACATACGCAAGATTGCTAATTTCAAAAGTCTGGAATTAAGTTGCAGGTAATAGTGTTCATTGCAAACAATAAATCAATAAAAGTTCTTGGGAGATGAGGGGTGTTTGCTAGGGAAAAAATGCTTCTCGCGGGAAAAGGACCTCATCACTTGACCTCATTACTCATTGTTATTGACTCATGGTTCTCAAATGCCGGTAAACGAAAAATAAATATTAGCATCTTCCTTGATCTAAAGAAGGCATTTTAAACTGTGGATCATAAAATTCTGCTCTCTAAGTTACCAAAGTATGGAATAGGAGGAACCCCTCATCAGTGGTTTACATCATACCTAACTGATAGGATACAATACTGCCAAATCAATGGTTCCAGTTCACAACAAAAGAAGGTTCAGTGCGGTATTCCCCAGGGTTCGTGCCTTGGGCCCCTCCTTTTCATCCTATACGTAAATGATTTTGAGCGATGCTTAGAGAAAAGCTCAGCAAATATGTATGCAGACAACACTAGCATAACATGCTCTGCAAAAGACATTGAGGAACTGTGCAATGACTTAAAACTGAGGGTAAGAGCATTGCAGAGTGGATGCGGCAAAATAAGCTTAGTCTGAACACCAATAAAACTGAATATATGGTCATTGGTCATAAAAGACGAATTAACCATATCCAGGGGGAGATAAACGTGGAAATAAATAGAGAAAAAATCCAACGAGCCCATGAAGTAAAATATCTCGGGGTCACTATCGATGAAAACCTATCTTGGAACAAGCAGTACAAGCAGGGGCGAAACTACCGGGGGGGTGTGGGGGTGTGTGACACCCCCCCAATCCAAAAAATAGTCGATTTCGCAGGGCAATCGAAGATTTCGCAGGGCGCCAAGAAGAGCTTTGTTGCCACGCAGAAATGCCACCTCTGAAGTTCGTAAAGGGCCGTTCACGAATTTTGAAATGGAAATATTATATTTGTTATGATATGACCGGGAGACTCCCGATTTCAGAGGTCATCTTCCGACCTCCCGACAATTAAAAAATCCTCCCGATTTTTGAAAAAAAACTTATAATAAAAATAAAAAGCTGGTATAACATAAAGAAGAATCAAGATCACTGTCAACAGTGCAACTTTTTCATAACGGACGAAACGATTCGATGAATTCACAACATTACAATAGTTACGACATCGGATAAAGCCAGACGCCAGACTGCCAGAAGCCAGACGGCAAACTTTTTAACATTTGTTGTTGTTTATTCATCATAAAAGATAACCTTTCTTATAATTTCAAACTAATCTAAGTGACATAAAATTGCCAAAAATTTTTGTAGGAGTTAAATCGGGGTTCGCATGGGTTCGCATGGGTTCGCACTGATTGCAAGAAAACATTTCCTATAAAAATATAATCATAATTGTGCACAGTGGCGTTTCTAAGCCCAGAACTTTTTCGGCCTCTTCATTTGTCCCCCCTCACTTTCTAAGAAAGTTCTTCGATATTACTGACCTATTGATTACGAAGAACTGTTTTTCTATTAACATATTACAGACAGAGAAAATAAAGAATCCTGAGTCATTTTGAGGCCTCAGAAATGACAAAATGTCAGGAGCTTCCGGGGGCTTCGTCCCCTGGACCCCTACCAGGGCGATGCCCTGGACCCGCTGGGGGGCTCAGAGCGCTCCCCAGACCCCCAGCTCTAATTTTTCGCTCGCTCCGCTCGCGATGTCCCCCGCTTTTCTTTCTCTACAGGTTGGAAGGTATGGAAACTGCACATTTCTGTTCAGGAAAAAAAATTCTCCCAATCAAAACAACATCTTCCTCTGTCATTCACAACTACGTGCAATCTGAGATGAAAGGTTGCCGTTTCTTTCCTTCCCCAACGTCTAACACTAGAGTTTTAGCATGACATCCCCCTTCCTATTTTTCCCAATAAACAATCATATTTTCAATAAACATCAGTTCTTTTAGCACAATAGTATTTTGCTAAACTTTTGTCTGAAAGATGCTTTTTAGCCCTTTTACAAGGTATAATTTCAAAAAATTTCTTCACGTCGGACCCAACCATGGTGGGTCCTCCTACCTCACTAAACTCGACTTTTAGCCCCACTGGGCTAAATTTTGTTGCGCTGTCTACATCATGTACCCCCTCCCCCCCAATTAGCTGTTTATTAGCTTAATTTTGCAAACCAACATTAAATGAAGTGAATATAAAAAAACAATTCACGCTCACGTAGAGAAATAGAAATTTCATAGGCAATGAAGTTTCAAGTTTGTTTCTATTGCTTAGAAGTTTGTCCTTGGTAAAGACCAGTGTACACTGGTAAAGTTTTCACTAGTAACCTATAGACAAACCCAGGCACGTAAATAATAGGGGGGCGTGGGGGGCGTAACGCCCCCCCAAAGTTTGGAAAATCCAGTTAAAGTTGGAAAACTTAACGGTTGACTTGGAATTTTTTTCTTAGGACCAAACTTGTGAATTTTATATTTTAAGAAGTTTTTTTATTTTAAATGTAAAAATTCTAAACATTGAAATTCACAGGCTGAAGCTGACCCATCCACTAATCTTTTTCTATTGTGAATCCCATCTCTACTGGATCCAAATTGCACAATTGCCTCGTTTGCTTTCTTTCTGACGGGAGTTGAAACAAATTACAAACAAGCAAGGTGAATTTCCGCATAAGAAACTTGAGACTTTATAGTTTGGAATAATAATTCCCGTATTGATCAGAAAATATTAGAGTGGGAGTTTTTTAAGAAACTACGAGTAGTTAATTCAATAAAAGATTAATAATCTTTCAGTGCTAAAAATTCTCAACGCTTCTTATAAAAATCGAGTTTATGCTAAACTCCCCCTGTTATTTGTTAACGCCCTTGACCCTTATCATAAATTCCTATGACAAAACTGCTGTAAAGCAAGAACACATTGCAAAACTGCAGTAGAAGTATTTGATCAAAGAAGAGTGTTTCATCTTTCGAATCAGGCATATGCACAAGTTTGTTCTCAAATCATCATTTCAATTGTAAAGAATGAAAAGGCATTTGGCCCTCTGAAAATTGATCAATTGATCTGAAAGAATACTACTAATCATTAAGTATATCTAATATCAAATGTCTGTTTCATGTTAATCAAAATTTAGAGACTTAGGCTTTTATGCTTTAGGCTAATTATTGAGTAAAGTTTTGGTAATTATAAAGAAAATAGAACTATGGTGTTCGGGCTATTTACAAATACAATTTGGTAGGTATAGTAGATTTACTGGTCAAATGAAAAATTTCTTACTTAGATTGGAATTTTCATCCTTCCACGCCCCCCCAAAATTAGCAACTTGTTTTCGTCCCTGGACAAACCGTTGCTACTAGGTCTGCAGGGCACCACTCAGTTTTGCAGGGCAGAAACCCTTTTCACCCCCCCAAAACTATTGGCCAAGTTACGCCCCTGAGTACAAGAGGCTCAAGTGTAAACTTAAAAGTGGTCTTTCTTCGTTGAGGAAACTTAAAAACATACTCCCTCAGTCGAAATTGGACCAGGTTTACAGGGCACTTTTCGAGAGCCATCTAAGATACGGTGATGAATTATGGGGAAGTCTGTCCGCTAAAAAACTTGAACATCTTCAGCGTCTTCAAGACAGAGATCAAACATTAATTGAAAGTGCTAAATTTGAGGACGGGTGGATCTGTACATGGCTCTCAGTTTCGAATCTAATTAAATATGACAGGGCCATAATGACGTACAAAATGATGAATGGTCTTTGCCCTGACAGTCTTAAAGGTAAATTTATTACTAGATCAGAGATATCCAGGTATTCGACAAGGAATCAGCTTGATATTGACATCCCAAGGCAAAATTTGGAATTCTCAAAGGGAAGTTTCTTTCATTCTGGGGCCAAAACATGAAATGAGATTCCAAGAAACATCAGAATGAGCCCCACAATTTCCATGTATAAAAGAAACTTGAAAGGATTCCTGCAAAGTTAATAAATTCCCTAAACAAAACACGATCCCTAGGTAGAACAGCAACATCTTTATTTTATATATATTAAGGAAGTAATTGTAATAGAAGTAGTTTATTTTATTTGTATTATAGCTGATAGGGTATTCGTGTGTAAAGATTTTTTAAATTTAAATGAAACAAAGGGCGTGGTGCCGGGTCCCCTTTTGTCCCTCCCACTTTTCCCGGGCAGGAGCCGCTACTGGTGGGGAGTGTATTTTTTCAAATTTACAATTTGCCAGCCAGTCCAATAACTATGGCTAGGATTGCAGCATTTTATTGGATTTTCATAGAAACACGAAAAGGGCGCGTAGCTCGAAAGTATTCAATTTTTCCTTGCTGACAATTTCATGTAAAATATGCTTTTTGAATCTTCTAATCGTTTATGTTAGCACTATCGTATCACTTGTAATTATTTAAAATATACTGATAATGAAATTTTGAAGTTGAAGTTGAAGTTGAAGTTGAAGTTGAAGTTGAAGTTGAAGTTGAAGTTGAAGTTGAAGAAGATTGTAGTGCAGTTGCAGTTGGGTGGACTGAACATATTTCATGTATGTGAGGCCATAGTATGTGAAACCGAGACTTTTTCAATATGTGAAGGCAGATATTGAAAATCGCAGCAAACTGGCAACAGAGTGCATGTATTCGTAATGGACCTGCTGCTTCTGATGCGGAAATGGGTAAAGGAAACAACCTACTTTGTCATCCTAAGACGATGATAACTTATACTTGCTATTATGACGGCTGTAAAGGCCGATGATGACTTTGGATGGGCAGACTTCGCCTCTTTCGACTCGAAGGACAGCGATTCAACATTTGCGTCAAACAGACTCACGTTGAGCGATAGTGACAATAATGGGATTGAAACAGTAGCAAAGCCATGTAGTGAAACAACTAGTCCTCGAACACTTTTACAGGGTATTTTTGAAAGTACCGAGACCGGTATTCAAGCCAACAGCAAATTAAACAGCGTGACCTGCCTTGAAAGCCGAATATTACATTCAAAGTACGCTATTATTTTATGTTTTCACGACTGTCTACTTCGAATAATGGTATTATGTACCTTACATTAAAGGTTAAAGAAATAAATAGAAGGAGAATTAAGCATCTGACTTCTCTGTCTATTAAATAGCCATTCCTTGCTTGTTTGGATATGATAATAATAATAATTCATTTATTTAAGGTTGGCACTTATTGCTAGCTCACATGCTAATTTAAGCCATCCGAAAATTGAATACAAGATACTATAATAAATTAAGTCTAAATTACAAATGAGAAAATACTTTTTAAGAATATAACTATAAAAATCCTACATTACCTATCACAATTTTCAACTGCAATCAAAATCGTAGCTTTGAATTTTTCTTTTAAAGTTGTTAAGTGTCTGGGACTCTTTTATAGAAGATGGCATAGCATGCCATATCCTAGATCCAAGAAAACATGCACTTTCAATATGATACCCTGTTGTTTTTGGTTATGGTGCAAACAAATTTCTGCAGCTTCAAAGGTGGTAAGGTACATCTTTTGGAACAAAAATTTGTTTCATGAAACTAGGATTGAGACTGCTTTGAGTTTTAAAGATTTCGATAGCAAGCAACTTTAAATTTCTGGTGAATGGAAACCAATTCTGCTTTCTTCAATAGAACTATCTTTGTATGTGATTCTAAGGGCTCTCTCGTGGATTTTGTTTATTTTCTTAATAACCAACCTGTCATAAAACATCCAGATAAGTGGACAATAGCTAAACTGGGACGTAACATAAGTATTTATCATTATTAACTGTTCTGTTAAGTTGCTGCATCAAGGCTGTAAAAGTAGCCTTTGTTTTTTTGCATCTCCTTCCTTTATCCAAAGAAATATGGTGATAAGATGGAAGAAAGAGCCATCATAATCTGTTTCCTTTCATAAAACATACAAAAATGCAAAAGCTTCACATGATGAGCACAGATACAAAACACTGTTTTCTTCCATAATGATTTTCCTATTTAATGTTGGTTGTTTTAACCAAACAACTTTTGCTCAACTGGTGTGTTGCCACACAGTCTGTAATGTCTGTAATGAATTGAACCTTTAGTTTCTGATAAAATGCGTGTACCTTCATTTCTTGCTTCCTACTTCAATAACAAGCATAGTATTTTGGCTTTTGGAGACAAAAGCTGTATATTTGATATGCAATAATTAAATTCCTTTTCATCATACCAGCCATGCCTGTTGGAACCAGGGGGCATGGGGGGGACCAGACCCCCTAATGATTGTCAAACTGTAGTATATTTCCTTTTAAACAGTGTATTAGGTGAGAAGGAATACAATGGGTAGTTCCCCCTCCCCAATATGAATTTCGTTCCCACAGCACTGATACCAGCAAGGTACCAAAATGGGTTCAGTCTCCCTCCAGTAGGCGGACATGATGCACAAATACATACCACAATTCATTTCCATATTTTTACCAAAATTAAAGCAGTTCATAAGGTGTGTGCTTTATAAAAGGTAGCAGTGCAATTGAAATTCAATAAGCAAACAACAGAAAGTTGGTCTGCAATAATTCTTTTCAATTTACCAGCTACACAGAAACAAAAAAGAATGCATAGCATTGTAGACAAGGCCTTTCAAAATGTTAAAAACATCAGAAAACCGCCTCTAGTGTGAAATTTCTTATAAATGCAATGTGGCAATCATAATGACAACCAAAGGTGCCAAAATGAATGTTTGACTGTGCTGTTTTGACATGGAATGTCCCTTTTATTAATCAACAATGTTGTTTTTATTTTATTATAGGGTATGGAATAACTGCAATTCATGGAATAATTTAGAGCTCATGTCAAGTGTGAATTTGGACAATTCCAGTTGGCAAAGTTCATTTATTGACTCAGTGAAAGGATTTTTAGAAGATAAGGTATGTGAAGTTTGCACTTATGTTATTTGTATTTGTAGAAGTTGAGATTCCAGTTAATAAATGTTGCTATTTACTTGCAACTATTGTTGTATAATGGTTTTTGTTGTTGTCTGATCTGAATTTTAATTATTAATGGTCAAAAATGATGATCACAAATCATTGATCACATACTTTTTCAAATCATCAAAGATGTTTTTATTTTGCTATGGTTTAGTATGACAGTGATGTCTTTCAGGATTCTGAAGCATGCAGACTTATTCCTGAAAAGTTGGAAATATCCTCCTTTATTCATTGTTTTAACTTCCACAAATTTTCACATCATGGAAAACGATCAAAAAGTAACCAGAGAACTGAAGTTTCACAACAGAATAAAAGCCAGGCAACAAATATTAACCCATTTCCTGCAAACAAACTTGATGATTGCAAACATTGGCAATCGAGCAATTCAATTGTTGAAAGTAGCAATATTTTAAGTAGCAACAGTGCTGAAAATCTTGTGGTGAAAGAAATAGACAACATTTCAATTACAAGCACTGAGAGCTCATGCAGTGGCATCATCATTGATGGAAGTGATGAGAGCAATTCAGATAGTCGGATTTTAGAAAAATGGAAACAAATAAGAAGAGAAAGCATTGCTCAAGGGAAGCCAGGTAATTTTTTATTTTGATATGCTCCTACTGTTTAATATAAGGAATAATTTTGAATTTAATTAATCTTGTATAAGTTCTATTTACTTTTCTTGTTAGTAGTAGCTTTTATTTCAAGGTAACTTGTAACAGCTAGCATCAATAAAAGTCTAAGGCAGCAAAAGTTTGTAAAAACTTTGTTAAGTGTAGTAAATTGACTGAAATGGCTTGCTTCTGACTGTTGATAAGCCATGGGCACCACATTACATATTGTATTTAACAGACAGCCATGTGATTTTATTTAATATCATGCTTGCCAGGTTTTGGTGTCTTAAGAAACCATTTTTTGTATTCATTGCATTGCAATGGCTCAACACAAATTTATTGATACGACTTTGACGACACCAGCACTACCCTGTCACTACCCTGCACTTTGTCACTACCCTGCAAGCAGAGGGAATGTACCAGCTCCTAAAAACGCAATAGTATATGCTTAGTGCTCCTTTTAGTTTTGGATAAGTTAGAGATTTTCTTGGTTTACCCTCAACCTAGAACAGTCTGCTAGATAGCTGCGAGCAGGGAGGGGAGGGAGGGGGAGGGAGACACTTGGTCAAATATTTGGGGTGCAAGAATATTGTTTTAATAAGATGACATCAAATTTTCCGATCGTTTGACTGCAACTTAAAAGCATCATCTACTTTGGGGGCCTATTTGACATTTGTTTTGTCAAATATATTGGGAAAATCTATTTGAAAAAGAATATTCTGACCAAAGCAATGGATAAAATATGTACTGGGTGCATTAAGGCTGTAAGGCAAAAAAGCATTGTAAAGAAGTTGTAAACCTTTGTCAGCGCAAGAGATGGGGGAGTGGCTTATTCAGGATAGACAGCTTATTTTAAACTCGATCCCAGAGTTGGAGGCCTTTCAAAAGAAATTTTATATCAAATTTCAAGGGAATCCTTTCTAGTCATGTTGCATTGGAAGAGGTCCAGTTGCCCTTCAACCCCCCTTTATTTCCCAGCTGCTAAGGAATCATTCTCTCCTTTAAGGGCTTTGATATTCCACTAATGTTGCAGCAATAATTTGTTGTTAGTTCTTTTTCGAAATTGAATTCTATTCGGTTTTAGACAAGAATCCACTCCAAAAAGTTCAAAACTGGAGATAAAATATTTCTTAAATACCTTAAACCTAATGGATAAGAACCTAATGGATTAAGAACCTACAGGTTAAACTTATAAAATTTTACCCCCATTTTGTAACGACTCCTCCACCCTGAAATTATAAATAGGCTACATTAAAATTACATTAAAACTCTAACGACTTCGTCGTTGTCATTGAACTTTTAACTGATGTTATCGTCGTCATCGTATATTGCCTTGTCAGATTCTGACATTGGCTTTCACAGCATGATGTAAAGTTCTGTTTTCTGACAATCGAATAATGTCTACGCCTCTTATATCTAAGCATTTGCCTATCCAACCGAGAAAGTCTGTCTCTGTCTTCCTCTATCTCCTTTTCTTCTACTTTCTCTATTACCACACAGTATTCCCTGATACCTGATTTGTATTTAACTGATGTTATAGATGTTTTAAAATAACTATATAAATGCAGTATTTAGCACTCTGCTCACTATTTCAATATTCGCAGGCTAAATTGTTGTAATGTTCATATTTTACTTAAATTCAAGTCTTCGATAGACTCCTTTTCGCTCAACTTTCATAATATGCTTGAAGTTTGAAATGGAACAAAAGAAATTGGTGAAAGAACACATTTAGGTCCCATTTAACTACAATCCCGGACAAAAAATGGTTGAGACTTTTCAAGGAAAGCTTACATTTTCACTTTCTTTTAAAAAATAACTTTCCCCCCTCCCCAATTCAATGTGGAATGCATATTTTGAAGGAGAAATGATAGAACTGCAAATCCAACATTGCTTTGGGGGGAAAGGGGAAAATTCGAATTTACAGGGGCAAGGAAAAGTAGAAAATTACAAAAAAACTAGAACTTTTTGCAGGCTGGGCTATAGTCTCCGTTGTCAGGAAAAATATTGCTGTGAGAAAGATTTGCGCCGTTGTTACTTTGATTGATCTTTTGAAAATTTGCTGATATTTTTTTAGCTGGTTGCTCAGCTAAATGCCAGCCAATCATTCCAGTACTGGAATCACGTCGCACATGCGATGTTTTTAGGGACTGCACATTTGCGATGTTTTAGGAGTCCTCATCTGTTTTGTATTTGTTTTAAGCGTGAAAATATGATTTCAGGGGCAAACAAAGCGGCTTAAGGCCTGCCCTGCTTGTCAAAGAAGCCGGATCTGCATGGATGGTGCAAATAGAGGTCTTTTCCTTGACGATTGGCTTAAAGGGAAGCATGTAATCATGCGTGCAAAATTTGAAATTGTTTGCAATGAGGTCATTCGATTGGCCGAGGATTAGGTCATGAGCGGATGCCTTGCACAAATCCTACTTCGCACTTTAAACATGCGTGAAAACATATCTATATTCAGTGAAGCTCGTGATTCTGTTCAGAAATATGACTTTGCTGTATGATAACCTGGAAACCTCTAGCGGGGGGAAGGGGGTTTATATTTGAAAGCTGAGTCAGTCTTTTGCCACAAATTATTCGAAGTCAGTTTTTCTGTGAAACTAGCTTTTTAAAAGGAATTTATTTATAATGATATTTTTACTATTACTAATGATATAGGGAAGATTTAAACAAAACTGACTGTAAAGAAAATTTGTATCACCATTCATTCTTTATTTGGGTTTTTATGTGAAGTTTATGTGGACAATATTGTAGTTGAAAGGTGAAAGCCGTACGCGTAGCTAAAAATGCCTTTCACTGAATCATCAGTTTGTTGCGGCGTGTGAAATTGGTTCGAACAATTGCAGTTACAGAATGTGTGAAAAATGTCTGCAGTCTTTTAAGGGCATCACCAACCACCAACATTATCTTCCTCTACGAATCAGCTTAATTATAGTTATAATAATAGGATCCCAGAAGATATAAGTATTATGCCGAGAAGACTCAAAATATGCGTAGGTTTGCCGAAGTTTTTAGGATTTAAACCCCCTGAAAACTATTGTTCTGCTCATATTGAAACTCTTTGGAAATATGTCAGGTTTTAAAATTGGCCAACGGGCTTCCTTTATCGAATACTACCTGTACATACTTGGCCATGACCTGATCTGTTTGTGACTCGCTTGTGAGCACGAGTGGTTTTGTAAATGCGGTGACCTGCTCGTGAGCGCAGTTAACAACAAGGTTGAGTGCGACTGCCCTTGTAGTTGCAAGGTAGCTCTGCAGCTGTACGTATCTCGCAGTTGCAGTGAAAAACTCTGGCAATGGAAAATGTTTTGGCAGCGCAAAGTTTTGTAATCCCAAAAAGCAGCACGATTTACAGAAAGGTAATTTCAGTCTTTACACCAAGCTGCTGTGCTTTGACTCTACGCCTAATCTGACGTTCAAATTGTTCTTTTCGCGCTTCTGTTGTTTGTTAAAGTTGAGGACACGGTAGCTGGTTTTTCGCAAACCAGTGCTAGTTAGACGGTTCGCAGTATACAAACATTTAACTTAATCCATAGGCCGCATTTCTCAAGTTATGGTTACTATGAAACCAGAACGTATCTCTTGATCAATGAAAATGTTTTTACATGAGACTTGTTAATTGCTTTATTGATTATCTGTCAAGGCAAATTGAATGCCCGTTGCTAGTCTTAATGGTTTGCATTTCCTCAAGAAGCATTATATTTCTGTCTTTATTTTTCTATACCAAAAAGAATGTGGACAGAACTTATGCATAGAACTTCAATTTATTGTAAGTTCTTTTTGATGTACCAATGCAAGTGATGTTTAATAAGTTGATATACAATGTATTTATTTTTTATTGATTTGTAAAGGAAAACGATAGTACACTATGTCTTCCTACAGGTCTGGAGTGTTTCTCGCTCGAAGAATTGCAAACATTAGCAGGAGAAATCAGACTAGCTCGTAATACTCTGTCAGAAAGCTTGGTGAAAGAACTGAAGTTGAAAGATGAGTTGTGCCGAGAAAGGGAGCGAAGAGATAACTTCATATCATTGCTTCTGGTCATCAGCAGAAAACAGAAATCCCAAGAGGTTTCGCAGGCGAATCGTCGCCAGAGGATTCTATTTCACGTGACAAGCAATGCAGACAACAGTGACAATAAGGTATGTGTGTGAGCAAGTAGATCTCTTTTGCGCAAGCTTGCATTTAGAACGAGCCCATTAAGAAGTGATTTTTCGAAATCCACGTCACGTTTTAGGTATTTTTGCACAAGCGAATTCCTTTTTCGGGCTGCAGACATTTTTTTCATTCTAGTTCCGTCGCTGAATTTTTCCACAAATTTGATGTGCATTTACTTGCTACTGACTCCCCAGGTGAATGTTTTGTTGTGAAAATTTACTTGCCAATATGGCGAGTTTTTCGCATATCTCTGACCTTCAAAAACTCCCAAACAACAATTTGCAGAAAATGTAGATGTAAGTATAGTGTTCTCGATACAAACGCTCTGTGAACGGGAATCGTACGTGCTTTGAATAGGTGCAATGCGTGACTAACATTTATCACAAATTTCGATTACGATGCTACTTTGATTAAACCAGGGATATGGCTAGGCGTCAAAATATGATTCGAGCCGAGAAAGCAGCATACGATCTGATTATCTTCACGATAATCTTTGCTCCAAAAATAAGAATTTAAGTTCATCTATTGGCTAGATACTGGGCAATCACCTTATGGCAATCGGGTCGAAATGCTGAAAGAAGTTTAACCTAGAACTGACATTGAACGGAAAAAGAATCAAGTACTATCAAGCTGTTTTGTAGCTCTGCATCAAACCAATATAAAAAATAGCTTGTTCTTCGCTTGGTCATCGAAATCTGTTTTATGCAACTATATCTTTTGTCTAGCTAAAGTAAACACATTTTTGCGATTTAAGTCAACAAATTTTTAGTAAAAGTGCTGTCAGGTCTTTTACTAACGATTTTTTAATTTATTTATTTTCTCACATTACAATTTTCCTCATCACTCCTATTTAGTTCCTCAATGTATGCAGATAACGTATAGTCAAAACAGCTTGTTTTTCTTAACAGATGTGATCAACTAAAACAGAGCGAATAAAATAGGCAGCGCTACAAAGCGAATGTAAATGCGTAATATTATTATTAGTTATTGTGCGTAAGTGCAAGTTTATGGCTGACTGAGTGCAACCAAAATGTCTTTATTCGAAGTGCACTATAGATTTGCACGTACAGTAAATTATTTAGCTAAAAACGCGTGGTTTGAAACTTCGGAATTTTATAAACATTCTTCTTTTAGTTTTTAGATGTATCTATTCCGTATGTGCCAGCGGAGTATGGTCCTAGCCCAGAAGCGATTCGCTCGTTGACTACCAGTAAGTTTACTTGTCTAGCTATGTCTAAAGTTAAAAGACTCTCGATTTCTCGGTCTCGATTTCTTTGAAATTTTCGGTCTTCATTAGCGCACGTTTGTGTCGAAAGCTCGAATGCACGCAAGAAGAAATGATATAGATCTTCAAACTGAGGCAGGCTTATCCATCCACGTGGGCATGAGCATCTTTGTTGAAGTGGCTGTTGTCTAAGATCAGGTTACGGGAACCCAGTGATAATGTTTACATTGTTTCTACCACCCTCTTATTTAGCAAAGACAACAGAAACTAATAGAACAAACTCCAGTGTGTAATCTGTATAGGCTGAAAATCTACTTCTTGAACAATGTTTGGGATGGGGGCCTAACCCCACAGCCCCTCATGGTGTCCTGGTAATTTCGTAAAAAGTTGAATCCAGGGAAAAATCAAAAGGATGCTTGATTTTTAGGTGAGATATAAGTTGCTTTATTCGACCTTTCCGGTAGTTGTTCCATGTTAATCTCAATGCCAGTGAGATTTGCTCTTGCAAAGCTGGCATTTCATCTCAGGCTTTCAGAGTTTAATTCATCTTAAACAAATACCATATTAACCACTATTATCAAAGCTATTAAGGCAGGATTTCCATTAAGCAAATAAAGTTGTGCCGCAGTTGAAATTTCTCCAAGTCGTTTCTACTTGTTTCCTAGCTGTTTCTACTTGTTTCTTCTTGTTCCCTAATCGTTTCTACTCATTTCCCGTTATGATAACCACGTCTCATAGCTGAAAACCTATTTTGGATTGTATTTTCTGAAAAATATTTATCCATTTTTACCTCGTTGTTGTTTCTTCAGTCCTTCAAGCCATGTTGGATGAAGATCCCAAAGTACCAAGCCTAGTCACAGAGTACACCATGAATAGTAAGTATCCTTCCTTTCTACTTTCAAAGTAGCATTTTGTGTGCGCTGAAAGCATGATTTTCGTTTATCGTGTTCCGCAGGCATAAGTAAAAAGGACAATATTCCCTTTTCTTTTGGCTTTGAACGGGTCATCATACTGTTTTCATTTTTCACTTATTTCTGTATATTTTCAGTATGAGATGTATATTTATTCCTCTTTTGTTTCATTCTTATTGTCATTGTTTGTCATTGTCCGTATTTCCAACTTCTTAGTTATCAAAGAGCTGCAGGAAAGTTCTTAATTGGTGTGCCATCGTCAGGCTACTTACAAGTAATGGTAAGTCGCTTTGTTGTTGCTGTTTGATTTATGTATTCGTTTAGATCATTTTGTCCTGTCTAATTAACTATTCTTCATAATAGAATGGCCATTATTTTCATGTTCAGGTTTATCTTCATTTTATGCTTTTCTCAAGTGTATATGACATGGTTTGGGTAGCTATAAAATAGTTATGTCGACAAAAGTTATGAATTTTTATCAATACTACAAGCTTACGAAAAAAAACTATTTCGTTTGCTATTCTTGGAGCCTTTAAGATAATAGATGACAATTTTCATAAAAATTCCCACTTGCTTTGTATTAGGAAGGTTTATATCCGTTGCAAGTTCCAAAACAAGTTAGGTTCACGAGTTCAACGTTTTTCGTCGTTTTCTGTTACACGGCTGGCGTTTCTAGTCCTCTTACAAAAATAAACTTAAAGGCAGACAATCGGCTGTTTACGCAAGGCTATTTACCAACAAACAAGCAAACAAATAGTCAGATCAAAATGATCAATAATTGGTTTATGGGTTATTTTCGCACTTAGTGCGCCACCGGTCTCAACCTCTTTCTTCAAACAAAGCAGCCAAATTTGCTAGCCGAGGTGCCTTATCTGTTAAAGCTGTAATTAATTTTAATTAATGATGATGACAACTTTAATTAATAGACTGGCCGTTTTTCACCTACCCAATTTGTAGAGGGATGAGCCAATCGTTGCTCGAATGCTTGGGCACCTTTTTGTTTAGAAGGAAAATTCGTATATTAATTTCTACGTTCTTTATGCGATGCTTTAAACAATATGACCTGCTACAAAAACGCCTATCTTTAACCTCTTTATTTAGGCGTGTACCACAATGTCAGTTATCTCCATGGTAAAGGCATTGGTGCATTGTGGCATTTTATCCCGGAGTATCCTCTGGTTTGCAGATCAAAGTCAACCCTAAAATCAGGTTTGCAGACCAGAGTTCAAATTTTCATAGATTCTTGATAAACAGTAATATCAGTGCTTTGATATAATCCGAAATGTCGATTATGTTAAATGTTGATTCTGAAGGTTTTCAGTGATTTCCTGTCATTTCACAAGAAAACAGGCAAAGATGACGAAAATTAGACTAGAAAACATCCATTGACCACCAGTTTAACGATTTTGCTCTTGGTTGAAGTTGCGGTATACAAATTTCAAGAGACAGTTTTAGCAAGCATGCTTCAGTCGTGGATAAGGCTATTTTGAGTCATATTTTTCCACAAAGAGAGAGAGTCACTAATGGATCTGGAGTTGCATCTCTGTTTGATCTAGAATTCTGTACAGCTCAGCAACAAGCGTCGTTTCTGAATAATATCAGTGTTTAAATCGGTTGTTTGATTTGGAGTCAGGGTAGTTATATCTTAATTATACGAGCTCTTCATCTCTGCTCCTGTTTCACAACGAGTGATCATGATACTAGTTATTTCAAATTGAAAGAAGAAAATATTTGTTAAGTCTTGCAAGAAACAGACAAAGGGATCGGTTGGTAGGGTTGGACACAAAGTTCTGCTTTTCTACTCTTTGTAAAACACCTTGCCCAAAAGAATTTATGATTTTCTGGGTTGACATCTGAATTAAAAATGACGGCCGTATCGATGCTGCTTTTGGATTGTGTTTAAGAATAATCATACGACGTTTGACTGACAACAGCTTGGCAGACCGATAATTGCTAGTCATTGATCAACAAACAGTGAAATTAGCAGTTACATCAACAAATGGTAGCTGTAAAGGCTTTGGTAATTGGTTACGTACCATCTACGTTTTCTGTCAAAATTGTGGCATGAAATGATCTTGCAAATCAGGTGGACATGCTTTGGGTACCATCCTTATGACCACTGGAAGTTTACTTTTGCTATTGGTATCACACTTACTTTCTCTCTTTCTTCGCCGTTTCATAGGCACTACCCAGAAAGAACTTTAATTTGACATTACATATTGCATTGCGCAAGCCAAAGCGTGGCTAGTACGTAGACATCACCAGACCTGACTACATCATTACAATCCAAATTCATCGACTTGAACCGGACTTGACGAACGTTACTCTTGCAGTGGCCTAGATCAATCTAGACCAAAACAAGCTCACTTGGACTCGACTCGAAAAGTTCTAAGACTTCACATTGTTTAGTGTTCACCAGATATTTAGTTATCCGCAGCTTCAATTTTTCGTTGACTAGTGAAAGACAAGAATTTTACAATGACATTACAAGGAAATGAAGTTCGAATAAATCTTGACCTTACTTAACAATTTACAACGCCAATTTGTGACTTCCATGCGACTAGGAATGAACAAGGCGTCCCAAACAATATCTAAGTTTTCAAGAAAGCGAGACATGGCTATTCTAATGACTTAATATGACTTTGGCAAACCAAAATTTGACAGTTACTTTAACCATAAGCAACATTTACGTTTCTTGATCAAGGATAAACTTTGCTATCGTTCCCCATGCATATTATGTAAGGGGCTAGATGTTAAATCGGTCTTTGTAGTTCCCAAATGACAAACACTTAGTGACAGCTACTTTGACTTATTCTTAAATACAGCTATTAGTTGACAAATACTTCATCTGACTGTAATATGACGTCCTATGAACGTATCTTTCCAGAAAACCCAAACCAGGTCTGACCATTGTATGTGAATATTGGACGCCCTTTTGGCTGGACGGAGACTAGACCTTCTCAAAGGCCTTGCTTGACTGACATTCTTCCTGAAACTCCTATGATTTTGACGGTACTTGTACATTTTAGCCAGACATGACAATTCCATTGACTCATTTGTGACTTTTTTCAATTTGACTTGACCACTCAACAGTATTCTTGCTTATTTACCAACATACTGCTTGACCTACAATAGACTTTGCGGTTTCATGATCATATCTTGACCTAATATTTGCTAGTGCTTGATTTGACTTGTGCGCTCCCCTGATCAAGACAAGCGGTTTTGTTCGTGGAAACAAGACCCAATAAATTCTGGGACCTTTTTGTAACTCTAGTTTTGAAATAACCAATACCGAAACGTGACTTTGACAGCGACATTGACTTGGCGTACAGATAAAAAAATACAGTAATTTGATGACGATTACTTTGACTTCTTCCTAAATACTGTTATTAAATGACAAATTCCAGACAGAACTTTTAAATTGACATCGTCTGAACGTTTCTTTGAAACAAAACCAAAAAACGAACCTGACCATTGTATTTGAATATTGACTAGGACGTCTTTTTTGACTTGACAGAATGTTGACGTGCCTTTTTAATTGGCCTTACTTGACTGACATTCTGCCTGCAACTTCTTTCATTTTCACGATACTTGTATATTTAGTCAAGACATGAATTTTCTATTAACTTATTTGTGACTTGCTAAATTTATTTATTAGTTGACAAATACTTCACCGGACTGTAACATTGACGTCAACTGTACGTTTCTTTTAAACAAAGCCGAAAAAGCAGATCTGACCCTTTAATCAGAAGGTCTTTCGTGACTTGACAGAAGCAAAACGGGCCTTTTTCATAGGCCTTACCAACTAAAATTTTTCATGAAACGTCTTTAATTTTCACGATACTTGTACAGACAGCCATTACAATACAGTTACAGTATGTACAGATACAAATACAATACGTACAGATACAAATACAATATGTACAGGAGCAGATACAATATGTACAGATACAAATACAATAGGTACAGATACAAATACAATACATACAGATACAAATACAATACGTACAGGAGCAGATACAATACGTACAGATACAAATACAATAGGTACAGATACAAATACAATACGTACAGATACAAATACAATACGTACAGATACAAGTACAATACGTACAGATACAAGTACAATACGTACAGATACAAATACAATACGTACAGATACAAATACAATCCGTACAGATACAAATACAATATGTAAAGATACAAATACAATATGTACAGAGGCAGATACAATACGTACAGATACAAATACAATACGTACAGATACAAATACAATATATACAGATACAAATACAATATGTACAGATACAAATACAATACGTACAGATACAAATACAATACGTACAGATACAAATACAATACGTACAGATACAAATACAATATGTACAGACAGCCATTTTCACGATAGCCAGACATTTCCTTACCATTGACTCATTTGTGACTTATATTTCACTTGACCATTACAACTGACTTGACCGTGACTTTTCGTAATTTATTTTAAATTGTAATATACATCTTATAGGATTACATGAGTCAAAGCATGACAAGAAATTGCTCATTTTAACGAACATGACAAACTTTCTTATCAAAAGCTTTTTTATCAATATTTACGTTTGTTTATCGCTACCCTCGAGCATCTTTGTGTATGTTGCTTCTTCTTTACAATGACGAAAATCCGTTATATCCATTAAAACATCTTACAGTAAGACAGCACCAGACAAATAACTGCTCATTTTAGGGTACATCACGAATACTCAACATCAAGAGCTTTTTCCTCAATATCTTCCCAGCTTCCAACTTAAGCCTTTTTTCCTAAGAGATTGTCCTTTCACAAAGACAAAACTGTAATATATCTATTTAAACATCTCACATGACGTGAGAGCCGACAAGACAAAATCCTGCTCATTTTAGAAGACACGACGACAATATTTTCTCAACTCAAGCATTTTTCCTACGGTGCTGCTCTTTTACAATTACAAAACTGTAATATATCCATTTAAACATTTCACATGATGGCGTAAGAGACGACAAGACAAAATACTGCTCCTTTAGAAGACATGGCGACTCTTTAACATCAAGAACTTTTCCTCATTATCTTCCCAACTCCAGCATTTTTTCTACGGGGCTGCTCTTTTACATTCACAAAACTGCAATATACCCATTTAAACATTTGACATGATGACATAAGAGACGACAAGACAAAAAACTGCTCGTTTAGGGGATAGGAGGACTCGTTAACATCAAGCACTTTTCATCATTATTTTCCCAACTCCAGCATTTTTCCTACGGTGCTGCTCTTTTACAATTACAAAACTGTAATATATCCATTTAAACATTTCACATGATGGCGTAAGAGACGACAAGACAAAATACTGCTCCTTTAGAAGACATGGCGACTCTTTAACATCAAGAACTTTTCCTCATTATCTTCCCAACTCCAGCATTTTTTCTACGGGGCTGGGCTGCTCTTTTACATTAACAAAACTGCAATATACCCATTTAAACATTTGACATGATGACATAAGAGACGACAAGACAAAAAACTGCTCGTTTAGGGGACATGACGACTCTTTAACTTCAAGAACGTTTCCTCGTTATCTTCCCAACTCGAGCATTTTTTCTATGGGGCTGCTCTTTTACATTAACAAAACTGCAATATACCCATTTAAACATTTGACATGATGACATAAGAGACGACAAGACAAAAAACTGCTCGTTTAGGGGATATGACGACTCTTTAACATCAAGAATTTTTCCTCATTATCTTCCCAACTCGAGCATTTTTTCTACGGGGCTGCTCTTTTACATTCACAAAACTGCAATATACCCATTTAAAAATTTGACATGATGACATAAGAGACGACAAGACAAAAAACTGCTCGTTTAGGGGACATGACGACTCGTTAACATCAAGAACTTTTCCTCATTATCTTCCCAACTCCAGCATTTTTTCTACGGGGCTGCTCTTTTACATTCACAAAACTGCAATATACCCATTCAAACATTTGACATGATGACATAAGAGACGACAAGACAAAAAACTGCTCGTTTAGGGGACATGACGACTCTTTAACATCAAGAACTTTTCCTCATTATCTTCCCAACTCCAGCATTTTTTCTATGGGGCTGCTCTTTTACATTCACAAAACTGCAATATACCCATTTAAACATTTGACATGATGACATAAGAGACGACAAGACAAGGGACTGCTCGTTTAGGGGATATGACGACTCTTTAACATCAAGCACTTTTCCTCATTATCTTCCCAACTCGAGCATTTTTTCTATGGGGCTGCTCTTTTACATTCACAAAACTGCAATATACCCATTTAAAAATTTGACATGATGACATAAGAGACGACAAGACAAAAAACTGCTCGTTTAGGGGACATGACGACTCTTTAACATCAAGAACTTTTCCTCATTATCTTCCCAACTCCAGCATTTTTTCTACGCGGCTGCTCTTTTACATTCACAAAACTGCAATATATCCATTTAAAAATTTGACATGATGACATCAGAGACGACAAGACAAAAAACTGCTCGTTTAGGGGGCATGACGACTCTTTAACATCAAGAACTTTTCCTCATTATCTTCCCAACTCGAGCATTTTTTCTATGGGGCTGCTCTTTAACATTAACAAAACTGCAATATACCCATTCAAACATTTGACATGATGACATAAGAGACGACAAGACAAAAAACTGCTCGTTTAGGGGATATGACGACTCTTTAACATCAAGAACTTTTCCTCATTATCTTCCCAACTCGAGCATTTTTTCTACGGGGCTGCTCTTTTACATTCACAAAACTGCAATATACCCATTTAAAAATTTGACATGATGACATAAGAGACGACAAGACAAAAAACTGCTCGTTTAGGGGACATGACGACTCTTTAACATCAAGAACTTTTCCTCATTATCTTCCCAACTCGAGCATTTTTTCTATGGGGCTGCTCTTTTACATTCACAAAACTGCAATATACCTATTTAAACATTTGACATGATGACATAAGAGACGACAAGACAAAAAACTGCTCGTTTAGGGGATATGACGACTCTCTAACATCAAGAACTTTTCCTCATTATCTTCCCAACTCGAGTATTTTTTCTACGGGGCTGCTCTTTTACATTCACAAAACTGCAATATACCTATTTAAAAATTTGACATGATGACATAAGAGACGACAAGACAAAAAACTGCTCGTTTAGGGGATATGACGACTCTTTAACATCAAGAACGTTTCCTCATTATCTTCCCAACTCCAGCATTTTTTCTACGGGGTTGCTCTTTTACATTAACAAAACTGCAATATACCCATTTAAACATTTGACATGATGACATAAGAGACGACAAGACAAAAAACTGCTCGTTTAGGGGATATGACGACTCTTTAACATCAAGAACTTTTCCTCATTATCTTCCCAACTCGAGCATTTTTTCTATGGGGCTGCTCTTTTACATTCACAAAACTGCAATATATCCATTTAAAAATTTGACTTGATGACATAAGAGACGACAAGACAAAAAACTGCTCGTTTAGGGGACATGACGACTCTTTAACATCAAGAACTTTTCCTCATTATCTTCCCAACTCGAGCATTTTTTCTACGGGGCTGCTCTTTTACATTCACAAAACTGTAATATATCCATTTAAACATTTCACATGATGGCGTAAGAGACGAGAAGACAAAAGACTTGTCCTTTAAAAGACATGACGATTCTTTAACTTCAAGAACTTTTTTGTAACATATCCGTTAAAAAATTTCACATGGTGACGTCAGGGACAACAAGACAAAAAACTGCTACTTTAAGCGACGTGACGACTCTTTAACCTAAATATCGTTTTCCTCAATACCTCCCCAACTCGAGCATTTTTCCTACGGGGCTGCTCTTTTATAATGACAAAACTGCAATATATCCATTTAGACATTTCACATGATGGTGTAAGAGACGAGAAGACAAAAAACTGCTCCTTTAGGGGACATGACGACTCTTTAACTTCAAGAACTTTTTCTGTAACATATCCATTAAATCATTTCACATGATGACGTCAGGGACAACAAGACAAAAAACAGTCCTTTAATGGACATGACGACTCTTTAACTTCAAGAACTTTTTCTGTAACATATCCATTAAAACATTTCACATGGTGACGTCAGGGACAGCAAGACAAAAAACAGTCCTTTAAGGGACATGACGACTTTTTTACTTCAAGAACTTTTTCTGTAACATATCCATTAAAACTTTTCACATGATGACGTCAGAGACGACAAGACAAAAAACTGCTACTTTAAGCGACGTGACGACTCTTTAACTTGAAGAACGTTTTCCTCAATACCTCCCCAACTCGAGCATTTTTTTTACGGGGCTGCTCTTTTATAATGACAAAACTGTAATATATCTATTTGAACATTTGACATGATGATGTAAGAGACGAGAAAAAAAAACTGCTCCTTTCAGCGACATTAGATTCTTTCCCAACTTAAGAATTTTCCTACGGGGCTGCTCTTTTACAATAATAAAACTGCAATATACCCATGTAAACATTTGAAATGATGACATAAGAGACGACAAGACAAAAAACTGCTCTTTTAGGGGACATGACGACTCTTTAACATCAAGAACTTTTTCTTCAATATCTTCCCAACGAAAGCATTTTTGCTACGGGGCTGCTCTTTTACAATAATTAAACTGCAATATACCCATTTAAAAATTTGACATGATGACATAAGAAACGACAAGACAAAAAACTGCTCGTTTAGGGGATATGACGACTCTTTAACATCAAGCACTTTTCCTCATTATCTTCCCAACTCGAGCATTTTTTCTATGGGGCTGCTCTTTTACATTAATAAAACTGCAATATACCCATTCAAACATTTGACATGATGACATAAAAGACGACAAGACAAAAAACTGCTCGTTTAGGGGACATGACAACTCTTTAACATGAAGAACTTTTCCTCATTATCTTCCCAACTCGAGCATTTTTTCTACGGGGCTGCTCTTTGACATTCACAAAACTGTAATATATCCATTTAAACATTTGACATGATGATGTCAGAGACGAGAAGATAAAAAACTGCTCGTTTAGGGGACATGACAACTCTTTAACATGAAGAACTTTTCCTCATTATCTTCCCAACTCGAGCATTTTTCTACGGGGCTGCTCTTTTACATTCACAAAACTGTAATATATCCATTTAAACATTTGACATGATGATGTCAGAGACGAGAAGATAAAAAACTGCTACTTTAAGTGACATGACGACTCTTTAACATCAAGAGCTTTTTTTTCAAATCTTCCCAATTTTTAGCTCCCAACACAAGCTTTTGTATCAATGGGACTGCTCTTTTACAATGAGAAATGTGCGATATATCCATGTAAAATCTATCATGATGATGTGAGAAACGACAAGAGAAAAAACTATTATTTTAGAGGACATGACAAATCCTTAACATCAAGAGCTTTTTCTTGAAAATCGTCACAATGTTTAGCATCCAAGTCCAGCTTTTGTACCCATAAGACTGGTTTTTTACAATGTCAAAACTGTAATGGATCCATTTAAAAATGTCACATGACGATGTAAAAGACGACAAGACAGAGGACTTCTTATTTTTAGAAACCCGACAAATCCTTAACATCAAAAGCTTTTCCTCAAAATCTTTATGATGTTCAACTTCCAACTTTAGCTTGTTTTGCTATGAGACTGTTCTTTTTACAATGAATTAATTGTTATATATCCCTTTAAACATCCGACATGATGATGTGAGAGAGGACAAGACAGAAAACTACTTATTTAGAGGAAATGTCGGATTCTTTACCTCAAGAATTATTTCTTCAAATCTTTCCAATGTCTAGCCTCCATGTCCAGCATTTATACCTCCGGGACTGCTCTTTTACAATGAAAAAATAGTGATATATTCATTTAAACAGTTGACATTATGGGAAAAGAACGAAACATCAAAAGGTTTTTCCCCCATGTCTTCACTATGTTTTTCTTGTCAATACGAGGAGCTTTGCTTATGTGGCTGCTTTTTATATTTTCGAAACAGCGATCTGTTTTAATATCTTTTATGTTGACATGGGAGACGACCGGACAAAAGACTGCTCGTTTTAGGGGAGATGACGAGTCATTAACGTCAAGAGATTATCTATCAAAATCTTCACAATGTTCAACTTCCAACTTATGCCTTTTTTCATATGAGACTGCTCTTACAATGACAAAACTGTGATATTTAAACATCTGACATGACGAGGTGAGGCACGATTAGACCAGAAACTGCGAAACTGCTCATTTATCTGGACATGACGAATTGTTTAATCTTAAATGCATAAAGGTTTTCACTATGTTTAGCTTGAGCAACTTTCCCTATGTGCCATTTATACACAATTTCTCAATTTGATGAGAGACAGGACTACCAGTGAAGTTGTTTATTTTGCAGGACTTAACTAGTTTGTTTTCCATTTCAAACGTATTCAATGCTTTAATCATTGCCTATCTGCTAGCTGCTTTCTGAAAAATTCAGAAGTTCTTAGAATCAAAAAGAGCCATTTAACTTTTTGTGAGAGACATAGGTACTTGGGACCAGAGATGGCAGAAACCTATAGGACTTGGTTTTGGAGGAAGGTTTTAGTCAAAGACAATTTGTTGTATTTTTGGTATTACCTAGAGCCACCAAAAATCTTGTATGCTGTCTGATATGAAGAGGCTTGTTTTCAAATGCAAAAAGTCAGGCTGCAATGTTTGGTAAAATTAAAAAAATCTACAAGAAACTATTGATCTGTGTATGGACCTGTTTTTTGCCTGAAATGGTTATTGAATTTTTTCTGGACAGTGTAGGAAGTTTTTGGAAAGTGCCCTATGTCGTTTGAAAAAAATTGATGGTTGTTTTTTCTTGCATTTCTTTAAAATAGACGGGAAATATTTTTGTTGAATGATTTATCTTTTAATTTTTATCAAACGTAGGAAAATTTGTTGTTAAGCAGAGCTACTTTAAATGTTTTTTAAAACTCTAAATTTTTGTATGTCATGACGTTTAAGTTCATCTGTTCTTTTTCCTTGGTTTTTTATCTTTAGCTTTTTAAATACGCGTATGGGAGAATTTAGAAAATAGGGTTTGATGGCGAATTTAGGGTGTTTGTTAGACCACTGTATGAGCGTAAATATGTAAGTATACTATATTAACAGAGTCCTAAAGATAAATCTTCATTCCTGAAGAAACAATGCTACACAAATTTTTACCCTTGATTTGCAAGTGCGAGTTCATTTGATCTGTAAAACGAAGAAAACTTTTCTTTATAATGGATTATGAGCTCAGCATTTAAAATTTAAAAGGAAACCATCACTACATTTCCAATTTCTTTGGGGTTTTATAAATAGACTATATGCACAGTTTAATTATCTAGACTATTTCATTTTGTGATAGTCATTATCTAGAAAAAATTACTGTAAATAACATTTTATTAAATAACATTGTGTGGAAGTAAGAAATGTTGATTTAGTATTGTTAATTGTGAAAATTATCAAAAAATGATTTTAGCCTGAAAAATTTGAGTTCAACTGACATTGCATTCTTTCCTATGACACTCAGAATAAGAATTGGGATTTCTGCTTGGAAGCAACTGTAAAACAAACGATGATTATTTTCATGGCGTAATGGGCAGCAGTTGACAGAGCAAGCTAAAGGTCCTGCCTTTTATTAGTTCTGAAAAGATTTTGCTTGCTCATGTTTTAAATTTACTAGTAGAAATAGAAATCATTTTCTGACAGTTTATTCGAAAGACGACTCACAACATAGGCAAATATAGTTTTACACGTCTGAAAATCTTCCACGTTTTAAAAACCACGTGGAATAGTAATGGTTCTTTGTACAGTGTTTGTCCAATACCATCATATTCGCAACCAATTTTTTTGATAATCTTTTCAAACCAGTTGACCATTACAGCAAAATATGACAGTTTCGTCGATTTTAAAACAGTGTAGACAGGTCAGCATATTTGTACAGTTTATTGACCAAATCTTAGCAAACAGTTATAGGGGCTACCAGGTAAAATACCATTATTTTCAAGCCTTGGCTCCCCCAACGATCCTTGATTTCAATAAAACGATAGTCACAGTTTTAAAAACAAACTACTAAAAACTAGAACGACTGTTGTTAATTGAAGACACCATCAGAATTTATCTTCAGAACAGTCATTCAACAGTGAAACACAACTGATTTCGTCTGGGGCTCTTTTCAATGCAAGTGATGTTAATTTTATGGTTTGAACCCTCTGTAAAGCTTCTTTGCTGCATTCTTGTTTGGAGTAAAGATTTTTCAAAACAGGGCCTATTTTAGTGTGCTTTTTCCCACATTTTGTGGTGTTGGAAATCCAAAATGTGGTCTTGGAAATTCAAAATTGTGGAAATTCAAAATTGTGGAATGGGTTTTTTCATTTTAGCTATATCTTTGTTATAAACATGTTTTTCTGTTGATAGAGTTTTGAAACTTTATAACATAACAGAACAGAACAAAACATCCATGAATCGTAGCGCAAGTTCCTTGTTCCAGATTAATCTGGTCCAACAAGAGTGAAAAATGTTACAGCCAATCAGCTTTATGCTCGCAAATGGTGTAAAAGCCAATCAGAGCTTGTAAAAGACCCCTGAATCTAGCGACAATAACAACAATGGCGGCCAAACAGCCACCAAGCTGCGTGAAAATGCACTACAAACTTCGAACTGCTGCAAGCGAAAAATCTCAAGGCAAAATAAGTCTATGATTTTTTCAATATGTAAGGGTCGTTCTAGATTTTCAACGTGCGCATTTTAGAATTTTCTAAATTTTTAAATTTCTTGGCTCTGTGTCCAAGTCCTTCAATATTAGAATAAGTATGAATAATAGAGCTTCTAGCAATGTTAACCTTTAATTACTGTTACTGTCGGAGTCCATAAAGAATAGGCTATAATAGAAACATTTTTGTAATCGTGTTATGTTGAATATTTTTGTTTTACATAAATAAAGAAAAACGCTTTCTACGGCAACGGTCGATATCTTGAAATTCCATGCTTCATATACAGCCTTCTTTTCTTAAAGTGTGGTCTTGGAAAATTTCCATAAAATAGGCCCTGTTTTTAAAAGCTACACTACTGAACATTGGGAAGGCTTTTCAAGGCAGCGTAACTTTTGTGTTGAATTATCAAGAACGCAAGCAATAGTTTTCTAACAATTTGTTTATTCCTGACACTACTTACCGTCAATGGTTTTGGAAAACGGTAGAACCAGTCTTTTTCAACAAAATGGATCAAATTAAAGCATTATCCTCATTGAAAATGATATGGTAAATATTCAAAGACGCAGTTTGATTAAACTCAGAACATGGTTAACCATGCTACAAAAAAATTAAATATAAATTAACAGTTGATAAAAAAAAGCAGATAGTCAATATGAAATAGGTTAGGCCTAGTAAGAAATACACGAACAAATTAAAGTAGTAGAATAAACTGAACAAAACGAATATCTATGAAAAATGAAAGCTAATATAATTAACAATAACAAATTACTTACAATCTATTTGCCTCCGTAACTATATTGCATGACCAACTAACTGTACACGTGCCGCAACTTACAAGTCTTCCGCTTTAGAAAATGCCCTCCGCGTCTTTAAAGTGCTACTGAATTGAAAAAAATAAATTTTTTTATTGTTGATTCTGGTAGACTAAATCATTGCTTATTTCGAAAAAGTTTAGTTTTTTAATCTGGGGCCCACAAATAGGGGTTTCTAGGGTTCTTTTGCGAGTAGGTCGTGCGAAAAGAGGCTGGGGCGAGTGATGCATTAAGATTTATTGAGGGCTGTGAGAAGATAAAAAGTTATAAATTGTGTAAAACATGATACAAGCATGAGACGTGATAAAGATAGGCAGTTTGATACGCCGTAAAAGATAGGGTGTGAATAGACGTCGACAAATATCCCCTTATGCTATTTATAGACTGGGGTATTTGGTTCCAAACCTCTAAGCAGTAATTGCCATTATTTAACTTTTAGATCGCGATATCAGCATGGAACTTTGTAAAGATAAGCAGTTTGATACGCTGAAAAAGATAGGATGCAAATAGACACCGTAATATTTCCCTTGTGCTATTTATAGACTGGGGTACTTGGTTCCAAACCTCTAAGCAGTAATTATCATTATTTAACTTTTAGCTCATGATACCAGCATGAAACTTTGTTGAGAAAGGAGAAAGGCAGTTTGATACGCCGAAAAAGATAGGGTGTGAATAGACGCTGAAAAATACCCTTTATGCTATTTATAGCCTGGGGTACCAGGTCCCAGACCTCTAAGCAGTGATTGTCATCATTTAACTTTTAGATCGCGATATCAGCATGGAACTTTGTAGAGATAAGCAGTTTGATACGCTGAAAAAGATAGGATGCAAATAGACACCGAAATATTTCCCTCGTTCTATTTATAGACTGGGTACTAGATTTCAAACCTCTTAGCAGTAATTGTCACAATTTAACCATTAGATCGCGATGCCAGCATGAAACGTGATAGAGGTAAGCAGTTTGATACGCCAAAAAAGGTAGGGTGTCAATAGACGCTTAAAATATCCCACCGTGCTACTTATAGACTGGAGAACAAGGTTTCAGATAAAGCAAGTTATTTTCATAATTTTCATTCTGGATCACGATACCATGACAATGATGCTAACAATGATGCTACTGCTATAACCAGGGACGCCAAGATGTTCTGGAAGCCAATACATTAGGCCAAAATATATTTGCAACCACGAATTCTAGATTAGCTTAAATTGATTCTTTTTCTTGCAAACGTTTAAAAAGTTTAACTTTTTAAGGCATAATTTTGTTACTTTCAATCAATTCCATTTAAAATGAACTTCTTTACTTTTTGAGGCGCCCTCACCACGAGACCCTGGGGCAATTTATCCCACCTTGACGGCCCTGGCGATAACTGATGCTTTGACAGTGGCAACGCAAGTTGGAAAATGAGAAACGCGCCGAAAAATGTGCAATTTGTGTGGTTCTAAAATAGATCAACTTTATCCCTTGATCAATTTGCTCACTTTTATTCATAATTTGTAAAGCTGTTCGTAAAAGCATTCTTATTCGACACGCTCAATGATTCACAAAAGGTAAATGATCGGCATGAAGTCTTGGTAAAAACTGCACGCCAAAAGTTTGCTCATTTCGTATGGGCACGGAATTTTCGCAAGAAAATACCTTGCACGTGTCTTGTAGTTAGATAGCTAGTGATATCTAGAGCACAAGTATCGCACCATTTCCATCCACTTCACGTTTTTTGGTTTTTTAACGCACGCGAAATATAGTTTTCAGTACTGAAGCCCGCATCACTTTCGCGACTTATAAACGTGAATGCGTCACACATTCCTGAAATTCCTCACAGACCGCGCACAAATTTTCGCACAAAAAGTTTTGAAAATCGCAACTTTGAAGCGTTGTAGCTTCAAAACACTTCACAATTCCGAAAAACGAACTTCACCATCGGATTCAGGAGCACTGACTTGACTTGATATCTAGAGCACATCAATAAAAAAAATTTTGATTTTTTCAATTCAGTGGCACTTTAACTTCAAACTCTTCGTGATTTATAGTTCAATGATATACAGGAATACAACGCCCAAAAAACGTATGCACAGCATAAATAGTTATGGAGACTGGGTACAAAAATATTTACAAACAAAGCAATAAATAAAGCAACAAAAGGTTAGAGGTAAAGTTAGTCAGCACGTGCATGAATTACATGGAAACAGAGAGAGTCTTGCAGAGGTTAAAATGTTGCTGTCCCTCTGGCAAAACTTTGCACGTTTCACAACCATTCACAACATACCTGCGAATTTGCCGAGAAGCAAATCTGTCATTTGCTTAAACTTGAACAGCTTTTTGTCAATCATTGTTTTCAAAAGTTTTTCCGGAATTATAGAAGCTTGCAGGATGGCATTTCTCCTACTAGAATTTAGGAGAAAACTAGGCAAAAGATTCCATGAGGTTTTTTAGCTGACTCTTTCTAACCTCTTTTAGAAACAACTAAAAAACAGATTATAATTTTATGGTACATTTTTTATCGTTCCTTATTCTCGGTTTCGTAATGTTCACCATGTGATAATGCAACGACTTGAAAAGTGGAAAAAACTGGATAAGGATACCGATGCAGTTCGGATGGATGAGCTATTCTACCTTGACATATTGTTAAATTCTTTTTGTTGGTATAGATTGAGCCAAATTTGCATATTCATGCAATTCTTGGAATCATCATCATCACAACATATATTTATTCAAGCCCCAGCCGGGGTAGTGAGATAAAATTGTGATAGTATTGTGCACCTTGAGGAAAGCATGAAATTTGGCAGTAGTGTTCTCCAATATGTGTAGTTACAAAAATGAAGGGTAACCACCCTGTTGCGAATATGTTAACCACTTAATTGCAGACCAGATTATGTGGTAGTAAAACCTTTAAGCCGTAAAAACTTTAAACCAGATTTCTCAAGGCATAGTAATGATAATGAAAAATAAGAAAACACACTTGATTTTTTCTTTCTTTCAAGTCATGCCCACCATTCTATTATTATGAATGTATAAGGCAAAGGCGAATGTATAGAATATCTTAGACAGATCACGTTACAAATGAGGAAGTATTAAGAAGAGCAGAGAGAGAAAGAAACTCAATAAAAACAATCAGGAAGAGACAGCTGGAGTTCTTTGGGCACATATTGCGAAAGGAAGGTCTAGAAAACTTGACATTAACAGGAAGAATCGCAGAAAAACGGAGCAGGGGCTATTATATGATATGATATATGATATGATATGATATGATATGATATGATATGATATGATATGATATGATATGATATGATATGATATGATATGATATGATATGATATGATATGATATGATATGATATGGTATGATATGATATGATCTCCGATTGCATCGAGGCCTGGTGTAATGTTTATCAATTTCTTTTGTTCTGAAACGTGTTTATAAAAATTTCTTCCATGCTTTTAGCAATCTTTGTTACAATATCGTCAACCTATTTTATCATGCTTGGATGAAGATGGAGGGCTTGTTATTTAGATTCTTCTTGGATTCAGTGTCCATCTTTGGACCCATGCTATTATTTAACAAAATCCTGTTGATTTCTCTAACTGTTTTTGTATCTTTTTCAGTTGACTCTCGATAGTCTTGTCTGCATCGTTTTTGCCCAACGGATTTTGTGACCCAACTGTATGGGGCGGGATCCTGTCCAGCCGCGATCCCGCCCCATATACCTTTTGCTATACATTATAGCACTAGCGTTCACACGAGAAAACATTTTTCCCGGCTATTCGAGATCTCGTTTGAGCATTGCCGGGATCCCGCTTAGGCACATACACAATCCTTGACACAATCAACCCTTGACACATTCAGAATGGCTTTAAAGTTATCCCGATCTGTCATGCGGGGTCCTTCAAGGGTCTATTCTTGGTCCTCTCATATTCCTCCTATATGTAAATGACATGGCACGGGCAGTCGATTGTGACCTGTATCTATATGCAGATGATTCTTGTTCAATTTTTAGAGACAAAAATATTGAGCAAATTGAGAACAACTTGAATCGAAATTTCGATTCACTCTGTGATTGGTTTATAGAAAACAAACTCAACACTCATTTTGGGAAAAACAAAGCGAAATCCATTCTCTTTAGTCGATATAAAATTAAGCAACACTCAACGGTCACATATCTAGGATATGTTCTGGATGAAAACCTTTCTGGGGCATCAATGGCAACTAGCGTGCTTGACAAAATAAATGGCAAGCTAAAGTTTCTGTACAGGAAGCAAAAGTACCGGGATAAGCCCCTTCGCAGGTTGCTTTTAAATGCTCTTAATCAACCTCATTTCGATTATTCCTGTTCTTCTTGGTCAATGATATATAAGCGACGAAGTCGCTAGATGTCTAACTCTATTGTTCTCAAGTGAGGCAAAATCACTCATTTCGGAAAGGCAATGCTGGAAAAACTTGCCTTTCCTATTTAGAGCCCAAAATATGGAACAGTCCTCCATCAGCATTAAAATCAACATCCAATATCAACACCTTCAAGCGTAAGATCAAAGCGAATTTTTTTCAGAACATAGCAAAAAAAGATGGCATGTATGTCTACTTTTTCCCGTCGCTTCTTTTTTACTAGTTAAACCAGCACCTCTAAGGGGACCATAATGGAAAAAAGGTCAGCTAGACCTTTTAATGCTATCCCTGCCACTGAAATCAGGAGTGTTTATTTTTTGTTTTTAATATAAATTATTGTATTATATTATTTTTAACTTTTATAACTTGTAATACTTTTAGTGTGGCAAACTATTCATACATGGATATATAAAGGTCGATAATTAGTCGAGATTCCCGCCTCACCGGGAAAAGTGGGGGGGGGGGGGGGGTGAATCACTCCTAAAATCTCGTAAACCTTTCACAAATTACCAAAAATATCTCTAAAATCTCTTAAACATTGCTGAAATCTCAAAATCGTTTTGAAAAATTATAAAATCTAAGAAATCACGTAAAAAATTCATTCAAAAAATCTTGCAATCTAGAAACGAAATATGAGAAAGTCTTGAAATCTCTTATCATGAGAAAGGCGCTCACAGCAAGCACCCCTGTCCCTGCTCAACCGTCCAAAATAACCAGCCCCGATCTGACTCCGAACCTCGATATGAACATTTTTGCATTTTTATAATCGAGGATGCAAATTTGCGGGAAAACACGGGAATTGTTAGCATGTGCTTTCGGTTCTTAAAATTTGAAATCGAATGGTTTTTCAGCAACAAAATCTCGAACATAGCACAAAACTGAATGGTCTTTTTGTGGATTTTCAAGCCCATATTAAAGTTTGAATCCCGTGGCACTGTATATGCCAACTGCAACAAGTCCACTTGAGTGTTTTATCCCTGTGATCTTGTGTTTTGGGGTTTTAAACCTTTTCTCAAACATTCCAAAACCAAGGAATTCCAGGAAAATTGATTCAGGAAAATTAATATTGCTTTGAAAAAAGCAAACACTTTACAACATATTGAATAAAAGCTTTTTCGTCTGACACTCCTCAGAGCATAAAACGTCAGAATAGGGTCCGAAAGCACAGGATGAAAAATATATACCCAGTTGTGGATCGAGATAGGCCAATCAGAAAAACGCAAGCACAAGACCGGTATAGTTGACCAATCAGTGTTGCGTGCCTAAAGAAAAAATACCACTGGAGTCCAGGAGAGAAAACGAACTCTTTCTGTCTACACCGTGGAGGTTTTTTCGTTTGTTTATAGATCGATTCCAAAACTGCTAATTAGAAGGACGACCGGGCTCTGCAAATTATCTGAAGCATGTCGTCATTATAGAGTTTTGCACAATCTGGGTTGTCTAAAAGATGTTGACCGATAGCAGAATCACTTGTTTTAACAGTGTTTCCAGACCTACAAGATCTAGGTCTAGAAAGAGGCTTTACTGGTAGTTTATTACTTGATATTTGACATTTCATGCAAAAGGTGGGAGGGGGGCTGAAGCCCCCCAGCCCCCCTGTTCTGCGGTGCCTGATATAGTCAATGTATAATTGTATTGTTATTAGTTTCTATGAATAAAAAAGGAATCACACAACAATATGCATTTCTCATTTCACTAAAAGAGTAAGAAAAATATAATGTAAAAGAGTTCAAGAGTATCTTTTTTCCCTTAGTCCTTAGTCAAGTACAGTAGTAGTTCAAATAAGTCCCCTCCCCCTTCGTGAATAATACCCCCTAAATCATGTCAGATTCAGTAAAAGGAAACGCCAAATTCCAACATCCAGTTTTGAATAGATCCCTCCCAAGTTTCATTCATTCAAGCAGCAATTTCATTCTTGATAGAAATTGTGTTTTTCTGGTATACATGCTCCGACAAAATCTATTGCACAAGCATAGTTATCACAATAAACTCCTTAAATCATAGAATTGTTCTATCAAAATCCCAAAATCTTTAAGCTCCTGCCTTGAACAATAAAATTTCAAAACCTTTTAAAGATATTATAGAATCCCGAAAATTGCTGAAAAATCCCGTAATCTATTGGACTAGAAGGAGATTTTTCAAAATCTCTCAATCTCGAACACCTTTTTGGGAGTGATTCGCCCCTCGGGAAAAAGGCTGGGGAAAGTTTCTTCATATGAACAGGCTCTGAATCTATCTTCAATACTTTTATTATAATGGGCACTTTGAAGAGGCTCTTGAAATGTTTCTTGATCCAGTCCATTGACCATGCTCTGCAGCACCTCATCATAATGCCTTGAAGGCCATTATAACCACAGAGCTTCCCAATTACTCCAATATACATCGTCATCAAATTGAATTTTCGAAGCATCAGTACAACTTGCCACTAATGCTTTTACACTATCTCAAAGCATAACATTTTCTGAAAAATCAAGAGTAAATAATATTTCAGCATTGAAAATGGTAATTTCTTAAAATTTTACCGTTTCTTACCAAGACAACAAGCTTTCCAAGCAGATCTTTATCTTTGGTATGTTAAGTGGTTTGCCACACATTTTTTACGACAACAAACTTTTCAAGCAGATCTTTATCTTTAGTGTGTTAAGTGGTTTGCTACATTGAAGATTGTTTTTGACTTTTGCAGTATATGAACACTTTAATGTCGAAGATATAAACTTTCTAACCTGATGAGGACAAGTTCCTTTCAACATAAAAACAACAATTTCTGTCTTGTACAATCATGCTATTACGTTTTTTTACTTATCAATAGAAATATCGTCTCGAGAACAAGTTGATGAAAATAGTGAAATTGATATGGTTTTCAATTAGGTAGTCAATCATTGTAATGTACAAACATTTTCAGCGGATAAATATTTGGTCAATAAACTTCAACAAAAATATTTTCGGACATACTTTTTGCATTTCGGACAAATAGATTTTCGGACTAAGTCTGGCCAGTCTTTTGGATGCTTAAAGCAAAACTACTTCAGGTTATTGATACTCACATATTTTAAGACTGTTACGAATTCTTGAAGAATTGCAAGAATGCCGTACGGAACAGGATCAAATTGTTAGTTTCTTATAAAGAAAACGTTTATTTAAACTAAACTAAGAACCTTCTCGAGGTCATCGAGAAGGTTCCCTCACGACATCAAAGTCTCTAAAATACATAGAAGAGAGAAGAAAAATCACCAATTTTCTTGTTAACATTCATATTTCTTTGTCACTTGTTTAAAAGAACATGTTGGCTTATATTTGCTTTCACATTCAAATCATATTCAGTCTAATTCGTCGGATCATGGAGGTTTTAGAGCATTTGACGGTATGGTTACAGATGTGCTACGTCAACACGCTCCTATCAAGAAAAAGTACTTTCGCTCAAATGATGGGCCTTTCGTGAGAAGAGAGCTGCGAAAAGAAATGATGCATCGTACTAAGTTTTTGAACAAATATAACAAAGCGATGAAAATCTTAATGCTTACAGACGGCAAAGGAACAAATGTGTGAAAATGTTGCGCATAGCCAAATTCAGCCATTACAAAAACTTGGACCTAAAAAATCTTACAGATAGATAATCGTAAGTTTTGAAGAACTGTTGAACCAGTTTTCACAGATAAGGTACAATTGTCTCAATGCATCACACTTAAGAAATGATTACTGACGATCTCAAAATTGCTGAAATATTTAACGATTTCTTTGCTAATATCACGCAAGATCTAGAAACTACTGACACCGGCAAAAATATATCACCTACAATAATAATAGAAGACCCTATAGATCAAGCTATTAAAAAATGTAAAAACCATCTAAGCATTAAGAAAATTAAAGAGTGTTTTACATGCTCAGAGTCGTTTCAATTTAGGCAAGTTACTGTTGAAGAAGTTTTTTGTCAACTTGGAAAATTAAACCCTAGGAAATCTTCTTCTGTAGGAAGCATACCTGCGAAGGTCATCAAAAAATTCTGGTATTTTTGCACCAGTTCTTCAACGCAAATTTCTCGCAAAGTGACTTTCCAGAAACGTTGAAAGCAGTAGATATCTCATCACTTCACAAAAAGGACGATAATTTAGTAAAGAAACATGACAGACCAATTACAGTCTTGCCTGCTACATCGAGAATGATGGAGCCTCAAGTGAAAGCCTTCGCTCGCTGCTTTCTCAATTCACTGCTGTGCGGTTTTCGAGAGAATTACTGCGCACAGCATGCTCGTCTTCGATTCATAGAAATCTGCAGTAAGGCATTGGACAGTGGAAACACTGCTGGGGCCGTGTTTATGGACCCTCCCAAATCCTTTAACTGCTTGAATCATGACTTATTGATAGCAAAATAAGAAGCATATGGTTTTAACAGAGGATTGCAGCTTATCCACAGCTATCTGAACAGGCGAAAGCAGAGGGTAACGGTGAATTGATCTTTCAGCACGTGGAGATAGACTACTCTTGGCACACCACAGGGATCTGTTCTGGGGCTTCTTATGTTTAATATCTACCTGAATGACCTGGTTATGTTTGTGACGGACAGCAAAATATGCAATTATGCTGACGATAGCACTATCTATGTCTGCGATAGCAATCCTGAAAATGTAATCAATAGATTAGAAAACGAAACCGTAATCCTTTCAGACTAGCTTAATAATTGCTACAAGAAGTTGAATGTTCCCAAGTGCCACTTGATGACTTTTGGTGGAAAAAGCAATGATTTGCCGATAAAAGTTGGAAATAAAACCACAACAGAAAGCACAGAAGAAAAGTTACTAGGAGTAACTTTGGACAAACAGCTTTCTTTTAAGACACACATACAATCGTTATGCAAGACAGCAGGTCAAAAGCTCCACGCTCTATCGCCTATCTCCTACTTACTTGGCACTGAAAAACTCAAGCATAACATTCTGGCTTTTATCGTACCCCAGTTCAGCTCAGCTACTGCCCCCTTGGTGTGGATGTTTGCGACAGACAACTTAATAACAAGATCAACCACATTCACAAAAAGGCACTGAGCATCGCATACAAGGATAGTGTTTCTGACTTTGATGCACTTTTAACCAGAGATAATTCTGTATCTGTTCATCAACGGAATCTGCAGTTGTTGATGACAGTGTTCCATTTGCTCTACCGTAATTTTGGATCTTTTCCTGGTTGGAAGGTCAATGGCAGCTTTCATTGACTTCTCTCGCTGTTCTTTATAGTGCAACAAGATTAGTGACAAAAGTTGGGACTGCGTCACTTCACGGAGGTTTTTGGTCTGTGACGCAGGCTATAGGCGAAGTAACTGGATGGCTTGAGGACAGGGGATATGAAGAGTCTCTAGTTGATGAAATGGGGGAAAGGGTTCTTTTTTGTACTAATATACCATCCAGCACTCAATGGATTGGGGAAAGTGGCAGGGAAACTCCAATCTATGCTCAGCCATTCGGAGGAGCATAGAAGGTGTTTCCTGGGCCCACCTATAATTGCTTTTAGAAGATGTAAGAAAACTAGTTTTAAATCTAAGGTAACTGGTTAGGAATATAAGATAAATTACTCGTATAACTGTGAATCGTCTAATGTGGTGTATCCGTTAGAGTGCAATGTTTGTGGTGTGCAGTATGTTGGTAGCACTAACACGCCCTTTAGATTAAGGTTAAAAAACTATAAGGCCTGTAATTGTAAGTTCAGTCAGGGATCCTCAGTACTTCAGGCGGAATTTTTTAGGCAATTTTCTAGAGAAGGCCACCGGGGGTTTCTGCAGGATAATTGATAGGCTTTCTGGGAGGAATAGTAGGATGCGGGAAAGCTTTTGGCAATATAAGTTAGACGGTTTTACTCCTAAGGGTTTAAACACTGGGCATGTTGATACATAGATCTTAGGTTTTCTTTTTTTTCTTTGCATTATATGATTTTTTGTCTATTTTGGATTTTTCCTCTTCCACTAGCTCTTCCACTACCACTAACCGGTGTTCCTTTTTGTCACATATATCATTTGCAGCCCCCGTGAGACTTGCACTGCCGCCGACTTTAGCAGCACCTTCTCCTGTGCTTTCTTCTAATTCTCCCATTGAGTTACACTTTTAACAATAACTACTATAAAAAGCAATCTCCTCTAGCCTCCTCATTGTATTGACTTTATTGTACCAACCCAATTGTATTAACTCTATTGCACTTATTCTATTGTATTAACCCTATTGTATAAACTCTATTGTAGTCCTGGGTAATGACTTTAAACTACATCCGGTTTTAAGGCTATGGTTCGGGAGAACCAGAGTTCTGGGGATAATGGAGTTACCTCTTAATTACCACTTCTCTCAGGTCCAACCTGACCCGGGGTGGTAGCGCCTGCAAGGGTTCCAGATATAGGTCAAATATCGTTCCTGGGGTATGAAGTTAAACTACATCCGTGCGCCACCGACAGAGCAGGGTGGAGATGCTTTAGCAGAGATTTGGTCTTGCTAAATAAATGATAAAGTATCGTGCACTATGACTGCTGGCAGAAATATGGTACAACCAGATGAATGGCGGCAATCAAACTTTAGTTAGTTGAGAACTGCAATCTGTAGAAAGCAACAGCAAACTACTACAGTATCCTGCCAAGAAAATGTTATGAAAATGCCAGTCTCAAGTAATTAACCTATTATGGCCACATAAATAGAGCAGACAACAGTTTACAAAAACTGATAATGCAAGGAAAAATTGAAAGGAAAAGAGGTAGATGAAGACCTGCAAAAAGTGGTTTGACAACATTAAGACGATGACAACAAGAAATGTTTATCAGCTCAACAAAGACAGTAAAAATAGAGCTGAATGGAGACGTCAGGTTCATAACATCACCAGGGGTCGAACGACCTGAAGGACAACTACAACAACAACATTAACTCTATTGTATTGATTTTGTAAATGTTTCTGAAGAAGCTTACAGTGAAACGTCAACTAAGTTGTTTTTTTATTGAGTATCTATTTATATTTTTAAAAAACCTTAGAGTTAGGAGCTACTGAATATATATATATATATATACATCAACTTCAAAGAAATTGATGGATGGATGGTTGGATTTGAATCTTCAAATAGGTTTTCTGACTGAAGTTAAAGTTTTTTGGCGTCATAAATTCCAGCCGCTTTAAACCCGTTTTGTAGACGATAAGATCGATAAATGTTAATTGTTTGTTATTTTTATTGATTCGGAAGAACAGCTGTTTTAAAAATTTTTGCAGACATGCTCATGTTTAAAGATTGACAATGAAGATCGTCAGATCAATCTCCATATAAAAAGGCGACCTAGAAACGATCAGGTCAAATAAGTATATTGGCGTACAGATTGGTTCACATCCTAAGTGGAGAGAACAAATAAGTTTTACTATCCATGATTGTAAGATCCAATTTATGATTATTGATAGCATTCCTAACAGTCAATGTCAGTATATCCGAATGGCTTCACACGAAAATCAGCTTCTGACATACAACATCTCCCCCCCCCCCCGAAGTGTGAGAGGTGCTTCTATTTATATTATTGAGATGGTAGAGCAAGGAAACACATTCTTTACATTTTCATATCTTGATTCATAAGATTTATAACTTAACTGAATGAGGTTACGAAGATAACTGAACTACGCTTTACAAAGCTTCGGATTAAATAGTACTTGTCACGTGATTATAAAAAGTCATGTGATCTGGGGAGCGTCCTACTACAGAAGTCTTCTCATCGAATTTTTAAGAATCCCAAGGACCAACTTTCTGAAAAATTGGGGGGAAGGACTAGCCCTTCCCCGTCATGGCTCTAAAAAAAGACTTTTTTTAGATCAGTGGGTAGGACCTGGACCTGCTGCGGAGGAGCTTACGTGTGATCACATCACAGTCAACATGGCAGCCAGTTTGTTCACAAAGCGTGGTTGTCGATTCTTTTCATATGTGCAGTCGACCAGAAAACCACTCCATCTTTTACTAACACGAACGATGGTAAAATAGCTACTTGTTTCTTAGATTGTCTTTTGAATCTTGTATTGTTGTTGGTTATGAATTTGTGTTAAAATGGGTAGGGTTCCTGTCTCACCAAATTTAAGTCGCATTATTAGTTTGGAGTTGATATTATTAATTATATTTGCGATCTTTCAGATCTTCTCACGTAAAAAAGACACGCCACAATTTGAAAAATGACCATAGCAGTTTTTTCATCTTTAAAAAATTACAATTTCAAACACAGCTCAAAGTGAGGAGATGAATTTAAGGGGGCGTGAATTCAAATTCAAATTATTTTTTATTTCAGACAACAAGAAATACAAGTTGAAGTTTTAATACAAATATGTGAAAAGATTACATTACAATTATAAATCTTAACTAAAGAAATAATTGCTAATGCAAAAAACAGTAATACAACAACTTCATACATTATTTTTACTCATTGTTTAGGACCCTTAGAAAAAACTCCAAAAAGGGCTATCGAGCTAAGCATTGCTAATTAAGTAAATTGAAGATTACGGTTGCTGAGTTTTGCAGTATTTCTGTTTTGGTCCAGAAATGTAGCGCAAAAGTTTCACAACCTTGTGTAGCTCCTAAGTCCATGCCCAACTGCAGAGTATAGCAAATGTACAGGAGATATTTTGCTCGAAAATGCTCCTGCACACCTGGTAAAGGATGTGGCATCTTGAGATATGGACTTGACATGGGTGTGACCTACACACTTTTTATAAGAATACCTTTTTTTTGCAGAGCCTCAATATTCTTTAAAATTTTTGATTTTGAGCCTAAGATTGATTCTTGCCCAACAGTATTCTTATAGACTTTATTCTTATAAAAAAAGTGTGTATTGCTTAAGGCAAATAAAGAATTCAATAGGTACAAAATAACTATGAGTCATGTTGATTTTCTTGTTGATGTCTTTTTGCTCTAGCATAGTTGTGGAGACTTTATACACAATTGAAGTACAAACTCATGCCAAAGTGCACACTTGAAAATTTTTCTCTTACACACCAGAGAGCTTGTTGGAGACTGACTTACTCTGCAGTCCTGAGTCCAAGTCTGCCAGTTTGCAGAGTATGGCCGTTTTTAACAAGACATTTGGTGCCCCAACAGCCCTGCACCTCAAGTGCTGGTGTGCAAAAATTTTCCAAGAATGATAGCTGTGCCAGAACTATAAACTTTTCCTGATTCAAATTGAATAAGCTAGTTTTAAGGTGTACTCTGAACAATACCATTTCTGCATCTTGGGTGTGACATTGCCATGCTCTGCATACTGTAAAATTTCTAAATCCCATTCTAAGATGATTTTCGCTATCTTCTAAATATTCAGGCAACTATACGTGTGGAGACCGACACAATGGGAGAAATGCAAGTCCCTTCCGATCGGTACTATGGTGCTCAGACTGCCAGATCAATGGAAAACTTTCCAATTGGAGATGAAAATGAAAAAATGCCAGTAAGTTCATTTCAAATGTATAATTTTCTATAACATAAATCACTAACAGCTTGCCAGGAAGATTCCATGTTTGATAATTTGCTAAACTTTTGAATGATAAAATGCAAACAAAGTTTAGAGAAGACAAGATTAAGCATGTTTGTAAGGCATTCTAATTCAAGGTTTACTAATGATGAATCCCTGTTTTTGAATACATGGCAAAAATGGTGGTATTGATTCTATCAAAAACTTGCTCCAAGGCACGGAACAAGGTTGAAAGACTTTCCATTATTTACTGGCCTGTGCTAAGATAGTGACACAATCATCGATCCCAGAATTGCTTGCAAATGCCATGCATGATGTAACTGCATAACATGCCAACATGTTACAGATGGGACAACTACTTTTAGTTTTCCTATAACTGGCAAAAACTTTGATGAAAGCAATGAATGAACTGCAACTCTGCTAACATCATTTATGCTGTTTACGTAAATGCATGTTTGAGTATCAGAAACTAGAACTCACAGTACATCAGACAAATAAGCAGATGACTTAAAGACAGCTTTTACAAGCACTGGCCAGACATTGTCAACTAAAATTAAGGTAAATCTGGCGTGGCAGCACACTTGACTGCAATGGTCAGCCACCTGATACTACCACCAGGGCTACTTCAACTGAACAGCAAATGAAAGTGTTCAATCTAGAGAGCAATACTTCATTGGTTTAACGAACAACCTTGCCCCAGCCACATGAACAGAACCAGCCACATGAACAGAACCAGCCACATGAACAGAACCAACAACCGTTAGCTGCACATAATCATCACTCATCAAGATATCAACAGCTCATCATCATCATCCTCTGCACCCTCCTAGCAATGACTATTTTTATTATTATTATTATTATTATTAACAAATACCTTGAGCATGGGCGTTTTACTTGGAGGCACGACTCTGCCCTGCACTTCATTGCATCATCATTTTCATTGTATCCGAGATATATTCCCGCTTATTTATCACCATGTATCATAACTGGTGATTTGTTCCGTCCCGACATGCTTATCAAAACTGCTTCCAACTGTCTGTATGTCATCAAATTAACTGTTTGGTTCGAGACTAACCTGGATAATAACGTTTCGCGTAAAGCTAAGAAGTACCGTTCCCTTCTAAAGGAACTTCGCCCTAAGTTCAAAAAAGTAAACTTTGTTAATCTATCCATCAGCTGTCTTGGTATCTTTGGTAACTCCTGTGATTCTTTCATCAATATGTGTGACTAACTAAAACTTGACTACCAACACCGTAATTTTATAATTAAAAAACTGTCAGCAATAATTATACGCACATCCTATTATATATTCTGTATGCGCAATAAGACTTGGACAAACCATGAACTGCTCTCCTTCTAAAGATTCTTTGCACTCATATGATTTTATTTAAATGTTATAACTTTTGTAAAATTAGTAAACTTGTCACCAGGCTAGCCGTTAGTAACTACCTGTAAAGTGAGGTTACTGTTGTAAGTAGAAGAATATAAGATAAAAATGTTTTCATTATTATTATTATCATTATTATTATTATTATTATTATCTCATTTCTTATTATTATTATTATTATTATTATTATTATAATTATTACTTCTGTCCTGATCTACTTCTAGTCACTTCTGACCATCGGCTATTCATACTCGAGCTTACAGTAGGATACGAAACTAACTTGGATGTTAATGATAACCGCAAAAGAGAGAAATACTCGAATCTCATTCACAGCCTAAGCTCAGCCTATTCTTCTATCATGTTTGTTAATCTTTCTATCAGTTCCCTAGGTATCTTTGGTCTCTCCTGCTCCTCTTTCATTGACATGTGCATTGCTCTAGATATCAGCGAGAATCATCTCCGCTTCATGATCTCCAAACTATCCAACTTAACTAACCATACTACCTATTACATTTTCTGCAATGAATCTTGGAATAATCCTGAGCCTTTCAATTCTAACGATCTCTGCTACTGACGACTTCTTAAACAAACAATGACGAACACACTTTTTCCTTTTTTTTGTTATTTTCTTTTGTTTGTGCTTGTAATAGTCTTTTTCTTTGTAAACCCAGGCTAGCCAATTGTAAATTACCTTTGTAATAGTGAAATTTGTCTTTGTAGTTTTAATTGAATTGAAATGAAAAGTTTCCATTATTATTATTATTATTATTATTATTATTATTATTATTATTATTATTATTATTATATAAACCATTATTATATTAAAAATAAACCATGGACAAATCCGGAATTACATCCGTTTTAATTTTGGTTGTTTTATTTTTCTCAGTTTTTCCTTTTACCTTACGATTGTTATAGTTTTTTCTTGTAAAACCAGGCTAGCCAATTGCAAATTACCTTGTAATAGTGAGATTTGTAATTGTAGTTTAAGTTGAATTGAAAATGAAATGTTTCCATAATAATGCGTCTTTAATGAAGCAATAAATGGGTCTTCTCTCTACGCAGATTTACCAGGCTTTCTTTCCCCTTCTATCATAACTGGAGATCAACTACGCCCTGACTTACTTCTCAAAACTAAGGAAAACTGTCTGTACGTTTTAGAGCTAACCATAGGCTTTCAAAAAAATCTCAACTGCAATGCTGTCAGAAAGTCAGGAAAATATGCCACCCTCGTATCTGACTTAAAACGTCAGTTTAAGTCAGTCTCGTTTGTCAATCTTTCCATCAGTTCACTTGGTATTTTTGGCAACTCCTGCAGCTCATTCATCGACATGTGTGACTCTTTGTCCATTGATTATCAACAGAAACGCTACCTCATCTACAAACTTACAAGCATCTCCATTCGCACCACATACTATATATTCTGCTGTAGAAACAAAACTTGGACTAATCCAGAGCTACACCCCTTTTAACATTTTTTTTTCTCATTACTACGATGTAATAGTTTTTATTTTGTAAACACAGGCTAGCCAGTTACAAATTACCTTGTAATAGTGAGATTTGTAACTGTAGTTTTAACTGGAATTCAAAATGAAAAGTTTCCATTATTATTAACGGTATCGTATTTCTAAACTTTCCAACATTGCCATCCGTACTACGTACTTCATTTTTTGTTGCAAAAATAGGCCATGGACAAATTCGGAATTACCACCTTTTTTAACTTTAGTTGTTTTATTTTTTTCTCAGTTTTTCCTTTTACCTTACGAATGTTATAGTTTTTTTTGTAAAACCAGGCTAGCCAATTGCAAATTACCTTGTAATAGTGAGATTTGTAATTGTAGTTTACGTTGAATTGAAGATGAAATGTTTCCTTTATTATTATTATTATTCCAAATTATCATGGCATCTGAATATATCTGACTTGCCAAAACATTTGTTGTGGAAAACCTTGACAACCTTGTTACAAAATATATCAGGCAATGGCTTGAACTTCCAATAATTTCTACAATCGGTGGAATGATTCTCCCTAGAAGCAGCTTTGGTCTTAACTTTCAGCTTCCATCTTGCAAATTCCTTCAGTGCCAAGTTACCTATCGACGGTCTCTAAAGCACTTGAAACATGATCGAATCATCATGTTTATATTTTTAATGCTGTGTACAACCCTTTTTACTTTGCACTTGTAATAGCTCTTTTTCAATGTAAGTGTGCCACATACAAACTACCTTGTAATAGTGAGGTTTGTAAGTGTTATATTTTTCAAAATGAAATTACAACTTATCATTATTTTTCTATTATCATTTTTTCTTAGCGTCTTTGTCATCAGTACCATCTATCACCATTAGATCCATACATCCGCTACATTATTTTCGCTGAGACCATGTGCCCATAGTTTTTCCACATTTAAAGCAGTTTCATTCCAGCACCACCGATTACTCTCTCTCTCACATCAGTCACAATCCTCTTCTTCTCCCACTACCGTTATCGTCTTCTCTTCCCTGCAATACCTTCAAACCAGTCTGTTGTATTTTTGCCAGTCCTCTGACGAAGGTCTGTCCATCTTTCATGGCAAAATTTTAGCTAACTTCAATGAAATGATTTTTTAATTCTTGTTTTTTTAAGATTAATATCGGCGTTTTCCAAGCTGTTTTGCGTTGTTCCTCTGTATTGCTAATCATCAAATTTTTCATCGCAAGATTCATAGAATGCGGTGGACAGCCATATCTTGCGTCTATTCTGTGTCTAGGGTTTACAGTGATGCTACATTTATTCTCATTGTAGATGGATGTGATCAGGGCATTTGGTTTCCTGAAAAGAGCTGCGGCTGAAGTCAATATTGAATATGGACTAGATGTGAAAATAGCAGAAACGATTTGTAAATCATGCGATGAGGTCGGTATATCTAAGGATTTGTAAATCTTGGGAACTTCTGCACCAGAGTAAAACAAATTACAGCGGTTCGCTCAAGCTAATTCAATCGCGTCACTTTAATCATATAGCTAAATCGCTACTTTTTATTTTGGGTTTGTTCTGAAGAAACCTTAAAAGAAGAAGAAAGGGTTAAATTATGATTTTCAGTCCACGGACTCACAATGATATTTTCCCTAAAGATAATATTTCACACTTGTCAGTAGAATCGCTTATTCCCAAAACCTTCATTTTCCTTTAAATAATGTTCTTAGTTTAAAAACTTCTTTAACGATAGATAATCAGTGGTAAAATTGGCAGGGAGCACTTCCCGTTAGTCATTTGGCAAACGGGTTCAGGAACCCAGAGCAACATGAATGTCAATGAAGTAGTCAGTAACCGTGCTATCGAAATGATGGGTGGAGAGCTTGGCAGCAAAGCGCCAGTGCACCCAAATGACCATGTCAACAAAAGCCAGGTGAGTTTGCTTTCTTCAATAACCTCCAATATCCTAAATATGATCATTCTACAAACTTCCTTACATAAAGTATTTCAGTGTCAGCGATAACAATGCCTTTTGAACAGTCTTTTCTGTGCCAAATCATTCTAGAAACTGTTTTTCTAGAAATTTTATTGCTTCATCCATTTTGTTTCTTTCTAAATTCATTATCCACTAGTGAAATGAAATCAGATTTGTCAATATTTGATCGTTAGTTGGGTTGTATTGCCCTTGCAAATATATTCAAATTGCCCGTCGGACTGGATGTTTTAATCTGTTAACCTGTTATATTTTTATACTTAGAGTTCCAATGATACTTTTCCTACCGCAATGCACATTGCTGCAGCTCAAGTGACCAACAATACTCTGCTACCAGGACTGAAGCACTTGAAATCTGCATTAAAGAGTAAAGCGGAAGAGTTCCAGGGTATCATAAAGATCGGAAGAACACACACACAGGTTTGCATGTTTGAATTGCAATCATCCGATCAATCAGTCAATCAACCATACCATCATACCAGTCAATCAACCAAACAGTCAATGAGTCATTCAGTCAATGTGTAACTTACAAGTTTCAACTCATGTGACCGGGTACAGTATTTTCGTAAAAGTCATAATCTGTTAATGTTAGGGTAGTACACATACATCAGATGCAAAAGGACGCGCAAATATTATTTGCATCTGCATTAGACGAACTAGGTAAATACTGGGTGGACCGCCGGCCCGCGGCACGCCGAGCCAGTGGACCGCCGCCCGCGGCACGCCCACCCAGTGACCCGCAAAACCCCTCCAAGCCGAGATGCAAAATCTGCATTAGACGAACTAGGTAAATAAGCCGTTGCCTTTACAGCTTGCATGTTCTAAGTTGAAAAGTAAGGGATGTGTTTTTTGCTACTACAATTTATTTCTTTGTAAAAGGATGCCACACCACTGACTTTAGGACAAGAGTTCTCCGGGTATGTTACACAATTGGAGTATGGTATCTTGAGGGTGGAAGGAGCATTGCCAAGAGTTTACCAGCTTGCTATTGGAGGAACGGCAGTTGGAACCGGCCTTAATACTAGAATTGGTTTTGCTGAGAAAATGTCATCAAAGATTGCTGATCTGACAGGAATTCCATTTGTAAGGTAGTTCTTAAAAATTGTCTTGTAATTCGATCTTTGAAGGTTGGTCTCTTACTGATCGTATTTCCATATTGTTTTGGATTCAAAATATGCAAGTGGTAAAGCTAGTTTTGATGGTAAGCTAGAAAAATTAACTGTTTCTCGAAAGTAGAAATATGGAGGCGTAGAGCAGTGGTGTCATACTTTAGTTTCGAGCATTCATCTCTATTATGGGAAATTTTTTTATTTCTATCTGACACTACTGGCATAAAGCAGTACTGGCGTAGAGCAGTACTGGCGTAGAGCAGCACTGGCATAAAGCAGTACTGGCGTAGAACAGTACTGGCGTAGAGCAGCACTGGCATAAAGCAGTACTGGCGTAGAGCAGCACTGGCATAAAGCAGTACTGGCGTAGAGCAGCACTGGCGTAGAGTAGCACTGTAGTAGAGCAGTACTGCCGTAGAGCAGTACTGGCGTAGAGCCTTACTGGCGTAGAGCAGTACTGGCGTAGAGCAGTACTGGCGTAGAGCAGCACTGGCATAGAGAAGTACTGGCGTAGAGCAGCACTGGCATAAAGCAGTACTGGCGTAGAGCAGCACTGGCGTAGAGTAGCACTGTAGTAGAGCAGTACTTGCGTAGAGTAGCACTGGCGTAGAGCAGCACTGGCGTAGAGTAGCACTGGCGTAGAGTAGCACTTTCGTAGAGCAGTACTGGCGTAGAGCAGCACTGGCGTAGAGTAGCACTGTAGTAGAGCAGTATTTGCGTAGAGCAGTACTGGTGTAGAGCAGTACTGGCGTAGAGTAGCACTGGCGTAGAGCAGTACTGGCGTAGAGCAGCACTGGCGTAGAGCAGCACTGGCGTAGAGCAGTACTGGCGTAGAGCAGTACTGGCGTAGAGCAGTACTGGCGTAGAGCAGTACTGGCGTAGAGCAGTACTGGCGTAGAGCAGTACTGGCGTAGAGCAGTACTGGCGTAGAGCAGTACTGGCGTAGAGCAGTACTGGCGTAGAGCAGCACTGGCGTAGAGCAGTACTGGCGTAGAGCAGTACTGGCGTAGAGCAGCACTGACGTAGAGCGGTACTGGCGTAGAGCAGTACTGGCGTAGAGCAGCACTGGTGTAGACCAGTACTGGCGTAGAGCAGCACTGGAGATCCAGCATTCAAATGCTCAATTGCTCCACTAAAAAAACCTTCCTTAAATTTTTCCACTATCCTTCATTTTTCCCACTATCCTTAATTTTGCTCACTATCCTTAATTTTTTCCTAGAAAGAATCTTTATTGGACAAAGTTTTTGAGTTGCACGTCATTTCAAACCGTATAATTAAGCTCGCAATCAATGCACATTAGTTTGGATTAGATGGTTTTGTGGGAGGGTCGTATATTCCTATCCCTTCTATTAATTTTTGCTGGTTGTAAACTTTAGGGATGGCATAAAGCTGAACTCTTTTATTGCCTTAATCTTGTGATTTTTTATGGGCCAAAGTTCTTCAATATTCTTTACAGTGCACCAAATAAGTTCGAGTCTTTAGCAGCCCACGATGCCCTGGTGGAACTCAGTGGTGCAATGAACGTCGTCGCATGCAGCATTATGAAGATTGCCAATGACCTCAGGTTTCTTGGATCTGGGCCTAGGTGTGGCCTTGGCGAGTTATTGCTCCCTGAAAATGAGCCCGGAAGCAGCATCATGCCTGGTAATCATATATCTATGGTTGACGTAATGCCTTCTTGCATGGTGTTTAGGCAGACATTGATCTAAAGTATTTCCATCAATTAGAGTGCTGTTAACCACCAGATACCAATCTCAGTCGTCTAGTTTCCCTGCGTAGTTAATAGCTTTGCTCATTTGCTTTGACTTTATCATTTGATTTCTAGGAAAAGTTAACCCGACCCAATGTGAAGCTATCACCATGGTTGCGGCTCAGGTAATGGGAAACAACGTTGCCGTGACGGTTGGAGGAAGTAACGGTCATTTCGAATTGAATTGTTTTAAACCGTTGATCATCAAGAGCGTGTTGCAGTCTGCCCGTTTACTCGGCGATGCCTGCAATGCATTTGCAGACTATTGCGTATCAGGTATTGTTGCAAACGAAGAACGAATAGGAAAATTACTGAATGAGTCGCTTATGTTGGTTACCGCCCTCAATCCTCACATTGGATATGACAAGGCTGCAAAAATAGCAAAGACCGCGCACAAGGAAAAATCGACACTGTTAGAAGCTGCACTCAAACTGGAGTACTTAACCGAAGAACAGTTCAAACAATGGGTTAAGCCAGAAGACATGCTGGGGCCAAAATAAATCCTGACTTTTTTAATGGACTTGATCCTTTGAATGAAGCGCTGAAAGTTGACTAATGCTTTAAACATCATACAAATAATTTCGTGCCTTTTCTTGCTGCAAATTTACTTTTTTGAATTTGGAGCCGTAATTTTATTTAAGTTTGATCATGTTTCAATTACATTCAAACAGAATTGCGTGACTTGTCAAGTTGCCTACACTCGCTTTTTTGCACCCACCAGAAAAAACTAGATTAAATGTCATCGAAATAGTGAACTACTGTGCAAATAATAAATAAATAGGTGAAGTTACAATATACAAACATGTTTTAACTAAAGATAGAGAGGACAAATAAGGAGTATGAATACACTTACTATACCTTAGGTAAAATGAATCGGTCTTTTATGTTATAGCAATGCCTGATGCAAATACAACTTGACATCACTAAGGCCCTAGGTTCTGATGCAGTGGAAGATACACAATTAATGGTGTCGTGGCATCGTTCAGACATTTGCTTGCAGCGATGTGTACCTTTGACTACCCACGTGTGAATTAAAACATGAACAAGGTAGAAGCTTCAACAAACATCAGATTCGGACAAAGATTGACGATTGCAGCCATTGACGTGGAAACCAGACTTAATGGCGACAGCCACTCTGGCTGTCATAAACAAGGTTATCGTTGTATTTACTGGTCTCCTTTTAGAGGTGGAGATAGTTGTGAAACCTGGGGAAACAGCTGCACCAGTCATTCTTTGCTTCTCAATTTGTTATTTTTCGTATAATTTTCATGTGTCCATAAAATCCCCATTTCCATAAGAGTTTATATAATATACTTTGAGAACCTAAGCGACCTAAACAAGAGTGCCCGAGAAAACTATACAAGAATGTTTGTAACTCATTCTTGTTGTGTAACCAATTTCTCCCATATATCTATCATATTGTCAAGTCCGGTTAGATAGCCATCTTCTCTATTGCCTTCTTTCCATTCATCTCGATGGTTCAAAGGCAAATTTTGAGGAACAGGTGTCGTTTTTCCAAAATCAATTAACCAGATGCCTGTTTTACCTCCTGAATCGTGGACAAAAAGCAGCGAACTACCAATTACCTGAAATGCAAAAATTATAAACTTAAAGATTATCAAAGGATTTGGTTTGAAATTCATCAGCTGTATTAAGATGCATGAAAAAACTTTGTTACAAGTGGCCAATGCATCCCTTGTAAAAAACACTGACAGATAAATAAACTGTTTTAAAAAAGAGAAATGCGTGTTAGACTAGAGAGAAATCTCGACAAGCAACTAGTTGACTGCTGGAGTTCAACTTGTGTCAGTTCTTTCATTTTCGTATAAAACATCTTGGACACAGATGTGAAAAAGAAGAAGTCAAAACATGAAAATGTATCAAGCCCTTTATGGCAAGAAAAAACAAAGGAAAGGCATAAAAAATGCCATGTGCAACGTACTTTTTTGCATATTTTACGATGATTTTTGTATGGTTTTTTGACAGGTCACTCCTAAGCTGGCCGTAAATATAAAACTACTGCTCGCTCAGCTACGCCAGCATGTTTTCGAGGAAGTTCGGCAGTTCGAAACAGTAAAATATTATCAAGAAACCTGAATTTTTTTCGGCAGTCGAAACAGTAAAATATTATCAAGAAACCTGAATATGCTGCTCAGTGTTGGTCTTCTCATGCCAGTAGCATGCGTAAAGAAATATTTCTCTAGGAAACGAATTCCAAATCGATGTTTTGATCAAAATCAGCCCTCATCCACAGCAATGCTATGTTAGAGCTATTTTGAATGCAGCATTTTACTTTCAAGCTCCATACAAAGTTTCCAGAGAAAAAGTCCTGGATGGAGTCAGAAAATTTGCTATTGTATTTATTTGATATTACAGGCGAGTTGCATGACTGTTTATGTTGAAGCTAAAATTACTTGCCTCGTGCAATGAAAAAAACGGCGAGCTTTCAAGGGTGGCTCTGATCGCTTTAAGTCGTTGCAGGTATCCTTCCTAAAAAGGCAATTAAATAAGTAAGAAAGTTTATAGGTAACCAGCAAGGGCACTGGAGGACTCTGCTTAAACAGAATAAGACACTAATTCTACCTTCAAATCTTTTCTTTTTGTGATAAAATTGGCAAAGACTTTGCCAACATCTTCTTTCGTCTTTGTCTGTTTGAAATCTTTACACGGTTTTTGCTCACTTTTCTAAAATGGAAAAGGTAATAGTAAAACCTTCAAAAAAAATCTGATGGATATTCGTACAACAAACATCTCAAAAGAAGAGATTCCATGCAGGGCTACAAAAAGTGATGCAGGGCTTCTAGACTGGGAACTAAATTGGTAGGCCTAAAACATTCTCCTGACAATTTTTTTAAAATTTGTATTGCTACGGGCCATTTGAAACGATGTAGGAAGGTAAATTGTGAAAAAGACGTAAAACATTGTTATATCATTGTGGAATGTACCATTCTAAGTGTATCCGTAAAAAGCGTTTCTTGTCAATTTGCTCCTAGACCTACCTTTGGACCTTCCAAATAATTTTCCTTTTGCTACGGCGGAGATACATATTATGTTAATGGCCTCAAGCAAATCATTCGGGCTGAGCAGGAAACATACAAGAAAACTAGTTTACGGTATGCACGCTATGGTATGCACTTTCTTGTAAACACAGCAGAAAGATTTTAATTAGTTTTAGTCAAAGAACGTTCTTGCATCTGGCAAAAAATATGTCACGTCATTGCTGTGACTCACGTATATATTTTATGCGCAGCATGCTTGAAAATCACGACTATTTGGGTTGGTAAGGGCGGGGCAGGTAACTGCAGGTCGGTTTCCTTTTAGTAGTAGAGCACGAAGCTATCTTTTTACAAATTTAGGCTCGATGTTTATCTTTCTAACAAATTGCTCAGAAGTCTGCGTGTAATAGCAATATTGGTATCATCCGCAAAAAGAATTTCAACTTCTTTCTGCATTTGGTAAGTCGTTTATTACCGCAGTCATGCTAATAGGTGTGTAAATAAACTTACGACTTTTCTAGAATAGTGATTGTAAGGAAAGTATTATTTTGTCATAGGAATATTTGGTTGGCTAGGGTTGAGAGGAAAAATGCCTTTGAGAAAAGATTGATTGACAAGTTGAACTAGGGCTTGATATATGCAAGGTCCTGAAAATTTCAATAATTTTTATGGAGAAACTACAAGATCAAATAGATTTTTATGGATCAGGGTTTAGAAATATATTCTCAACCTCGTTATGTGTGGCAGAAGAAAGAGATATTGCATTTGGATTTCTATTGGCAAAATACGCTAGAGGAGACTTTGATGTTTTTGGTTTGCCTTTTGCAATGATATCCGAAACCTGAACAACTAATTGATCTTCATTCGATCCATTTCGTTATATGCTATTTCAATCTTTAAAACTATTTATGCTACAAGTGACAGAGGATTTATGTAAGTGAGTAATCGTTTTTTTTTCTCAACAGATTTTATATGTTAACTGTTTATAGCAAAACGGATTTTAAAGATGGGGGGTTGAGATTTATTTTTTCATATCAATCAAAAGTTTGAAAACAACAAGGTTAACGCATGATACTATGGCATTTGTAGCGAGGAAAGTCGTAGGGTCACCGAGTCCTCACTACAAATGCCACTTATAATGTTCTAAGAAATATCTATGATAAATTAACTTTGATAAATTAAATTAACATATACTTGCTAAATCAAGACAAGGAAAAAAAACAAAAACCAACAACAAAAAGAGGAAAAAGAGGGGTTAGGCTGCTGTTTTTCCAGAAAGTGTAACTGAGACGTCCAGTAGTTTTAATGAAAGAAATAGTTGCTTCTAGGATGATTCTGTTTGCAAAGGTGCTTCCATTTGGATTCCCATATAACAACAAATGACAAAGATCCTTTGAGTTTATGCTAGCAACATCATATCCGGCATCCGAGACTTGACCAAGGAGATCTTGGCGCTGAGCTGTAAACTGGGGGCAGTGCAGGAGGTAATGCTCATTATCTTCTTTTCCTGTACCACAAATACAAACTGGACCCAAGCAGTCAAAATTATGCCGAAATCTGTGCTCATTCAGAGTACTGAAACTAACTCGAAGACTTGTTATTAGCTTAACACCCAAAATATCATAGATGTTGTAAACAGGGTTTTTCACGGGTCTGATGATTCGAAACAATTTGCTCTTGAAAACCGCCAGAGAAGGAGAATCATGTAAAGATTTGTCCAACAGGTTCCGCTCATATATTGTGTTATAAAAAAATAAGAGCTGGAAAAACGCACAGTTCTACCTACATTTTGCTCATAACAACGCGGGTTTCTTAAATTATAATCAACTGAGCGCTGTTCAGGTATCTCATTTAAAAGGTAATCATTTAATGAAAAGAAATGACATAATCTTCGGCACCTCTGTCGGTCAAAAAGTGTTTTCCTTCAACTCAGCTGTAAGGTTTGTGAATATTTTGTCGACATCACGCTCAACTTTTGAACGTTTTTTAAATTTTTTTTTCATCACTTAACAAATTTACAGTACTGCAGCACTAAATCAAAACTCAGTCTTTTTGGGTAAACCTCCCCTTTTAACATGACTTGATATCTTGAAAATATATATCGATAAACTGTTATCAAAATAGTATGGCTAATAGAGCTGTTTATGTGCCTTCAATAAAGAAAAATTTCACTTTGAAACAATAACTCAATGGAACAAATGACGAACCACATGACCATTCAACTTCTGCATGATCCCATTGTATTAATCACCTATCAAAGACTTTTCAAGAACGGGCTGATTCTGAAACAAAGACCTGTTCAGACCAGGTGAATTTACAAAGAACATGTCAGAATACATTATTTGACCAACCATAACAGCACAAGAGGAAGCAATACAATTACAGAAAGCTGAAATGCAATGCAATTTAATTATCATGGTAATTACCTTAATGCCTTCTATTCGAAAGCCAAGAGTGGCTGTAGAGCTGAGCATTTCACGCCATTGCATGTACCTTGGTTTAGTTATTCCTCCTTGTTTTCTCTCTTCATCTGTAGGCTCCGTTGGATCTATAGCAATCATTTTTTCGTACAGATCCTAGAAAAGTAAATGGCAATTTCTTGAATCTTTGAAAAATCTCTGCTTTAGTTTCCTCTACCTTCTTTTTTTGACATTTTGTTCGTAGCATTTAACCAAACAGTCAGGACGAAAAAGTTGATCATAGAACCATGAAAGGGTCGCAATCTTGAGCTCTAGGCTGTCACTGTAGAACAAATCAATATTCCAAACAAACCCATATGAGCCACACATTTTTTCTTCTCCAGTCTCAACCAGCCACGAATCATCTGTAAAATTCACTTGCGTCTCGATGACTTATTTTCGGGATTCAAAATGCTGACTTCAGGAAAAAAGCTTTTGTTCGCGGGCTCGCAGACCCTACTGAAGAAGCCACATTGTTCAATGATAAAATTCAATGAAGTAACTGAAACAGCAAGGCTCCAAACAAGCCAGGCTTTCAGGGAGCAGATCCCGTTTAACCTAACTCCTCTCCTTGTTGATTCCTGGTCTTCACAGTCAATTTCTGACTTATATGAGAACACGTTTTCCAGACTGTGTCAAGTTAGACCAAATTGCATTCATGATATATATACTCATTGATCACACTAGTTTAAAAAATTGTGAATTCCGTAATTAGATCGGTCTCAACTGCAATGAAATCTGGCAAAATGAGTTGACAAACCTTTCTTATCTTGGGTTGTTTTCCGGCTGCAGACAATTCTTTTTCCAAATAGGTCCTGTAATTCCAAAACAAAGAGAAACTGGTTCAGCCTCATTACAATCAAAATCATTCAATTTAAAAATCAAATGATGGGCTTACAAATAACACACAAAGAGGTAAACATTTGAGGTTTTATTCTAATTTTTACAAAAGATTTGAAAAATTTATTGGGTTTTTCATAAATCGCATTTTTATTAGCATTCCATCATCCCACATCAGTATCAAGCAGGTTGCCATTACAAAGATATGAATTCATGTCTGAAAGCGTATATTCCTAGTTTGCAGGACCCTGGTTTTGAAATTAAATGATTGCCTTTCCTATTCAAATGTGCATTGATTTTGTTCTGGTTTGGAAAATAATTTTTCTTGCAGCACCTAGCAAGTTTGCTTGAAATTCAGTAAAATAATAGGGAGAAGCTTCTTTAAAGCCTAGTCCAAATAAGCGGTCACCCTTACGACTGTCCAGAGGAGCTGTCCAGAGAAGCTTAAAAGTGGTGAAAGTGACAATTTTATTTAAATTGACAGTATTGTTAAAGTTTTTAAGCTATTCCAGCGATCGAACAGCAGTTCCTTTATCAACAGCAATATCAATTAAATAAGCGCCCATCCTAACAGCTGGAGAATTTAATAAGCACCCAGGGCGTTTAATCGGTAGTTTGTTGTATTGTGCTTAGAATTGTCAGTTTTACTTGACTTGTGTGTTTTGTAATTGAAACATTTATGTTAAATAGCTGTGACATTTAGCAGAAATTGAAAAAACAAATGAAAAAACAAAAACAATTTGTGAGATTTTAGCCCTTAAAATTTGGCTCATAGTTTCAACTTCACAGGCCACAAACCACTGAGCGGTTACAGTCATAGGCAGTCAAACCAAAGACTGTTTGACAGTGGTACAAAAAATGCATTCAGTTTTATGCTATTCACCAACCTTATTCCAATCTTGCAGTCCATGACTGAAGGTGAATCAAAATCTGCCAATAAATCTTCCATTTCTGTAAAAGCTGATTCAAAGTCAAGAGTTCAAATCCATTTTTTCTAAGAATGGTAAGCAATATACAAGAAAGAGGGGGTTATATTATACATTTTAGGTTCTAAACGAAATTGATACACTTCAAAAATGAGCTATGGCACCAGGAAGTTATCCAGATATCTGTGGTCTATTCTTTGTGTAATTTTGGCTAAGTATCCTTAAAACGCTTACAAGTTGAAAAACACTAAAACCATTTGCAGCAGAACCCGTTTCGAAGAATAACAAAATGTCAGTATTACTATGGGTATAAAAGCCACCTTAGCATTACTATGTCAGGCGAATTAGGTTATTTACGTGTTGTTTGAGAGTAAAACGGAACTCATTCATAGCACTGATCTTACCAAGGTTCCAAAAGTGGTTGCCTTGCTTTCAATAGCATGCCTTGAAAAGATCTAATAACTTTTCAGAAGCCACGATTATAAAATATCCTCAAGCCTTCTAGATATCAGTGGTACAAGCTAACTGGGCAATTTTGTCCAAGTCTTAAGAAATTCTATCCAATTTTGTTGCACAAGCTTAAATATATTGCAACAACACCAGAAAATCAATCAAAACCATCTGATATCTTTCAGCCTATGGATATTAATTTATGAGTAAAGTAGCTTTAGTAAAAATTGAGTGCATTTTCCAGCAAACTGGAAGCATCAAAATTTGGTAAGTCTCCTTTCCTTCTACAGCAACCATGGTGCCACCTCGGGTAATTACTGTATCCTGTGCTTGTCCCAATATAGAGATCTGTTGGAAGGTCTGTTATTATCATGCAAACAGACATTATGAATTAAATGTCATAGCGAAGGATTGACAAAATGTATTGTAGAGGTTTGTGTCAGTACCTAGAGAATTTCACATTAATTTTATTTAATCAGGTAAAATTGTATCCACATTTCCCAACAAGGCATGCCTCGCAACGATCCAAATTATTTAGTTTGATATACAGTAGCTGTCTGGTCGCAAATGGCTTTAGGTGATTGAAGGTGGTTGAGGGTAGTTTTGGGTAGTAGTTGTATGTGGTTTGTATGTAGACTGCAGCATTAATCCCAATTATTCATCACAGACAGTTGAAAATTACTGAAAGGATACATTCATCATTTTCATGGACCTGTCCTTTATATTCAGGAATGTATGGTCTTAGAACATCTTTCATTAGTTTGCACAAACATTCAATTTCATTGCTTGATGCTTTTTTCAGAATTGTTCCGTGTTTACCGGCCTTAAAAGACCCTACAATAAAAAAGAAAACAATCATAACTACAAATTCACAACAAAACTTTTAAGGCGTTGGAAGAGATCCTAAAAATATCATAAAATAAACATTAGCATGAATAGACTTCTATCCCTATATTCCTTTAAATAATGCAAATATACACAATACCTCATTATATCCAGTTGGCATACTTTTGGCATGCCTATCTTGGCAAATTATTAAAATTTCAGGTGTTGCAAGACGGAACAAAATGCTTTGAGAATTAATTTTAGTTTATTTTGACAGTGAACGGTACAATTAATGGCTCGAATGAAAATTTTTTATGTACAGTAAATGATTGGAGTTTGCCTCCTGACGTAATACATCGCAATAAAAAACTGTGCTGGAAAGATGATGTAGGAGATCACGTGATATCTCTTGCGCGAGCGATCGCTCTAAAAACAATAATGGAAACTTTTCATTTTGAATTCCTGTTAAAACTACAATTACAAATCTCACTATTACAAGGTAATTTGTGACTGGCTAGCCTGTGTTTACAAAATAAAAACTATTACATCGTAGTAATGAGAAAAAAAAAGTGTTAAAAGGGGTGTAGCTCTGGATTAGTCCAAGTTTTGTTTCTAAGTTTGGAAGCTATGCTTGTAAGTTTGGAGATGAGGTAGCGTTTCTGTTGATGATCAATGGACAAAGAGTCACACATGTCGATGAATGAGCTGCAGGAGTCGCCAAAAATACCAAGTGAACTGATGGAAAGATTGACAAACGAGACTGACTTAAACTGACGTTTTAAGTCAGATACGAGGGTGGCATATTTCCCTGACTTTCTGACAGCATTGCAGTTGAGATTTGTTTCAAAGCCTATGGTTAGCTCTAAAACGTACAGACAGTTTTCCTTAATTTTGAGAAGTAAGTCAGGGCGTAGTTGATCTCCAGTTATGATAGAAGGGGAAAGAAAGCCTGGTAAATCTGCGTAGAGAGAAGACCCATTTATTGCTTGGAAGGAAGTGGCTAGAAAGTTTAATGCAGAGTTATGACGCCAAGTAAAGCGTCCTTGGTCAAGGTACACTTTGCATCCAGCAACAACGTGTGGAAGTGTTTCTGGAAGAAGACAGAATTCACAGTCAGATGTTTGACTAAGGTTCCATTTCAGCAGATTTTTTCGAGTTGGAAGAGTGTTGTTAAGATACTTGATGGTAAAGTTAAAGATGTTACTAGGCAAATTGCTCTGTGTACTTGACCAAATACCGTTCAGCTTTTCCAGTGAATGTTTCAGTAGGAAGGTAATTGTGGCTCCCTGAGATGTTAAGTTTTGGGAGAGACGTTCTTTGTTGTCTGATTTGACAGACTTTAATACCTCTTCAGTATTACGATAGATGTCGTACTGTAGGTTCGTGCCATGACTGGTGTTTTTCCATAGGGTTTGAATGTCAATATTAGGAGAAGATTTTAAGGCATTGCGACAGACAGTTTGGCATTGCGTAAATTTGATAGAAGGCAGTTGTAGATTTAGGCCAAACTGATTTTTTGAGAGGATTATTCCACTCAATGTTGCAGAAACAGGAAGATCAAGCCACTGGCGAATGTAATTGGAAACAAGATTGTCTAGGTTTTGGACAACCCAGGTCTTTGGTAGATCTGCAACAGTAAAATGCCATGAAACTTTTGACAGAATATAACGATGGTATAATAGCAGTTTGTTTTTAGGATGGAGAGGTAAGTCGTCAATATCCTTCATAAGAGTAGAGAAAAGAGAAACGAGTTTAGATTTATGATCTTGGTTACTCATTTCAAAATCAAAGAAACGACCAAGATACTTAAAGGAATCGCCATTTTTGACAGCAGGCACTATTTGGTTACAGATGAAAAGTTTCGGTTGAAATTGGAGGGATCGCGTAGAGTGTTTCTTGACACCAAAGGTAACACATTTGTCAACCCTGACAATGAAGTTTGCCCATTGGCACCATCTGGTAAAGCAGTTTAATAAGAGTTGGTTCTCCTTTTCTCCACTGGTAACAACAGCAGCATCATCAGCAAACTGAAACCAGTGTACTGGCTGAAACATGCGGTCATTACCATCATGGGGGGAGAAACCAAGCTGCTTATATTTATCTGATTTGATGTATTGTATGAACGTGTTGAAGCAAAGGTTGAAAAGAAGGGGGCTGAGGCAGTCACCTTGCAATACGCCGCGGCGAACGGGAAAAATAATAATAATAATAATAATAATAACAACAATAATAATCAATAATAATAATTTTTTTTTAAACATCTCATTTTCATTGAATACATTTTAAATTTACAATTATACGACTCGCTTTTACAGGCATCATATAATTGGCTTATAATAATAATAATAATAATAATAATAATAATAATAATTTTTTTTTTAAACATCTCATTTTCATTGAATACATTTTAAATTTACAATTATACGACTCGCTTTTACAGGCATCATATAATTGGCTTATCTGCATTACAATATTTAAAAGTCAATTAGTTCGGGGCTTAGCCATGGTTTGTTTCGACGACAGAAGATATAGTAGGTGCAGCGGATAGAAATGTTCATGAGTTTCATCAAGATGGATTTAGTTTGATTTGAGTCAAAATTAAGTTGGTGTAGCATGTCAGAGAGAGAGGTAGATGAGGTTCCCAGAATGCCAAGGGCACTCATAGAAAGGTTAACAAAGGTAACACGTTTATAGGCAGGGCTCAGTTCCTTGATAAGGTCGCTGTATTTCCTAGCTTTTCGTGTACTGTTTTCGTCGATGTTGCTTTCGAACCCAACAGTAAGCTCTAGCATGTAAAGGATTCGATCTTCAGTTACGAAGACAAGATCTGGTCGATAGGAGTCGCCTGTGATTAAAGAAGGTGATAGAAATGAAGGCAGGTCGGCGTAAAGTGAGCTGTTTCTAGGTGTTGAAAGGTTTTTAGCCAAATATAGAAGTACAGAATCATGTCTCCAGGTATACCTACCATGTTCAAGATAATTCTTGCAGCTAGAGACTATGTGCTGTAATGATTCTGATTGGAGACAGAAAGAGCAGGCAGATGACTGAGTAATTGACCATTTGCAGAGGTTTTTCCTAGTGGCAAGAGTGTTGTTTAGGTATTTGATGGTAAAGTTGTAAATGTTTTTTGGTAACTTTTGCTGGACACTAGACCAAAGTTGATTAGTTCCCTTAGAAGCAAATTTTATGATGCACGAGATAATAAATCCTTGAGATGTAAGAACGTTTTCAATGCAGTTTTCGTGTTCACTTTGGATGGATTTGAGAACTTGTTTGGTGTTGCGATAAACGTCATATTGTATGTTTGTACCAGTGCTAGAGTCTTTCCATAAAGAGCGAATCTCTTGGTTTGGGGACAGTCTTAAAGAGTTGCGGATAACTGTTTGGCATTGTAAGAACTTGGTAGATGGAAGAATGAGATTGATGCCAAACTTCGATTTTGGAATGACGAGGCTACTTAGTGAAGCACTTATTGGCAGCTCGAGCCATTGTCTAACAAAGCTTGAAACAACAATAATAATAATAATAATAATAATAATAATAGAGAAGAGAGGCGATCAGAGCTAGAAGAAAAGGCGTTACATGGACAGTTTTTCAGGCAGACAAAAGAAATAAATGACCCAGAGTCATGATGGCTCCGGGACGGGGAATTGAAAAAGGAGACTGAAGGACTGATAATGGCGGCGCAGACCCAGTCATTGCGAACAAATGCAATTAAAGCAAACATCGATAAGACGCAGAGGGACTCGAAATGTAGAATGTGTAATCAGAAAGAGGAAACAATAAGCCACATTGTCAGTGAATGCCCAAAACTGGCACAGAGAGAGTATAAACGTAGACATGACTGTGTAGCGAAAGCCCTCCATTGGGATGTCTGTCGCCTGTATGACATAGATTGTGGAAATAAATGGTACGAACATCAACCAGATGGAGTGGTAGAAACAACAAATGTAAAGATTCTCTGGGATGTCAATATTCAAACAGACAATGAAATCCAGGCAAGGAGACCTGACATAGTGGTTGTCAATAAGAAAGAAAGGAAGTGTTACATCATTGATGTTGCAGTCCCGGGAGATGTGAGAATAGCTGAAAAAGAGATAGAGAAAATCGAAAAGTATGACGAATTAAAGAGAGAAGTGGAAAGATTATGGAAAGTGAAAGCAAAAGTTATTCCTATTGTCTTGGGAGCCCTTGGAACAGTAACACGAAATCTGAGCAACTACATACCAAGGAAATTGGAGTCAAGACGCAGATAAAACTAATACAAAAATCTGTACTTTTAGGAACTGCAAGAGTGTTGAGAAAAGTTCTCGAGATCTAAGATCATGGGTATTGATCCGATTTCAAGAAACATCAAGAACAAGCCAGTTATAACATCAGAACTGTGTACATCAGCATAATAATAATAATAATAATAATAATAATAGTAATGGAAACTTTTCATTTTCAATTCAATTAAAACTACAATTACAAATTTCACTATTACAAAGGTAATTTGCAATTGGCTAGCCTGGGTTTACAAAGAAAAAGACTATTACAAGCATAAACAAAAGAAAATAACAAAAAAAGGAAAAAGTGTGTTCGTCATTGTTTGTTTTAGAAGTCGTCAGTAGCAGAAATCGTTAGAATTGAAGAGGTTCAGGATTATTCCAAGATTCATTTCTGCGGCAGAAAATGTAATAGGTAGTACGGATAGTTAAGTTGGATGGTTTGGAGATCATGAAGCGGAGATGATTCTCGCTGATATCTAGAGCAATGCACATGTCAATGAAAGAGGAGCAAGAGAGACCAAAGATACCTAGGGAACTGATAGAAAGATTAACAAACATGATAGAAGAATAGACTGAGCTTAGGCTGTGAATGAGATTCGAGTATTTCTCTCTTTTGCGGTTATCATTAACATCCAAGTTAGTTTCGTATCCTACTGTAAGCTCGAGTATGAATAGCCGATGGTCATGGAAAGTTTAGAGATGAGATACCGTTTTTGTTGTTGATCGATGGAGAGAGAGTCACAATAATAATAATAATAATAATAATAATAATAATAATAATAATAATAATAATAATAATAATTCGTCCTGGGTATGACGTAAAACTGCACCCGGTTGTGGAGTTTCAACGTGGGAGAATGAGGTTACCCTTTGCCGCAACTACCTCCAGGTCACCCTTGGGCAAGGTGTACTACCTGTTAGCTCTCCCCGAGACCATGAAATGCCGGGTTGACATCCGGCGGGGGCTAGTCTGTCTCATGGGTAGGGGGGACTCTTTAGCCTTGGTCGGCAACCCCCCTAGTGATGGTGTCACAAAAAAAATACCAGTTGGGAACTTGCTACAAAGAACGACCTCTTTTATGAGTGAGATGAATCAAAACAGTGATTTAGATAACAGCGTAAAGGAGACTGGAACTGATGGTGAAGGTCTCTCGCTCGGCAGGTGTCCCATGGAGGAGCAGCGTGGGCCCGGTCGTCATCCTACTACTACCAACTGGATGGTCGAAAAGTATGAATGTAGCAGTAATGGAGTGCTATTTTTTGAGTAAGCCTGTAAATGATGACGGAAAACCAGTGAGAGGCTATAGACGCAGAATGCATAACATTTGGAGAGAGAGACAGCTTCAATCTGACTGAACAGAGATTATGTGACCAAGCTCGCATGATTAGAAAGAACGGTTGGCTGACTCATGTGGAATTGGAAGAAATAAAAAGAAGAGTTACAACAGAAGAGGAAGGGGTGATAGATGATAGTAGCGTCGGAGAGGAGACTGTAATTAATGAGATACCAGTGACTGAGCCTGAAATAGAACCTGTGGTAACTTTCCTGGAGAGAAGTGAGAGAAGCGAAGCGAATACAAAAATGATAGAAGAAATTATTGAAATCATGAAAGAAGGGAACATAAGTCAATCACGAAGTCTGAAAAAGGCAGACAGAAAATCTGTGAATGAGGCTGTTAAGGAGGTAAACGACGCCTTGATAAGCATCAGAACGGAAAACATAACTGACACAAACAAACTGATCAGTGCTGTTGCATTGTATGTTGCGAGGAAACTAGGCATAGGGAAACCAAAGATAGAAAATAAGACAAAAGAACCATGGTGGAAAAGAAGAATAAGCGAATCTATTAATGAACTTAGAAAGCACATTAACATACTTGAGCGCGAAAAGAGAGGTGAAGTATCGAAGAAAGGGAAATACCATCAACTGTCAAAAAAGTATAACATCACGAGAAAAGGAATCTCTACTGTAATTGAAGAGTTGAAACAGAGAATGCAAGCCAAGGCTTTCAAACTAAGAAGGTACGAGCAAAGGACGCGACAATACCAAATTAATCGAATGTTTCAATATGACCAAAAGAAGGTATATCAACAACTACAGGGTAAAGACATAAGAGAGAATACAACACCAGATGCAGATGAAAGTAGAAAATTTTGGTCGAACATATGGGACAACGAAACACAGCACAATAAAAAGGCTAAGTGGTTAGAGGAGTTAAAAAACAACAAACCTAATCTATCACAAAATGACATTGAAATAACAACTAGAATGGTAAATCAGCAAGCCAAGAAGATACCTTACTGGAAAGCTCCTGGCCCTGATGGAGTCCAGGGGTTTTGGATAAAGAAACTTACATCTCTACACGAAAGAATTGCTGCCCAACTCAATGATTTGATAAATGATGAAATAGAAATACCCTCGTGGATGACCACCGGCAGAACTGTGCTATGTCAAAAGGATCCAAAAATGGCAATGCAGTGGATAACTATAGACCCATATCCTGCTTGCCATTAATGTGGAAGCTGTTGACAGGAATCATCTCTGGAAATGTCTACACGTTCTTGGATGAGAATGAGATGTTACCTGAAGAACAAAAAGGCTGTAAAAGAAATAGCAGGGGTGCAAAGGATCAGCTTCTGGTGGATAAGACGATTCTTGCTGATTGTAAAAGGAGGCATAAAAACTTAGCCATGGCGTGGGTTGACTATAAGAAAGCCTACGACATGGTTCCCCACAGCTGGATAATAGAATGTCTAAGGCTCTATAGAGTATCAGACAATGTTGTTAACTTTATAGAAAGATCGATGACCAACTGGAAAGTACAACTGACATCGTGTGGGGAAACTCTAGGGCTTGTGAATATTCGCAGAGGAATATTCCAAGGAGACAGCCTATCACCACTTTTGTTCGTCATTTGCATGATACCCCTTACCGAAGTCCTCAGAAAAGTCAAAATGGGATATACATTGGATGGTGTTAAGATCAATCACCTGTTGTTCATGGACGACTTGAAGTTGTTCGCGAAAAACGAGAATGAAATTGACAGTCTAACATCTACTGTCAACCTTATTAGTCAAGATATAGGAATGGAATTTGGGATAAAAAAGTGTGGTGTTGTGACCTTAAGAAGGGGAAAATTAACAGGAAGTGCAGGGATTGAACTTGTCAATGGGGAAAAGATCAAGGAGGTTGGTGAAGAAGGATACAAGTATCTGGGAATAACAGAGTTGGATAGAATAAAAGAAGAGGAGATGAAGAAAATATTTCAAAGAGAATATTTCAGACGGGTTAGACTTATCATGCAGTCAAAACTCAATGGAAGGAATAAGATTAAAGCAACAAATACCTGGGCAATCTCCCTGATGCGCTATGGAGCAGGAATAATTAAATGGAGAAAAGACGAGCTAGAAAGTATGGACAGAAGAACCAGGAAATTAATGACAATGAGTAAAAAACTTCATCCTAGAAGCGATGTAGCAAGAATTTATGTTAGCAGGAAAAAGGGTGGTAGGGGGCTGATAAGTTGTGAGTATTGTATTGAAAATGAGACAAACAACCTGGCTTGGTATGTGAAGCATGCTAGAGGCAATATTATGTCAAAAGTGAGAGACCTTGGGGCAATGAATACTGAGGAGGCAGTAGCACCGAATGAACATAAGAATGAGACAAAAAGGCGCTTGGAGAAACGATGGAAAGATAAGCCGATGTATGGGCAATTTACTAAGAATACTGACGGAATTGATTGGGAAAAAAGCTGGTCATGGTTAAGGAACGGAGATCTGAAAGGGTGCACTGAAGCATTAGTGTGTAGTGCACAGGAGCAGGCGCTGCGCACTAATTATACCAAGCACTACATTGATAAAACAAGTGATACGCCTTTATGTAGAATGTGCGGTGACAAGGGAGAAACAGTCAGTCATCTGGTGAGCGAATGTGCTAAACTGGCACAGACAGAATATAAAAGACGACATGACAATGTGGCAAGGTATATTCATTGGTTGTTAGCGGAAAAGTGCGGATTTGAAAGAGCCACAAAATGGTATGAACAGAAACCTGAAGGAGTTTTAGAGAATCACAAATTTAAGCTACTGTGGGATTTTATGATTCAATGTGATAGGGTTGTTGAAGCTAGAAGGCCAGACATTGTTGTCGTTGACAAGGAAAAAAAGGATGTGAAGATAATCGATATTGCCATTCCTGGTGATAATAGGGTAAAAGGTAAAGAACAAGAAAAAATTGAGAAATATCAACCATTAAAGGAGCAAATCGGAAATCTGTGGAATATGAAGAAGGTGACAGTCATCCCTGTTGTGATTGGGGCATTAGGGTGTATATCATATTGTTTTGAAGAGCACATGGAAAAGATCGGAATTGATGTAAAGTTACAGGTGATACAAAAGACAGCACTGCTAGGGACAGCCAGGATTTTGGGACAGACATTGTCTATGTAAACTTGAGATGACAGAATGGGACCTTTGTCAGCTTGTTGCTGACTGCTCCCTCCTATATTATCCGGACCAATTAACATCTAGGTGTCTGTGAATCACTTAATTAGCCATAATAATAATAATAATAATAATAATAATAATAATAATAATAATAATGAACAATGCAAAAAGGTACGATACATATATTTAGTGAGCAAAAGTATTGCATAGGCTGAAACAGAATGGCTGCACCGCGGCAAAAAAATTTAGCGAACCAAAATTCAAGTGGCCATCGATAACCCAATGTAAAAATATTCAGTGTCCTCTGCATACATGTTTAGCATCCCTTTTGAAGGAACTTTAGGTAGGTCGTTTACTTGGACAGCAAAAAGCCTTGGATCAAGCAAGGACCCCTGGGGTACACCAAATTTTACTTCTGCCATGTCTGATCTTTGATCTCCTACAACTGCAAATTTTTTCCTCTGTTCTAGATAGTTTCAAAGATGTTGTAAAGACCACCGGCTATGCCGATTTGTTTCGGTTTCAAAGATGTTGTGAAGACCACCGGCTATGCCGATTTGTTTCAGTTTCAAAGATGTTGTGAAGACCACCGGCTATGCCGATTTGTTTCAGTTTCAAAGATGTTGTGAAGACCACCGGCTATGCCGATTTGTTTCAGTTTCAAAGATGTTGTAAAGACCACCGGCTATGCCGATTTGTTTCAGTTTCAAAGATGTTGTGAAGACCACCGGCTATGCCGATTTGTTTCAGTTTCAAAGATGTTGTAAAGACCACCGGCTATGCCGATTTGTTTCAGTTTCAAAGATGTTGTAAAGACCACCGGCTATGCCGATTTGTTTCAGTTTCAAAGATGTTGTAAAGACCACCGGCTATGCCGATTTTTTTCAGTTTCAAAGATGTTGTAAAGACCGCCGGCTATGCCGATTTGTTTCAGTTTCAAAGATGTTGTGAAGACCACCGGCTATGCCGATTTGTTTCAGTTTCAAAGATGTTATAAAGACCGCCGGTATGCCGATTTGTTTCAGTTTCAAAGATGTTGTAAGACCACCGGCTATGCCGATTTGTTTCAGTTTCAAAGATGTTATAAAGACCACCGGCTATGCCGATTTGTTTCAGTTTCAAAGATGTTGTAAAGACCACCGGCTATGCCGATTTGTTTGAGTTTCAAAGATGTTATAAAGACCGCCGGCTATGCCGATTAATTTCAGTTTCAAAGATGTTGTGAAGACCACCGGCTATGCCGATTTGTTTCAGTTCCAAAGATGTTGTAAAGACCAAAGATGTTGTAAAGACCACCGGCTATGCCGATTTGTTTCAGTTTCAAAGATGTTGTGAAGACCACCGGCTATGCCGATTTGTTTCAGTTTCAAAGATGTTGTGAAGACCACCGGCTATGCCGATTTGTTTCAGTTTCAAAGATGTTGTGAAGACCACCGGCTATGCCGATTTGTTTCAGTTTCAAAGATGTTATAAAGACCACCGGCTATGCCGATCTGTTTTTTAAAGTCATTGAATAAAACCCTAATAATTTTTCCCGAGTCAAGAGCATGTTTCCAAGTTTCTGTGAGATCTAATAACAGAAGTTCTGTGGACCAACAACCTTGTTTATATGCCTGCTGGTTTGGAATTGCTATTGCAGATCCGATGTAGTGTTTATCAAACTACTCACAAATGATAGGCTTCTAAAACTTTGCTTGGAATTCCTAAGAGAGAGATAGGTCTATATTTCCCCTTTCTAAAGTTTCTCTAATTTTGAAAATGGTCTTAACTTTACTAACTTTCCATACAGGTGGGAACTTTGATTGTTCTTTGCATATTTTCATGACTTCAAATAATCCTTAAGTTGCAAAATCTCCAAATAGTTTCAAATCTTAATCCTTCAGTTGCAAAATCTCCAAAAAATTTTAAATCTTTTGAGGATATGCTATCACGGCCACCAGGTTCATTAAATTTTACTTTCCTGTCTATTATTTCTTTTATTTTCTGTTCACTGATGGGCTTGGGTCGGAACAGAAATCTTCAATCCTTTCTTGCTGGGAATAGTCAGGAATTGATCCGACCCAAGCTCATCATTATGGCATATCAGAGGCAAGATTCTTTCCTGCTGTTGCAAAGAAAATGTTTAAATGATCAGCTTTCTCTTTGTCCAAGTTCTGGATTTGGTCATTTTCACCTCTTACAAGACCAATCTTTGCATTTCTCTTCTTTCCTTGCATTTCTTTAACAGTTGTTTCAGTTAACAGTGATTGTCTTTGAAGTTTCAGTTATCTTTGTAGGCTTTTTCATGACATTTTTGAAATTAAGCAAATTTAAGTTGTTTAACAGACGTTTCCCTTGAATCATGTCTTTTCTAGTTCCTTTTTCAAATAACAAATCAGCGTGGAGATCCCCTAGTACAAGGATGCAAGTGCGATTTGATAACCATCAACCATGATCTGCTCATTCTTAATATCTTTATACATTTTGTGGGACCTTTATACGAGAGCGAAATTTGTGGGAAAAAGCGCTTTTGATCAATTCGATGGTGTTGATTTCGAAAATCGATGTTATACGGGGATTTTGGGGGCAATCAGCCTCTTTTTCGCGTTTGAAATCTTGTTTTTGCGTATATGAAGTTAATCAATGAGAAAACAGTTTAAATAGAAATAAATTACAATTTTAATATCGATTAAGCATATTTCTTGCGCAAAAATGCTTAAAATTGAATTATGGTCTGTTAAGGGGGTCAAAAGCCTCGTTGTCACAAGAAAATTGTGTAATCTTCAATTTTTTAACCTTGAATAGACATCTAAAAAGTTTAATACATCTTTTGTTAGGTCTAATTTTTGAATTGTCGTCCATAGGAACTAATTCAGGTATATTCTTGGTAACAAATATCACTCTGACGATAGAATCCTCATTAATACCAACCATGATCTATCTACTAGGAAGCCCAACTGAAGCACCAAACCACCTTGAAAATCATAGCGATTTAGATTGCATACAGAATATGAATCCTTGGGTTTTCTTTGCATGGCAGCAAGAGATTGAGAACTATGATTCCTTTTTCTCTTTCGAAATTCTGCAGTAAAAACCTGGATTTTCTTTGATTTCTTTAAAACACATGACAAACTTCGCTTTATCATTGCCCGGATTGTCCATTCTTATTCAGTTGTGTACCCAAGCTCATCCGAGTGATTTAAAAAAGACCCCTTTCCACTGACTTCTATGAAAACTGTTTATATCCATTTTACTGAAATATAATATGATACTCTACAAAAGAAGAAAGTGAATAGGGGTTCCTGCTCTGCTACACTACGATTCTGTCGCACTATTGTGGCTACAGCTGTACTTATTGTAAAAGGCTGAAGTTCAAGTTATATGATTCTTATTCTATAGGTTTATAGCTTCGTCTAGAATGGTGATTAAGGAACATATTGTACAACAAAACTGCCAACATTTCTATTGTAGGTTGCAAATGACCTCTATACATGCAAAAATCTTGTCTTGCAAATGTTGCATTAAATCAAATTTAGATGGTGCTCTTTCTAAAGAAATCTTTGAGATCATGTGATATCGTCAGCAAAGACTTTGCTCCAGCCAAATCTTGGCCTAGACTGGTTGTAGAAAACACCTTTTTTAAGTGACTTTTCCAGATTAAAAATGTACCTCTTCTTCCAAAGCCCACCCCTCTATCAGAGGTCTTCTGGATGAGCTTGGGTACACCAGACAGTGTTGTCGGGATTTTCTAAAACCTAAGAGGAGTTAAAACCTGACAGTGGCCTCGAAAATACTTGCCTTCTATTTTAAAAAAAACCGGAATAATATTTTTGCAACCTTTAAGGATTTGTCTGCAAAATTAATTTGAAAATTAAAGAAAGAAAACAATTTTAAGGAAGCATTTTTGGCCTTCTGTGTCAATGGCTCTCAGCACTGTAGATGGTGCCATCAGAAGGACTGTAAGGGCTTAATTGCAGAAACTGGCAAAAGTGACCAACGTTAGCTCCGATGAACTATAACGTGCGGATAAATTGAACAGGTACAACATAGAACTTGCTGCAGCCAAATGTTTGGTTTGCCCTAGATCTATCAAGGGACAAATGGAGCCCAAAATACTGCTACCATTCCAAACAAGTACACAAAGATTGTGACTGTCTTTGATAAATACAAGGACAACAGCATATAAAGATGGTGAAAAAGCTGAGAGAGGTGAAATTAGCTATACGTCTTAACAAGTCTTGACATTAAGTCATGATACAAGTCATTAAATCATAACAAGTCATGACTTTAACAGCTTTCATATCAACGATTGGTCCCTACAATTCTGTCATTTAATACGAAATTAAAAACTTCAAACTGAGAACATTCAAGGAAAGCTGATCTGCATCTTTATTTTCATTTTCTTTATATTACATTTAGTAGCCTCTTTATTTTATCAAATTTTTGTAAACAGGTTATCATATTTAATAGTTTTTATCTTTAATTGTAAGCAGTTTTTTATCTTTAATAGTTAGGTTTATTTTGTTTCCTTGTTGGGACAATTGGAAAGCAGTTTAATTAGTATTGTACCCCAGGGTAAATATGTTTTGAATAAATAAAAATAAATAAACACAAAATGATTATTACAGGAAACAGTCCAAATTTCTATGACTATTGGTCTCCAATGTGCTCTACAACAAGATGTCTTATCAATTTTATTCTGATATTATTGGGTCTTATTATTGGGTTGAATCATTTGAAAATGCAACGACAATTCAAAATGCATTGTTTACTTTGGACACAAAATATTTGATTTGTTCTATTAAAAATAAAACATCATTTTTTGAATATGTATGTATATAAACATGGCCTGATACTGTTTACAAATAATATATACCACACAACATCATAATAAGGGCCTGGGGATGTGGCACTATGGTGGATCAATCCCCATTCTCAATGCATAAAGAAACTGGTTTCTACTGTTGCTTTACAAAATTTTGCACTCCTCCCAAAGATGCTCTCAAGGCAATTTTGTTAAGAGGTGTGAAATAGAGCAAAGGAAGTTTCTTAGGAGCTTGCTTTATGGAGCTTAGAGCAAGACCTTACTTCACAAGATCTTTTGTAAAAGCTTTCCAGTCATTTGTGGGTGCAAAAATTTTGATAAAAAGAGTTAAAGATTTCCAAAGCCTTATTTTAACAAAAACCAAATGTACCTACCATCATGCCCAGCTAGTTGGACCCATGGGTACTTCTTTTTGTATGACTGAATAAACGGAGACCAGTGAATGGCTTTTCTGACTTGTCCCCACAGCTTTTTCTATAGAAAAACAAATTAGTCAAAAAGAAACAAAACAAATTTGTGCCCATTTTTCTTAGAGTAAAAACTAAGAAACAGTTTAATGAACACAAAAGTCTGTGAAAATCAAAATAACAAATATGTTAAAATTGGAAATTAAAATGGGTAGTTTGATCATTAACTCCTTTTTATGAAAGAAACAATGGCCTGTTACCTTCAATTAACACCTGATTATGAATTTGTTTGCTATCGTCAAATTTGAAATACCGAAAGCTTATTTGGATCAAAGCAATATTGTAAGAGCAGAATACATGTTAAAAATTCAAGCACTATTTATGCCACTGCAATTACATTATATAAGCTTTTGGTACCACAAAATTTAAAGATTGCATAAAATCCCGGAAACATAACATACTAAAGCACAATTCATCAAACACTCTTCAGAGCATCAACGTTAGAAGTATGCTAAAATGTATATCCATAAATATGCTCAAAAACAGAGTCATTTGATAACAAACCACAGGTACATTAAAAAAAAAAAAATTTTTCAGATAAATTTTCAGCAGATAAACTTTGTCGAAAAAAAATTTCGGACAACTTTTCAGATTTTTGTTGTGACAAAATTTCAGCGAAGATTTTTAACACAGAGATATTACCAATAACACAGAGGTATAAGAGGCAAAACCATACAGTTTGCTTCATATTCAGTCCCATAGGTACCAACTCCATGGAGACTTTGGGGCTTGAGCACCCATTCAGAATTGGGAGGCTGTATATTTTCTCAGTTCATGCGAAGGCAAATCAAAAGAGGTGATTTTAGCACTCAAAGAGTCTCTACTCTCTATCATTTGCGATAAGGGACAGTTGGAACTTTTTTTTCACAAAGTTAGTTCAAGAACCGACAAGGATGATGATGATTATGATGATGATGCCAATGATGAAAATAGTTATGAAGGTGATGTAAATGAGGATAATGGCAAGGTTGGCATTGACCAAGTTAAAAGGATACATAACTTTCATTTCTGACCTCGTGTGAATTCTCAAAAATCTTAAATGTAAAAAATTTCGTCATGACCAAGTTTCGTCCCATTTTGAATTTGGTCAAGAATTTCATCAAAATATTTGTCCAAAATTTTGTCACAATGAATTTTTTTGTAGTTAATGTATTCAAAAACACTGTTCAAAGTTGCATCATTCAAGAACCGAATCATTTGAATACCAACCATTTCATAGGGAGGAGCAGAGTCTTTCAATCTTGGATTCACAAAGAGCTCGAACAAACAATATGAGGAAGTACTTGAAAAACCCACATTATCGTTTTGACCAAAACAGCAGGCACGGATCTAGACTGGTTGCACAGGTTCAAAAAACCGGTCAAAGTCCAAGAGCTATGTTTCTCTGTGAATCTTGAATTTCTATCCAAAATGTCAACAGCAACAACTGCTGAATTTCTCCCTGATTGACTACAGTTCCTCTGTTTACATAATTGAGCCCCCACACAATTTTTTAATTACGTAAGGACAGCTATTCCTTGTTGCAAAAACTCTGACAGAGTTTCCAGCTTCCTGATTTAATTCAATTCAATTTGATGATGATGGTGATGGTGGTGATGCTAATTCATCTTTTATCCCAAAGCATCCAAATTATTTAAAGACGAGGAAATCAGTCGTCACTCAAAGTGACAGTTTAGAGTAGGCTATCTATGCGTCAATATTGAAACCGGTGGCTATTTTTATCTGTAAACCTGTGAAAACCGGTGCCCATATGTTTCCCTTATGTGAAAAGACCTGTGGCTAAAAAGCATATTGGATATCGGTATGCAAATAAGAATCTGAGGTCTTGTATTGAGGGACTAGACTTTCTTTCTCGGAAAAAATCACGAAAATTAGAATCGAAGTTGTAAGAAAAGGATCAAAGCCATGCTGAAAGGAATAAAAGTTTACACTCTAGAAAAAGGGAGGGCAAATTAATCACAATTTAATAACCTCACAAAATTTTCACTATCAGCAATATTTATGGACCATTAACACACAGGGAGTAAAGAACCCAGAAACTGGCCCAAGGTAATGTCTTTAAGAAAATATGAAAATAGAATGTAGCAGGTACAAAAAGAGTGGTGGAAACTGGGCTAAAGAGTTATAATGCCCCCCACAAATTCCACCAAGATAAGGTTCATAAAAGAAATTAAAAATTACTTTAAAGAAATAAACAAGAAATTAAAAGGATTAAAAGAGAAAAAAAATAGTAATTCAAAAAAGGTTGAACTGCTTGTGCGATAGAAAACGAACCTTGGGAGTTCTAGGCATGTGCAGGCGTGTGCTTGCCGTTGTGACAAGCCCACTTTTTACAAAGTGAAATCCCACTTTGTCAACACCCCCATTTTACAAATTTTTGGCTACTAAAAACTAAAACTCTTGTTCCTTGGAAAACTCCCTGTGAAAGGAACCTTTGATATAAGGAGCTTCAGAAATTATGAACTTTTTTAAAGGGGAGCTTTAAATGCATACATACTACAGGAAAACATAGTGACAGAAAGAGTCTGATGCCTAAGGAACAGAAACAAGTAAAAGGGCCATACAATGTTGGGGCTTTATTTAGGGGCTACTCAAATTTGGGGATGTGTCTAAAAATCTAAGAGCTTTTCTGACGTTACTTTTTGATTTCTTGAAAGAATATGCTGCCGGGTGTAATATGCGTTTTGGTACCCTATGCAAAAGTGTAACATTGTGAAACGCAATGTGTTTCAAATCCTGTGATTTCATCGTAGTGCGATATTATGACACGTTATAATTAACAAATTGAGCACAATGCTTTTTGAGTTTAAAATTTCACACTTTTCAATGAAGAAAACTTTGGAGTCGCTATTAATGTTGTACTTTCTTGCATAAACTTAACAAGGGAAATCATAGCACCGCTTCTTGTTAGTATCCCCTTGCTAGAAATAGTTTTGATTGTTCTTTACATTCTGAACAATATGAACCAGAACATTTGCGTTCCCAGACCGGTTCGCATGCTAAATTCCACCATTCGTTTCGGTTCCCTGTTTTTTAAAAGCTTGGGTACGATTTTGCATAACCAAAATTGCCATGCGTTTGTGTACCTGGACTGTTTTGCATGCAAAATTCCACATTCGTTTTGGTACCCTATTGTTTAAGTGCCTGGGTACGATTTTTGCATAACCAAAATTGCAATGCGTTTGTGTTCCTGGACCGTTTTGCATGCTAAGTTCCACCATTCAATTTGGTACCCTATTGTTTAAGTGCTTGGGTATTTTATTGCATTATCAAAATTGTCATGCGTTAGTGTACCTGGACCGTTTTGCATGCTAAATTCCACCATTTGTTTTAGTACCCTATTGTTTAAGTGCTTGGGTACGATTTTGCATAACCAAAATTGCCATGCGTTTGAGTACCCGGACCGAAATGAATAAGGTTACCGAAACGCATATGACACCGGCATCAGGATTTTCTTCTTTGTTCTGTTGACACAAATGTGGACAAAAAGTTTGGTCATCTTACCTGCCTCCCAGGTTTTATACTCAGTGCTTCAGATGCTTCATTGTTTTCAGTGTTTTCACTATCACTCAGATTGTCATCAGTAATTGAAGTGTCAAAGCTACTCCAGCTGCATAAACTTGACGACGAAACTTGTCTATTTACGACCTCGTGTGACTGGTTCTCTACTGTCAAACAGCTTTGATTACAGACAATGTCAGTATCCATTCGGATGGCACTTGAAAATTCTCTCCTGTCAAAGTCAGTTTCAGCAGTTGATTGAATCTTTGTTGACTTTTGCTCCATTGATAATTTATTTGTTACTTTTTCATGACCAAAGGCAGGTGATCCATGCAATACTTCGCTTGACGTTGTGCTCACTTTAGTTGATAATGGCGGGCAAATGGTTGATTTAGATGTCCTTGCAGAGTCGAATGGTGGCTGCATTGCTTCGCCGTTTCTCAAGGTGTCCTGAGCCATTTTTAAACTTAGTTTATCTTACAAAATACTAAAAGGACATGTCTTGTCAGAAATCATTTAGTTGGGCCTAGTCTGGATCATACTGACCTTCATTCATTCATATCAGTAATATCTTGAACTGCAAGCAAGAAAACAGAATCCGGGCCCGCCTTCTCGAAGTATCTCTGTAGTAAATATAAAAACTACATCAATATGGTAAAAAACAGAACAAAATTGGAATTCCGTTCGTCTAAGCTGCCCAAAACCCGCGGCTAAGGTTGTTAGAGCTATCAACTTGTTTATCAAATGACCTCGGAATGAAACAATCAGCACTTTCCGAATCACTGCAACTTCCCTGCGAGATCATTGGCGAACACCCTTTATGTATGTAATGTGTGTATGTACGTACAATTCACGGGGGGGGGGGGGGTACTCCCATTATTACCTAACAGAGGGGTCCAGTCAGGGTCAAAGAGGGCCAAAGCTAACATGTTAAAGAGCCCATTTGATGGCCATTTGGTAAGACCCTTAAATCGACTGGACCCGCTTTTAGGCCTTAATGGGAATACCCCCGCCGGGTATAATTCATCACACTAAAAGTATTTACAAGTATATAGGTTAAAAAGGATATACACAAGTTTTCCTTAACATACAATAATGCACACTCCAAAGAAGTAAAAAGATCTTAAAATTCAAAAAAATAAGACAAGACAGATACATACGCAATCAGGGGCGTCACTTGAGGGAGGTATGGGGGGGGGGGGGGGGTTCACCCACGAAAGTAGGGCAAAACGGATTTTTGCAGGGAAAATGATTTCTACCAACGAATCTGTTTTGTTGTTTTTTTATGTAACTGTAACAAGAAAGTATGTTCTGCGTGTAATTTGTCTACTCCAAAAGTAAAATGATGTGACACGAAGTAGAAATTGCCAGCGTGATCTTGAGCTGGATGGATTAGATAAAATTGATTTTGATTTCCTTTCAAGTGTTACACCCATTTCCATGGTTACACCCTTGGTTGATATTTGTCTTATTTAAAAACCATATACTAGAAAGACAAGCACCGCTTGCCAGAAAACTGAGACACTGTAAACGGTGCTTTTTGGGTCAAAATTTGATGGAATAGTTTTGCATAATTTGGTCTAAACTTTCTTGACTGTAACCAGAAGCGTGATTTGAGAAAGGAGTCGACTATATACGGTTTTTATATCTATTTTTTGTGGATGATGTACGGTGAATTGTATATATTCCTGTAGGTTTTCAAGCTTGTGTTTGCCAGATGAAGATTGTGTCATCTATAAATCTTTTCCAAACTATTCGACTACACCCCATCGGGGCATTGCTCGAGATATGTTGTCATGAATATGACGGCATAATTTAGGGCAAAGGGTTGCGGTTCCTTAAGGGGGTTTAATAAAATTTACCATTACACTCTACTTTATTAGAGCCAGTAAATTGAAGTTCAGGCTGGTTGTTCTTAATTTTTTCGAAAATCTGAGGCTGAATTGTTCTTAATTTGTTCTTAAATTTATAGGGTACAGTAAATCCCCGCATATAAGAACCTACAGAAATAAGAACCTAGAGGCTGTTTTTTCCTAAATTATGCACCTTGTAATTAAGAACCTGTTTCAGTGTGATAAAATATAATAGGTTCTTTTCCCAAGGGCAAAAAATAGAGTTTTCAATCGTCCTTTTTTACTCCCAGATTTTTAATTATGAGGTAAAATCACAATCGGCATAAAAAATTTTCAGTTGTGCATTTTCAGCATTTTATACACTTTAACGAAAGAGAACTTTAAAATCACTTTGACTTTTTAACATAATCATAGATAGCAAAATCCAAAATGTTGAAATATGAAAAAAGCATTAGAATTCATAATTTTCAATTCCTGAGGACGTATGAGATCATCTCCAGATCCATCCACTGTCATAAGGCAGCCAGTGCACTCAAATGTCTTCCTGTAAATATCTTTGTAATGTTGCATTAATAACATTGCCAAAAGGAAAAAACAGGGTTGAATGCATCTCTTGATAATTAATCCTAAAAATTGAAATTAAAGATCCTTCGAATAAGAACCTTCAAACCCTGAAATTAATCAAAGTACCTTTCCAATAAGAACCTCCTTCAGCCTGAACCTCAAAATAGTAGGTTCTTATATGCGGGGATTTACTGTAAGAGCAGCGCGATTGCTAGCTTTTCGCTCTAGGGAGGTGTCCAGGCCTCATTTGCTAACATTGCCACCCCTGGATCAGAGAACACCAGCTGTTTGCCACACGGAGAATTTGCCTCCAATTTTTTTAATGCGCTTTTTCGTTGTTTTCATTGGATTGTCAATTTGGGTCAAGATCACTTTGGCGAAAGGAAAATTGTTTGCTGGGAGGACCCTGGTACCTCTATACAAATATGCAGCGTCAAGATTTTCTGTTCTGCAGAAAATATTTAAGGAGCTTGTTGTTTTTCTCCAAGAAGTGTGCAAATCTTCTCTCGAATGCTTAAAGCGAGCTCAGCTAGCCGATACTTGTTTTTTATTAATTTCTAAAAGTTGCATTTGCTGCTGGCTTCACATCAACACATAGAAACTTTGAAAAGTGCTAGTTTTCTTCATAAACAAGGATAGATCCCTCTCAGTGAAGTTCTTAGCGGACAAAGAGGGAGAAAATTTTTGCATGTCTTGCGTTTGAAAAATGAAATTTTGATGAAAGACATGGCTTTTACAATTTTTCTGACTGAATAGAAAATTAAGAGGAAGAACGTTGTTTAATTTCTGAAGACATTTTACAACTTCTTTGTTTCTTTGTTTCCACTAACTCTCCGCCCCCTTCCCCTCCCTACACAAAACCTCACTTAAAACTTTGCCTGCATTTGCCACCCCTACGTCAAAGGCCTGGCTACGGGCTTGGTAACAACCGTCTAAGAACGGTAACAAAGAACTCAAGCATTGCTAACCTTTGTAAAAAACAACATCTTCAATGCATTGCGCATATAACAAGACTAGACAACGACTCACTTCAAAAACAACTACTCTTCGCAGTGGATCGTAGAAAACATGCACGTTACCGATAGCTAAAGTTTGAAAAAGAATTAAACATCGCTAAAGATAAAATACAAAAAACAATGCAAAATAAAACTGAGTTCATGTCTTTACTTAATAGAATGTATCAGTAGAGACACTTTTAGGGGACAAATGTACATAATTTCATATAAACACTCCTAATTTCAGTGGCAGGAATAGCATAAGTAGCAGGATGTAGTCGCAAAATTTTGACAAGGGGGGCTCTATCTCTATGAATTTCTAAGTTGTTTATATCATAAAATCATTGCAATTTGAACTTGACGTGGGTTGGTGTTTTTCCATCATTGGTTGAACAACCAGGCACATTGACTGAGCTGACCTGAGCTGAGATAAGGACATTGGTACCATGGAAAGGGGGGGGGGACTTCATTGCAAGTGAGGGGGAAAAATGTTTATATTGCTCGGGGTTTTAATCAAAGCCGCCACCATGGTTGGCGGCGAGTATAATTTTGAGATATGACATTCAAAGGATGGCCAGAAAATGTATCTTAAAAATTTACAACAATTGATAGGGAGGATTTTAGGCAGTATTTGTAAGCTTTCTTTTTAATAATCATGACCAATTAGCTGGATTTTGAATCGACAGATTTTCTCTCGTGCTTAAAAAACAATGCAGATTTTATCACCCAAAGAACTGTGCTACTTACAATGTCATGCAAAATTGTTATCAGGGGACTTAGAAAGAATTCATAGTTTCCAGATAAAATAAACTTAGAAATAAGAACAACATTAGAAACAACCGAGCCTGGAACTATCAAAAAAATAAGAACATTAGATATCGGCAAAAAATTGAATTATTCTTAAAAGAGAAATATTAAAAGTAGGCGAGACAGAGTCAAATTATAGCAACCAGTTGTTGATTCAGAAAATTATCCCAATTTCTAAATGCAATGACAAAAAATCAACTATCTATACAAAGCTGCAACTAAAAATAATCAGTAAGAAATCATTCAAGAATTCCCTATCTATGTCAAACTTTATGTTCGTTTTCATGCACTAAAGCTTGTAATGCGATCTATCAAATATAATATTTGTAATCCAAACCCCAAGCATTCATCGCAGCTTTATTTCCGTTACACGATTCTTGGCCATATCCAAGCACGAGCGATGTGGGGGAGGGCGGACTAAAATTTTAACAAAGGAGGTTGTTCCCCCCGAGCCCCTCACGACTACATCCCTGATTAAAGGTCTAGCTGACCTTATTTCCATAATGGTCCCCTTAGAAAATCTACGTTAATAATTGTTTTCAAAAGGTAGACTTGAGTCTTCAATGGAAGATATGTGCCTCCTATACAGCTAGGTTTTCTGCCATCAAAAGCTCTGAATATTGACACAATGCTGACGAAATTCTCAATACAAGTGCATATTGAATGGCCTTATCATTATCGATCATTATCGAAAGCCTTGACACTGTGAACCGTCCCACATTGATGAAACACCTTGAATATACCTTCAACAAAGGTGAGCTGTATTATATAATGTACCTACTAATCAATGATGTAACTCGGAATGTAAGAATTGGAAGCAAAACAGGAGAAGATAAAAACACTGCTATTGGCATATGTCAAGGTGCCCCTTTGTCGGCACTCCTGTTTAATTTGTACTTGGCTATTGCTTTGAAACCAATAGCGCTTTCCTCGGAAGCTTAAAATAGATTCTGACGTCAAGGCGCGGTGCACTATGGGATCGAGACTCGGACAAGCAAATCAGTATCGCTAGTGGCCTAAGCTATCATCAATAGCAGAACAATGAGTAAAAAGTCGACAACGAAGCATTGTTGCTGGGGGATATGTAAAAGCGACTCTAGGTATCCAGATCGAATGCCAGATGGTACAGTTTTTTTACCATTTTCAAAGCCAGGAAGACACCGCGAAGGAATGACAAAGTGGGAGCTGGAGCAAGCCAAGATAAAAACAGAGCGTGCGAAGCGCTGGTTGCATGCTTGTGGAAGGAAGGACTTTTCTAAATTGGAACAGATAACGAAAGATACATATATATGTTCTCTCCACTTTTTCAACGGCCAGGGTCCAACAGAGGAAAACCCAGACCCAGTTCTTGCAACATTAACAGAAAAGGAAGCAGAAGGCAGGATGAAGAGAAGGAGACACCCAAAAGATCGCAGTATTGACGCAAACAACACGGCGTCAAAAAAGGCCAAAGAAAGCATGGAGGAAATATCAGCATATGAAGTGGAAGCACTTGCAACAGGGTCAAACCAGTCGATTGAGGTGGCGAGTATTAAATCAATAGAAAAATCAGATGCTTCCACTCAAACCATTTACGACAAGTATATGCTTGGAGCGAAAATCGAAACAGTTATTCTAAGAAATGATGCAAAGACTCAGTCTAATTTTATCGCGAAAGACATGAAAGATGCAGGCACAATGAATAATTTAAATCTAATGTCCCCAAATGTAATATTGGCTGACAGAAAGAAGTCTAAATTTTTTATAGGCCTTTATCCTGATCAGTTTGAGGTGCTCTTTAAGTTTTTGGGTCCTGCTAAATATCAACTGACATATTGGCGCTTCTCACAGGAGAAAAAGGACAACCCATACAAATGCAAATCCACAAGAAGCCGAAAGTTTAATGAAAAAGAGGAATTATTTTTGACGTTACTTAAGCTGAGAAGAGGCTTTACCCACCAGACAATTGCATATATGTATGATGTTTCAGTCAGTTTGGTCAGTAGCATATTCACTACATGGATCCAGTTCATATATCTGCATTTTAAAGAGCTGAATTACCTCATGTTTCCAGCAAGAGATATTTTAAAGGAGTCTTTGCCTGCTGCTTTCAAAAGCTTTAAGAACGTAAGATGCTCAATCGACTGTACAGAGTTCTTCTGCCAGACACCACGGGACTATGCCAAACAGGGAAATCTATATTCCTCATACAAACACCACACTACCTTCAAAGCGTTGATTGCAGTGACCCCCAATGGGAGTGCATGTTTTGTGTCTGATCTCTATGAAGGAAGCCTTGATGATGTTGCCATTACTCAAAGATGTGGGATCTTAGATTACATTGAGCCTGGAGACCTTCTGTTAGTAGATAAAGGTTTCAGAATTCAAGATCTTGTGCATGAAAAACAAGCCACAATCAAAATACCACCATTTTTAGGAAATAGGTCAAAGTTAACGGCAGAGGAGGAGATAGAAACAAAACGGATTGCTAAAGCACGTATTCACATTGAACGATTCAATGAAAGATTAAAGAAGTTCATGGCTATTGGAAGGACAATTCCACTGTCATTAACGCCATTAGCTTCTCAAATGGTCTATGTTGCTGCTTGTTTAGTAAATTTTCAAGAGCCTTTGTGTAGATAGTTTGTTTAACTATGAATATATATTATATCAACTCAACTATAGGCCCCCCTGGATATAGGCCCCTGTGTACTAACCTACATATCATTTCAGATGTAGGCCCCCAAATAAAAGCATAGGGCTTCCCTTTGAGATTCACTGTGTATAGTGAGGATTCAATGAAAAAATTGTTTCATGAGGTAGCCTGAATAAAATGGCTGTTCCCGAGTTTGCATGAATAGTATGGGCAGAGCCCATAAAGCCTCTTATTACTTTTGTTCTTTCGTGAAATGTTTGCATGAGTACACTTTGGTGCCTAATAGATGCTCCCCACTAATTAATTTTTCCAAAATTTTCTACCCAGGACATTATTATTTAAACCACCCCCCTCCCTGGCTATTAAGTTATCCCTCCCCCGGCAAGAGTATGTTGGTGTAAACCTCCTTGATTGAAAGCCAAATTCTGATTTTTTTGGCACATGCAAGTCACCTGTTATCCCAATAGTCCTCCCAGATGTAAGCCTCCATCCCCCAGAGATTAACCCACAAGAAAGTTATAAGAACCTTTAAAAGTCCATGGTTTATATTTGGGATTTTATGGTATTCAGATACACAATCTTAACAAGGAACAGAAGTAGATTGAAATAGATAAAAATATACAAGTTTAAACATAACTTTTTAAGAAAATGAATTGACTGTCTCTACTTATATATATCCTCAAAATATATCTTTTCTTGGTTTCATTTGTGTTATGCAATTAGTGGAAAATGTTTATTTAAAACAAAGCAATCATTAACTAAATAAGCAACTTAGGATTTGACAAAAATTCTAAGTTGCATATAACAAATCTTGCATCCAAGGTAGGCTTATGGGGGCTAGGGGGCTTGAGCTATTGGAAATCAATACTCTTGAAGCTTGCAAATAATACCTTATACACTTATGATGTTGTCTGCTGTTATTTGGAAAATCATGAATCTGCCAATAAAGAGCTGAGTTTCTACCACTTACAGTAGGAATTTCGTAGTGCTACAAAAGTGCAATTAAAAAATATTTTGTTTCTATGCAAAAACTAAACAATAAATGCATGAAGTCTTCTTGGAACACGCATCTCAAAGTACTCAGGTATGAAGACTTTGTGCCAGAAAGAAGACAAGCTGGCTCTCAACTTCTCCTGAAATTGTTTGTCACATGGAATCCTCTGAACTGATGGTGGTCCTTTGGGAGAATGCAAAACAAAGTCACAAAATGGTAGCTGAAGCACCAGCAGTTGTAGCTGGACTTGGTAGAAGTACATATGACTGGTTTTCAGTAGCAACTTATTGTCAATAACTGTGAAGCATTGCCTTCCTAGCACAGAGCTTGACACTTTGTCTAATTTTATCTTCTCAATAAGTTCTTCTACTGAATTTTCTTTCAATAGTTTTAAACATTTAATTTCAATGATGCCAGCAATGTCACATGCACTGTTGAGGATTAACCCATCAGGGCTGGCGCCAAGGTAGGGACATAAACTATTGACCCACATTCCTGTTTCCTTGACGTTGTTACCAGTTGCAGTTGTATATGCTTCCCTAGCTTTTGGTTCCTCCTCAATCCCATATTTCATGAATTTGGATTGAAATGTTTTTGGAAACCATAAATTGTTCCAAATCCATTTCTGCATTGACATCATAATACTGTCAGCATTTCCAGCAATAATTGCATTACCATATGTAAAGATTGGCTTACACCTGGAAGCTGTTATCCTCAGCTGCCTCTCTTCATACCATCTTGGGGAAGCACTTTGACCCAATGTACCTTCAATTTCTTTTGCCCCAATCTCATTGAAACCATAAAGAGTTTCCTCTAAAGATTGAGTCAAAATCTGAAGCACCTCCTTTCGCTCTTCAGACAATGTGTAATCCTCATAGAACATTGGAATGGACAGTTCCCACATTGAAACTTGGTTTGTTTTTGAACTTATCTCATTAAGGTCTTTCAAAAAATCATTTGTTTCTCTCATACCAACTTTTCCTCTCAGCTCTTCAGGTCTTGGATCCCATGTGATGATTCTACTGCTAGAAAACTTACCACATTTATATACTCCTTTATGAATGGCTTGGGGATCTTTATGTCTCTTTTTACCAACATTCCATATGCAAGGTTTTGATGTGGATGGCGTGACCAGAGAGTGACCATGAGTTTTCAAATATTCACTTAGGCTCAGAAGTACAGCAGCTACATGTGCACACCTACCAAGTGCTGATGCCTTGCAGTCACACCTTCCAAACCTAACTGAACCACTTAGACAAGATAAAGCAATTTCAACATTCAAAGGCTTCCCAACCTTCATTGAATGGTCAACATGAGCACGAACAAAATAGTTGTCACCAAGAAGATTGTCTTCAATGTCTCTCACAAACCCACTGTTTAAGAGGCTCAGCCCTTTTCTAAGTGGTCTTGCAGTCGATGTATAGCCACTGTCTAAATCTTCGGCATCTTCTTCACTTTCGACAATAGTGAAATCCGAGATTGATTCAACCAAGTGATGGTATATGTGACCATAGTTGAACATTATTGGGATGTCATAGGAGGGAAATTTTTTCCAACCGCCACTTGGTATTTTTTCTAGTTGTTCAGAAGAGGATGTCTCTCCTCTGCAGCGCATTTTTTTCAACTCGTACCATTTACCAGCATCAACTTTTGGGTCAACGGTTTTACCAATGGCAACACACCTTCGCACTCTATCGATCAACTCTTGCTTTCTGCCAGATTTCTTTTCTCCGTGACACTCAAGCCAACGTTTCAACTCAAGAACGGAACAGTTAGCTGGATCTTTTGCTAACGAAGCTCCAGGTACATCCTTCTCATTCAATATTGTTACCTCCATCACAAATTTTAATCTTAAGGCAACGATTTAGACCTGTAGGCTAGTTGTGATGTACCCTCACAAACAGTGAGCCTAATTTGTTTGTCCGAAAATCAATCCCATCACACCTTGCGGGAAAAATGTGACGTATCGTGAGGAAAGCGCTATTCCAAGTTATATTGCATCACAAGACTACAGAAAAAACTTTGGTCTGCTTTGGACTGGCTGATAGATCGAGGCATACACAAAGTTGAAATCGACCGTAACTATGGTGATGACGATAGGATGCAGCAAAAATTAATAAAATCGAACGAATCATTCCCTCAATGTTAAGTAAATGAAGAAGGTCTTTATACAAACCACAGAAAAACTGAGAAGTTCCACACCAGCAAAGAAAGTGATGGAAAACGAAAAAGTGTATCAAGTGGAATCTTTGCTCAGATACCGAAAATGACATAATTCTTAGAAAAGGTCTTGCTTATAATAGTTACAAGACGATAGATGCAATATTCAACAGCAAATACATCAGTGAAAAGATCAAGATAAGAATTTTCAAAGAATATGTAGAGACTGTCTTTCTATACAACACTGAGATCTGGACCCTCACAAAAACCATCTACACCTTTCAGAGAAAACTTTTGAGGAAAGTCATAAACATCCACTGCCCAAGAAAAATCTCAAATGAAGGACTCTTATCAACACATCAACACAAAACCTTGGAGCATTGCCATCCTGAAAAGAAGATTATTCTGGTTTGCTCTTTTCACGAGGCTAACATCTGAAACACCCCCGAGAAAAGCTGTGATCCAATCTGCAAAACCTGTGAAGAAGCCAACAGAAAGTTATCACAGCAAAAAAACATTTGAAAGAAAAGACAAATATCCAACTCAAGTTTGAAAAATAGACTAAAAATTTTAGCTTGGATGGTGATCATGATGATAACGGAGATGATTGCCCTCTAAATCTTTAAACTCCGTGGTTGGAGAATCATCAAGAGTGAGAAGAGAAAAGTAATATTTTCAAGATACAAAAGCAAATCAAATAATTGTTTATTTCAGCGTGTTTCATCTATTGATGCAAAAATAAGCGTATCATGACAGATCCTCGTTCTGAATGTGGAAACAAGTCAGTTTCTTATAAGATGTTGTTGGTCTCTTTAAAGTTGTTATCGTCTTCAAAAAAAGAAGTTTCTGGTATCAAAGTCCGACATTGACCAAAGGAGATTTGTCTATTTCTAAACTTTTCTGATGGAAATAAACAAAACAATTATCTACAAGACTCTATGATATTTCTTTAGAAGTCATACATTAAAGGACGTTGCTTGCCCCCTCCACGTCTCATGGAAGTGGGCAGTAGGGGCAGCTGCTCCAGCAGCCCCCTGGGTAGACGCCCCTGTTCATAATGATCAAAATTTAATAACTAAGAGAAACAAGAACGAAGTACTTTATGTGCTTTGAAGCAAGAATTTAAAAGTACCCTGGCTTCTAGAGCAGATCCACATAAATTCGAAAGCGGAAATAGAAGAGAGAGATGGAGAAGTGGAGGAGCATCTAGCAGGGAAAAGAACAAATTGTTCTGGGCTATCGCAAATTCTCTTTATAGCTCCCGGGGGGGCTTGTCGTTCTTCAGCACTTTAAAGAGAGCTTATAAGAGAGGGGGGCTAAATTGAGAGAGGGGCTTCATAAATGTTTTGTAAATAAAAAGCCATTGATAGTGATAAAGTTTTTTGCTATTTGCGAAATAAAAAACATCAAAGCAGCCTTCTATATCAATAATATTGTCATCGTCATCGTCAATAATTATTAATTCTAGAGACATAGTGTGAATTTTGATTTGATGCGAAGAATTGAACGACCAATAAATGAAATGAAAATCTCTGCTTTTTTTCAAGTTTACTTATTTCAGCATCAGTGAAAATTAGGGGGGGCTAAATTGAGAGGGGGCTAATTAAATTTTTCCTTCTGAAAAGGAGGGCTAATAAGAGAGAGGGGCTTAATTGAGATAGGGGGCTAAAAAGAGAATTTACGGTATTTACGAGATCGCGATTCACGGTCAGTGGCAGTCGCTGGATTTTGGTTGCATTGCAATTATGAAAGATTCTAAATTTGAGTTTTTCCAAAATAAATTTCTTTATCTATTAGTAACCCAAACCACCTTAATATCATTTTTATAGTCCGAGGGCACTTAGCTAGGGAAGTATTTCGGGACGTGCGGAAGGTCCTTTGGCATCCTGACCCTGCTCCATAAAAGGATTGCACAAGGTATACCCTGTCCAAAAAATGTATGCCAAAAGTACGGCACAATAATGCCAAGATATATAAGGTCTCGTGAGTTTTAACAGTAGCAAATGTTACTGAAACATGTTCATTCTAAAAATATTCTGAGAACAGCGTAAGCTGTCTCACATATCTCTTGTCTAATAAATTTTAATGCCCTATCCCATAATTTCTATCGGAAGAGGTTACTCTGTTCTCAGCTCTGCTCTGTTCTGAAGCACATCCCGTCATATGAAGCATCAGAGTGCCCCCCCCCCCCCCTCATCCAGTACCCGAAATAATCACTGCGCATGCTCGCTGAACTTATTTAAAAAAGTTCATGGCCGTGGTATCGTCTAGGAGAATGGGTGAGAGTGAGTCGGGAGGGAGGAACACATGTCGAATAGCACTGGAGAAATGGAGGACGAAATGTCTGAGCGAAAAAAAAGACGACACAGCGGTGGTGATGACCGAAGAGGATATTACGAAGAAAAGAGAGGTAAGGTAACACATGGATAAGCTATTTTGCCAATGACTGCGTTTGTCACTTAAATTTACACCGCCTTGTTAAATTTACACCGCCTTATTCCGCTTTCTTTCTTGCGTCCTAAATCTTCAATCGTTTACTCCTAAAGGCTTTACAACCAATCTGGAGCATTAGAAAGATAATAAGGAAAATTAACTCAGAAGTAAGATTAACACCGTTTTCACCTAGCACTCCAATTTGTTGATTTCCACAAAATGTTGCATTTGATTGCGTCCCCTTGACGGGCGCCTGTCAATGGAATATCTTTTGAAAGTTGTAGAACAAGAATTTTTGAAGTAAACTCTGGACATAGCAAATTCAGAAAGAAAACAGAAGTTGCTTGATATCATGTTGAAAGTTTAGTATGCGTTTCTCGGTAGTCAGCTTGAAAGAACAGGTTGGGTAGACATCTGAAAATTTTTGGGCCTTCCATATGAAGCAAAAAGTTTGCATCAAAGTTATAGGGGAAAGTCGTGCTAAGCTGTTTGAATAAAACTAACATATTTAATTGATATTGTGTCAATCTATTATTAAATAATAGGACATATTAAAGAATATTAAGTAGATTTTGGAATAATGTGAAAATTGGCGATGAGTGTTTTTATATTTATCAGAATTTGTTAAAAAATAATCTTGGATAAATTTATAAAAATTCAAAGTGGCAGTAATTTTGATTCATGTTAGTTGACTTTCCAGCTGTGTTGCGGTAGTTTTCCTTCTCCAAAAATTTTTGAAGTATGCCACAGAGGTATGCTATTTTTTATCGCAATTTTAAATATGATTTGTTGAAGAGCAGGGCCCTGTTTTTTAGCAACAAATGACTTTATATAATTTGCTGTTTTAAAAATGGGCCTGTTTTGCCATGCATCGACAGAAGACCAATGGGTCATTCCATAAAAATCAATGGTAAAAAACCTCATATTCATAGATATCAGTAAAATTCTGTCTACAAAGCAGTAGAATCATTTTTTAACAAAACTCATCAACCCTTTAAAATAGCGATCACCCACATTTGTAGTAAGTAAAGGACAAATTTAATAATTGGCAATTTTAGCGATTGGAGAGATGCTTAAAGGTGCATGGCACCTGAAATTTTAAATGCTATTAACTCTGAGATAGAAGAAGATTATTGGATGAATTTTTGTTGGTTTTTATTGATGAAGGCATTGATTTTAGAACATATTAAAAAATGAAGGACAGATTTTGAAAAAATTCAACCTATAAAGCAAGAGTATAGATGGCATTTACATGGTTCTATGATATCTAAACAATATAGAAAAAGTTAAAGCCAAGAATTATCTCAACTATGTTTTAAGCTACAGGGCAGTTAAGTTTAGTAATAATTCATATTTGAAGTTTGATGCATATATTCTTTTGGTTATATCCAAGTTTAAATTTGGAGGTGAATTTAAGCTAGAATTTCTTCAAAGGACATATTTTAGAATATTTTAAAGTAGTTGTTTTGGTGGCTTGGTTGTAATTTACTATAATATACTCTATTTAGGAATGGAAAGCATTTTATGCCTTGGAGAAACAAAATTCCTTCGGTTATATACTTTATATATTTGAAAAATGTTTTCTTCTGGGCACTTAACAGCCAACTCACCAATACCATATATTTGAATCTCTTTCTGTCCAAATAAGATTGCTGACACAAACTAGTTTTCAATAGAAGTGTCTTTTCAACTCTATATGGTATCTTAAAACTTTCCTTCCGTTATTTTTTTGTGCCTTTTCCTTCTGCTACTTTATTGAGCAACTGTCTTTATCATCTTTTAATATTCGTAGCTGTTTTAGAATTATTCATTCCTCAATTTACAAAGATGTTGTCATACATTATAAGGGTAGTCATTTCCCAAAAACTATGGTATGCCACAATGATTTCAGTGCTCTGTACCATGTGGCCCTGGCCTTTTAAAGTTTATGTGCATGATTTTCTACAGTTATTTCAAAATGCATTTATATTCCAAAAATTTTGACAGGAAAGACAAGATTACTTAATCTTCATGTTTCAAAACAGGCAAATAAATTGTGAAATCCAAAAGGGTGATACTTGTCTCATATGGTATTATGATAAACTGATCAAGATATTGTTTAGAAGGCTTTAGTACATTTGTTGCAAATATTAACACTATAATAATTCCAAATGTTCTTAAGTATTTTTAGCCAATCTTTGACTTGCTTTTTAAAGATTCTTGACAGCCCTGAAAAACTGTACTGTTAACTAAGGCTTGCACAGATTGTTGAAGAAGTTCAACTTTTACCTACAATACAGCTGTATGTTAAGATGTGCAAGGCATACTGACCTTTGTTAACCTTCATATCTGATGTTACACCTTGTTTCATCAAAGTATTTCAGATAAAGTTTGATTTACACAGTATCAGATCATTTAATATTTGTCATAGTTGTTGGGTTAAAGTAATAATTCTAAAGTTTTTCACATCTGTTAACATGCATCCTTCTGTTACTTTATTCCTATTCCTTCCCTTACTTTATATGCATGCTACAAACACTTTACTGATAACTTTCTTTGTTACTGAAATTGAAATTTTGCCAGTGATTTAAAAAGAGGGAGCCTGTAGCATCTTTCATAAACAGTCTAACAGTAGCTATGCTGCAGCATTGAGATAGAATTTACAATATCCCATAAAGATTTTATTCTAGGAAATCTATCCCTCCTTCCATTACCAAGTAAATAACCTGTATCCAATTCAAGTGCCATTGACCATTTTGCTTCAAAATTTGCACACTGGTATATTTGTACCTTATGTACATTATCAAAAGGTTTTGTTGTTATTCCTTGCTTTACAGCATTTTTATGGCATTTAACATCAATCAAATTCCTTCCGTTACCTTATTTAGCATGTTGAAATATCCTTCTTAACCGTTTTGGTAAATTCTGTTGATATCTGAAAAAATGAGCTCAAAAGTGACTTCAAGGTGTGTTGATTTGACGTGGAATGACCCCAATGGAAAGATTTATATGACATATATGACATTATGTTTATTTTCGGAATAAAAAAATATATATATTCTGTTACAGAGATGTATCCGTTGCTGAAGATCTTAGTTCCAAATTATGCTGCTGGTGCAATTATTGGCAAAGGAGGGCAAAACATTTTGCAGCTTCAGTCTACTTATGGAGCAAGGATAAAATTGTCACAGAATAATGAGCACTACCCTGGTACACAGGAGAGAATTGGTATCATAACCGGTGATGTTGACAAAGTAATCGATTTGCACAAGTATGTGATGGATAAGATTAGAAATGAAGCAAGCCATGCACATGGGTCAGCCATTGATGACAGAAGTAGACAGAAGGAAGCCAAAATAATTGTACCAAATAGTACTGCAGGCCTTATTATTGGAAGAGGAGGAAGTATGATCCGAAGTTTAATGGAACAATCTGGAGCAAAAATCATCTTGTCTAATAAAGATCAAGAGCAGGTTCACGGGGAGAGAGTTGTGACTGTGACAGGTTCACCTGAAGAGAATGAAGAAGCATGTCGACTCATCATTGATAAGGTTGCTACAGATCCTAGCAATATGATGAACAGAACATTGTCTTACTCTAGTAACCACTATGCACGATCAGATGGGCATGTAGGTGGGCGTTTTGGTGGTGGCCATGGCAATATTGATAGTGGTTTATCTGCCATGACTTCAGTGCTTGGAAACCTAGCAGGAAACCGGAACCAGCAACAAAATTTGCTTGCAATGGTTGGAGCCTCTGCTCTGGGTGGGCCAACAGGCATGAGTAGAGGTGGCAATGTTTTAGGACTTGGAGCTAACCCCCTAGCAATGCAGATTTTAGCTCAAGGTGGTAATTCTGCTAACCTGCCCTACATCAAGACAAAAGTGAATGTTGAAATGCACATTCCTGATTCACTTGTTGGTGCTATTCTTGGAAAAGGTGGGAAGACAATTGTAGAGCTGATAAATTACAGTGGAGCAAAAATTCAGTTTTCAGGAAAAGGAGAATTTGTACAGGGTACCAATGATAGGATCCTTACCATTGAAGGGGATTTTTCATCCACCCAGGTTGCCCATTTTCTTATTTGCCAAAAAATCTTACAATCTGAAGCTGAAAACAAATGACACCATTGTCAACCTAATGATGCTAAAGGTCATTGTCACACTCTAGACCATTGTCATCAAACATTCAATTAACACCATAGTGCATAGACACTTATCGTCTTGTAGTTTGTTGATCACTGTCATACCTAGTAATTGTTATCATGCAAATACACAACAGCTTGTTTTTGTCTTGTCATTCCAGTCAATACACTTCAACTTGATTCCATCCACAGAATATTTATTCATAAATGTTCATCTATTGAAGGTCAATATAGTCTTCACAAGAAACATTCTCGTCAACTTAACAATAGAACACTGCAATAAAGCTATTCATTTTCCAGAAGATTAAGAACTGTCATTTTCCATGTTTTTTAAAACCAGACAAAGCTACATTTGGTACAAACCTCACAATAATCAATGATTCAACTTTCATATCTTGTTATCAACCTGCTTTTTACACACTAGTTGATGTCAGTTTTTAATCATTTTCAGCCAACATCTGTTTGGAATTTTTTGTTAAAATGTACTTTGCCAAATATGTTGTCAAATCCTGGGTATCATATCGATATAGGTTCAGTTAAAAAAAATTAAGATGAAACTGGGGAGGCAGTAATTTCTATAAAGATCAGGCATGGAATCTGTGGTAAGCTTTGCTTGACTGGTTGCACAAGTATATTTACACAATTATCTGCCTTTTTGTTAAATTTAGACCTTGTGTGCACTAATCTCTTTTTTACGTTATGTAAGTCTGTCCAACTAACGTCATTCACATTCTATGAAGAATAGTGATGTCAATTAAAACTATTAAAACAACAGATAGGAAAACAGATGTTGCACCCAATATATTACTCTGTTTGACAAATGAACTCTTGATACCAAATGATTATGCCAGATCTGTTTGTTAGGTTAGTGCTTTCTTCTACCATTCTCTGTCATACTACCATTCTGCTGGACATTTTCTGTTAAATAACCTAAACCTTGTATAGCAAGCTATCTTGGAAACTATCTTGACTTGATGGAAAAAAATATAAGAAGTATATTGATTCATTGGGAACATGCACTGTACATAACACGTTCAAAAACATTGCCATAGCTTACATAATGAAGCTTAATGAAGCAGCAAAACATTGTTCAGTTCAGTTCAGTTGAGTTCAGTTCAATTTTAAAATTCCTCTACATACAATATCCAAATAAAAGCACTAATTACATACAATGACTGCAAATTACATAAACATACTAATAATAATGCAAAAAATAACAATTTACATAAGATTGGACAGTATTCTCAGATAAGTGGTCAGATGAGTTATTAAATATAATGTAAACGACGCAATTTTATTGAAAGTAATATAAGAACTAATACTAACATCTTATACTTTGTTTATTTAGATATTTGTTCTCTGGCTTCAAAGTCCTGGGTTGGTCCTCTTGTCAATATTTTTTGTTAATTACAGTTAATCTAATCAAACCACTGGGAAAAAAATCAATTTTTCTAGTCTTTTTTCTGATCTGCCTTCCTGTCAGTGTTTCATTGTTTATGAAAGTTGCAATTGCCTTTCTAGATTATGCAGAAAAATGAAATATGCAGAAATAATACCATAACATCCATGTTAGATTATCTCAGACTCAAGTTCATCAATTCTTCTGTTGGCTTCTCGTTGATCTTTACTTTTGTCACTGCTAGCAGTTGTTCACAGTTTGTCAGTTGAAGTTATTGGAAAGCAAACATTAGTCGTTTGCTCGTCTAAAGCTGCGTGTTTATATCTTTTAGTCTATTTAGCTTACATACAATGGCTGCTGATACGCATCTGACTCAGCAGCATGTGATATATTTGTCACAAGGCAGTTGTTGATTGGCGATAAGCTCTTCTTGTGCAGATCAATAACTCGTTGAAGCTTCCTAGGACAAACGAGTTGAGAGTCTAAGAAAGAAGCATTTGAAGAAGAAGTTTCTAATGTGTAAGGTAAGTAATTCACCGTGATTCTAAAAGTTTTTATGCCCCAAACTCGTCTTGCAAGGTGCTGTATTGCCCTTGTTAGCGCTTGTTTTTCTACTGACAGCCTTCCTCTTATTTGCGGTACGTTCGTTGCTAGAATGACCCGCTGTTGAAACTTTCATCTTCTATTGGAGGACATTTTGTACAGTACCCCAATTTTATGTTGAGCAAAATCCCAATCTGGTTATTTGAAGAGATTCTCATGCGTGTGGCAGATAAGGATTTCAGTTTTTGGCGGTATAGAACTTGAAAATTGCTTTGAAAAAAGCAAACAATTTATAATATTATGATAATAATAAAGGCATTTTTATTGCGCTATTTATCCACGCGCCTCAAAGGCGCATTACGTAATGTTTATAAAACTATGTTCTTATATGTTACGTAATGTTCTTTCGGATCCTTATTCTGACGTTTTATACTCTGAGGATTGTCAGACGAAAAAACTTTTAGCCAATATGTTGTAAAATGTTTGCTTTTTTCAAAGCGATTTAAACTGTAGGTTTTTTAACAAGCTATAGCACCCAGAGGTGACAGTTCTGCTATTGTATTTAATGAATTATGTTTTTTCGTGGTTGTGTGTTAAAGTCACTTGTCTTGTAAAGTATTATAGTGTAGCGTTCCTTTTTTTGTTGATTAGTTCCTTATTATTAGTGTGTTGATAATAGCAGTTTTACTTTTGGATAACAAAGCAAGCATCAAACAAGGAGTATCTTTTGCGTACTAACTTTTGAAGACCTAGGCTGGTTGGTCTGGGCCTTCAGTCCGCTAATAGATGGATACTTCAGTCCGCATTCAGACCTTCAGTCCGCATTGAGGATACTGAGCACTTTATGTTGCTTTCCCCTTCTTTTCATGTTCAGCGAAGAGATCTTCTTGCTGGAATTGTAGAATTATTACGGCCATTTGTCCTAGTCACCAATCTTTCAAACAATTCCTTGACACACATACTTTTATACGGTGATGAAAACTTTCTAATGACTTGAACTCGAATTGACCTTACGTCTCGTCCGCTCAGCTGGTCGATTTGACTGATATCTTTTCAAAATCTAACCATATGCATGCAACCACCACCAAATCTCTTAATGCCGAGTAAATTTTCCCTTTTTTATAGTAGTAATTTGTAAAATTGTGTGTAGTTCTGACTTTTCTTTCAAGCACCATGGGGTAGTCATAGTCTTCTGCTCCTCATGGTATAGTTCTTGTAGTATTGTTAAGGAATTGTAGGGAAAGTAGTATGTAATATGTATTGTAAAATTTTTAATGGAATATAAAAAAATGCAACGTCGTGAGAAGAGCCTAAGTATGCTACATTTGGTGACATATCTATGATGTTGTTTGATGTTGTTTGGGGTCCCTGTTTTATTGTGCGAAGATGAGGATGTCTGATTTGGAATTTTGAACTGATATATTTTCCATTCTATTTTTCCTTTTAAACATCTAAAATACTAATAGCAATGTTGCAACAAACTAACAGATCATTCCTCTAATATGGAGTACACACAACATCGTGTGATTCTTCAAATCTAAGTGACGTTCCTTTTTGCCAAAACAGTTTTGCATGTGGCCGCCATGTAGGGTTGCAGCAGAAGGCAGGCATGGGCCTTCAGTGGGATTTGACTTTGATTTCCAAGAAGAATTTGGAAAAATTGGGAACTCCGAGTGATTATGTATGCACCACCTTAGCATGCCAATTCATGCATCAAGGTCTTGATGACTTTTGGTCCTTTAATTGTTATTCTTTCTTGGATATCAAGAGATTTTAATCTTCGCGTATTTTCTTTTATAGAGGGGAGATGGTGTAACGGTTTGACTTTTCTATTAAATGAGTTTGTCAACATGTCGTGTAATCCTCGTATTGTTTGTTAATTAGTTTCAGTTATTTTATCAGTGTGTTGATCACATTTTAATTCTGTTTTATTGTTTTGGTGATAGAGAGTGCATCACACAACGAGTATCTTTTTCGTGTTATCTGTCGAGGGTCCTGGCCAATCGATACACTCACAGACTGGTAATTTACCATTGTAAGGACACCCCCTAATCTTTTACCCAGTCGGAAGATTTGAGCACACCCGGAAAAGTTGAAGCTGTTGGTAGAGAGCTAGGTTAATCGGAAAAAATTTGAATCATTCGTGAAAACTGAAGTTTTGACACAAATGACCTTGTAAACTGTAGCACCCCAGACCCCCCAGTATTTACGTGCTTGGTTTAACAGTAAAGTAGTAAAGAATGAAAGAACATTTAGTCGCTTGAAAATTGTCAAGAACTTCCTACGTTCGAGATCGAGTGGAGCAATGGGCAAGTCGTAGAAGGAGAAAAATTAACACCTGATATTTGGACTACGTATGTTTTGATGCATTAATTAAACTAACGGTCTTTATGCTCGATCTTCCAAATTTACAAAATCTAGAAACCTTATCATACAGCTGAATAATTATTTACGAGACAATTTATAAGGTTTAATTGGTAAAAAACTATGAAAGTTAAGGCCCTCATACAAAATTAGAATTGACGTTTATCAGTCGGAAATTTTGAGCCCTACACCCCTCCAAATATCTGCCAATTTACGTTCCTGCCTCAAACCCCTGTGTATTGTGGCAGATACTTTGCTGTTTAGATGATTCCCCCACCTTGGGCACTAATTCCTAAAACAGCAAGCACGCGTCTGCAGTTGCTGAGCTGAGTAGAACTGGAGATAAATTTGTATCATCCTTTAGTTTAGACGTTTGGACAAAACCTTTTGCCAGGCTAGTTTTCATTGAATATATCACATATTGTGCAGTGGCGTAACGCACAGTGTGCACTTTTAAGCACAAAACTCAGTGCCCCTAAACATTTGGGCCCCTGAAGGGGCCCCCTAGAAGTGTCTCAAAATAAGGGTTTTTGGATGAAAGCATATGTTTCTTAATAAGCCAACAATGTTGGCTGAGGTGGTCAAACGATCCATTAACTGCATTTTGCAATCTGCTCATCTCTACCAGTTTTTATGCTGGCATCACAACTTGCGGCAACGTATTTAAAATAAACGCTTTAGAGACCTGGGACCTAGTGATGGTCTGAAAATAGCACTTGGGGGACATTTCTCAGCTGGGGTCTGCATCCTGTCTTTTTGAGCATATCAAACTGCCAATTTCTTCCAATTTTCATGTTTGTATCACAAGTACCAGCGATGTTATTAGAATAAATTGTTTTCCGGGCCGGGGCCCAATACACGTTCTAAAAATAGCACTTGAGGGCATATCTCAGCTGGGGGTGTGCATCTTATCTTGTTCAGCGCCCAAAACTACCCTTGTGGACGAAGTTTCATGCTGATATTCGATTTTGCACAACTCTCTCAAAATCTGGGTCTAACAGCCCTGAAGACCAAGGAACCAATCGAATGGCTCAAAAATTTGCACACGGCCAGGAAAGTGTAGGGTAAGCAAATTGTGTCTAAAAATTTTTGCATTTGCTCTGCTCCATCTTTTATAGCCAAATACAGCAATGAGAGGAAAGAAAAATTGTTGTTTTCCAATTTTTGACAGGGCATAATTTCAAGGGGAGGAGGAACTTGAGACATACTGTGGTAGCTTAGGATCTGTGCTTTCTGCTGATACAAGTCAGATTTTAATACCCTAAACGCAAGGGTAAAAAATAGCTTTTGAAAGTGGTACACTCATTTAAGCATTACATTTGCCTGGAAAGTATCATTTTGCAATATTTGCCAATTATTTTGATATGGTTGGAATCGCAACATTCTTGTGCATCGAATGCTGATAGTTTTATCTGATTCCGTTAATAGTTTGGTTTTAGGAAAAGAAAACCAAATATTGTGTCAAAAACGTTTACCGTAACCTTGAGAGAAATAATAGCCCGTCATATTTCCTTCATATTTCTGACACTTTTCCTCTTGACTTTATTCTTAATTCAATCACCAGGTTCAGGAAATCTCCACAGAGAAGAACTTGATTTTTCAAGAGCCAGACCGGTTTTGGTTGTTATAAAACTCCCTGTAGAGTTGGTTTGTGTACCGTAGATTTTCAAGTAATAGATTATTAATTATGTACAAAAAACATAGCCAAAAATTCGATAATAGTCAAGACTTCCACTCTCCACCATGAAATTTTAGAAAAAACAAACATAAGAAGAAGATGTTCAAGAACACCAAAAATTGTTCCGAAACCTAATATAGACAAGCAAAAAATATTCATTTTCAACTTTGGTAGATTTAAATTTTACAACATACTGTCTACGCTATTTAGAAAAAAACTTTTAGTATTAAATTGGAAAGGTTGTGGCTACCATTTTGCCATTACATAAAACACTAAACACCACAAACTTCGAAAGGTTTTCTTGAAAGATGGCAACTAGGGCGATGTACCTCCCATCTCTCCATTGTCTTTTTGAAGCTAAAATGAAACACACATCATTAACTGGCATAAATTCCAAATTCTTACAGATTAAAAAATGGTAACGTAAATATAACAAACAATGATTCCCTAGCCGAACATCCAACATTTCAATATCCTGACCGGTAAATATTCAGCATAGACATAATTCCGCATTTCACTCAGTGATAGTCAATGACACTAGTACTTATCATTTGCAAATCCACAAGTTCATGTAGCTAGCATCCAATATTCCGACATTCTACAATTTACGTACTGCCTTTGATAAAAGTCCCCAGCAGCTATTTTGCTATTTTTTTTAGGAATTCAATTCAGCATTTAGTATAGGGAGGCGTTTAGAGAAGAAGGCGTCTTTATAAAATCCGATAACTTTACTTGAAATTTAATTAAGAGAAATTTTAAACAGATAAATTAGTTGCCTTTGGAGAAAAAAATAGAGGATAAATCCTTCAAAAATTAAATGATCTGACCATGAAAACTATAAAGAGATTACAATGCTTAACTTTATTGGAAAGCATTTCTTAGCAATTTTTGAAAACCGCCTGAATCAGAAAGCGGGAGAGTTTAACACAGTAGAATCAGATACTGGAGAATTGAATTGCCTATAGAAATCATATTGAAAATCGTGTTTTTACACTTCATGCCATAATTGAGAATACATTTTTAGTAAGGATACTTTATTTATGCTTTGGGGATTCTAAGAAGGCCTTTGCTTCAGTTGACTTAAAAAGTCTCATAGATAATTTTTTCTCTTGTGAAATTAATTGTAATGTTAGATGTGATTAAGTCCCTGTATGCAAAAATTAAGACTTTTATGACATCGCGGTGTTTTGCAAGGTTGTCTGTCGCGTCCATTGCTGTTCACTTTGTTGCTTTTTGATGTTGACTCAAAGATGAATGATCATTCTACCGGTGTTAGATTATTAGATTAGGTGACAGAAATATCTGTTCCCTTCTATATGCTGATGACTTGGTTTTATTGAATGGTTAAGATAATGGTTGTCAAAAAATATAAGAGAAGGGCTAAGGTATGCTTGGAAATTCGGTGATAAAAGATCAAAGAATGCAATGAGTACAAATACCTTGATGGTACTTCGAAATCAATGGTATATTTATTTGGTACTTCTTAATTAATGGTAAATTTAGGCATGCGGTAACCAGGGGCTTCGCCAAATAGGCTATGCTGTATCCCACCTCCCCAGCATTTTGCCCATCAGTACATTAAGGATTTTGCTTGGCAAATAAAGACATTTTCTCTTACCCTGTAGTATTATTGTAACCTTTCTGCGATTATTGCAAAATATTAACGTTTCTGTAACAGTTGAACTTTGAAAGTATAGGACTAAAGTATGAGTTTTGAAATAGAAATGCATAAAAGCAGCATAAAAGATTATTTATCGTATGACTACATCGATAGAGAGTGAGACACGCCCTTATTCTCGGCAAAAATAATTTCTGAACCCCTCCGAAAATTTTTTTGGCTTCGCCCCTGGCGGTAACATATCATAAATTGCATGCGAATTCGCATCGATTGCTGAGCTGATAGCTGAAAATGCGCGCACACTGTGAGGAAATTTCCACTCGTGCACAAAATTATCTAACATGTTAAATTACTTGCGCCGATGACACGCGTGACGAAAATCCAAGAACCGGACACCGCACACTTGAGGAAACAGCTTACGCCAACAATCACGAGTGAAACTCAGCTCAGCTGATAGCTCAAGTGTGCGCCGGGCCTGAGCGGAAAGGAGCACAAGTTTCTGCTCATTTTTTACCTTCATAGTTGACAAAGATGAGAATACTGAGATGCGACACTTTTTAGAATTTATGATGCTTTCAAATGTAATAGTTTAAGAAAGTTGGTCCCTGCAAATCATCAAGTATTTGGCAAGGTTGGGTTCAGGTCTACCGAATGCTTTGGTCCGTACATTCTGACTATACTGGCAAGCCTTTTGACTCAAATTACTGAATGCAGATCATGATAAACAGACAGTTTCGACAATTCCTCTCACTTTCATAGTCCCAATAGTAAAAAGAGCAAAACAATTAGATTTGAAATGACATATCACGCAAAGAATATTCGCAGGCAGAAAATGTCGTGAATTGTGAAATATTTGGGAATGTTTGCGCTCAGGCCGACTGCAAGCTCCAGTCCAGAAAATTCGAACTTCTCTCAGAAGCTGCACTTGAGCTGCACTGGAGCATCGCATGTTTCTTTTTACTGTCGATGGCGAATATAGACCGGTAAAAAGAGTGATGTGGAGGGGCTTCAGTATTTCAGATTTATCAAATGTCACAGTTTTTTAGCAGTCAGTTTACTTGGAAAAATAACCAATGGACGTGTTTGCGCTGGAGCTCCCCGCATGCCGCTCATAACCAGAAAAGATGGCGTTTATTGCGGAATATATTAAACATTGCCTATAACATTAACACTACAACGTATTTATTACTGGTAGAGATGTTGCAAGAGTTTTAGAATTTGTCTAGAGCTTTTTACGCTTGCGCCGCAAGCCTAGCATATATAGAGCTAATGTCTACAGTGCTCATATTGATATAATTAAGCAAAAAGCTCAAAAATCCTACTTTTGAAAATGCAACGAATGGAGTGGTTTTCACTCAAAACTGCTTTTATCTTTATTTTACAGTACAATTTTTCCTATCCTAGATTACGTCAATAAAATACATGGAAATGCCTTGAAAAATCAATCTTATGGCTTGCAAGTCAATATCAGGCAACCAGTCCCTTTAAAGGCTTACTGCACATTATTAAGATACAATGTAACACAAATCTTAATTAAGAAGTCTTTTGATTTACACAACATAATCTGAAAGAACTTGATAAAATATCCGTGTGCAAAATCAATCAATTCTTCCTTTAGCTTTGGGTTATGAAAAGCCAAAAGATCATCAACCTATTGGCTTAGGTATTAACATGCATATGTAATATTGTACTGTTTATGTAGCATTATAGTGTATTATATGCCTATGTATTGTTATAACTATGTTATTAGCTATATTAACAAACACGTCCAATACCATTGGCCAGTCGTGATAAATTGCTCCTCCTGAGTACCGTCCTTGTAATGTAGTTTAGTAGTTCGTACTTAGTACTTTAGGAAATTATTTACTATAAGTTTTTAAACTGAATAGATACAAGAAAAACTATTTGAAAAATTCTGGTGTATCAATTTCCCATCTTAGCAAATTTGCAGCAGATTTACATTCTTTATATGGCTAACGATTTTCTACGACTATGTGGTGTAACAACTATAAAAAGCTATCTTTACAATCTAAACACTTAATAGAACTCATTGGGCAGTGATAGAGCTTATTAGTCCTTGTTCAATCAAAGCCTGACTCATTGTTAGCTAAGCAGAGGCAATTGCAGTTTTTGCAGCAGCTGATGTATTCATTGCGTTATTTTCATGTGCAAAATAGACCGTACATATAGTAGACTACAATACATATATCATTACAAAACCTTTGTGACGCAAAAAGAAAGTAGAACAGCATAAAAAGCCTTAAAAGCAAGTACCTCTGAACGTTTACAATTATTCTTCACAGCCCCAATTACCATCACCATGGTTTCAGGAACGAGTACTTTTAATATGTAATCGAAATACTGAAACGAGAACGAGAGATATAAACCCATTGAACTGTGTGATAGGATTAGGTAAGCTAGGATGTAAGGAAGTCTTACAATGCATATATTCCTTTCATGTCAAAGACACTCATAAAATCTTGTTCTCTTTAGACTTGTCATGGCCAGTAAGCACACTCAAGTTTTTAACCAGGCAACAAACGTATCTGGTAGCTCTGATAATAGACAGGAGACATCAGACTAAAAATTTATTACATATTAAGGCTCAAAATTTAAAAATATCTTGCAAAGGCTCTTTTTCTTAGGGCAAAAGAAATGACCGAAATATGCCACAATTAGTTTCTTGCGAATGCAGCTAAGGCTAATGAGAGACTTTTTGTCTAGTAACTGCCAAATCTAGTCTTTCAAAGATATATCATACAATTTGAAAATCCTTGTACTTAAAGACATTAAACTCCTAGCTTCTAGTCTCAAGTATGAAACACAAAGATCTATTGCATTCAACTATGAGCAAATTCAATAACTTTGTTGACAAATTCATAGAATCAAACAGTTTCATGAGGGAAAGGACATCACTTGTAATAGCAAATATAAATGCAAAAAATTCAAATAAATGATTAAGTTCCAACTTTTCTCATAAAACACTGATTTGGCAGCACCCTTTCTTGAATCATCCTGCATGTTTTTAAGATCGATGGCAGAAAGACATAAAAATAGGCAATACGATTTGTTTTTAAACCATTTGATATCATTTGTCACATACTGGAATAATGAACACATGTCCAACTTGAAGTGATCTGTTGATACTTTAATTTCACTAGATGTAGCTTTATTTCTGAAAGCTGTAGAATTACCTTTGTATGTTTATAGCAAAAGATCTGTCTTAATGTGTCCGTGATGCATTCCTGTTGCTCTTCAGTAAAATGGTGATAATTTGAATTTGAAACAAGTCTGGCTACAAATGAAGAGAATGCTATCAATAGTGCACGCACATAATTCTTCATAATAAAAATAATCTTCATACGGAGCATTTATACGGGTGGAGTGCTTATAACATATATAAATATATATAAAAAAGAAAGAGACATGTTTCCTTGGCTTTGCATCCTCATAAACTCAACACAGTAAAATGATGTGCATCCTGTTGGCATCATTGCCAGCAGGGCGCCCTTTTCAAAGCAGCTTGTGGGGCGAAAATCATCGCTAGATTAGGTCGATGTGCTTTTCATTGGCTGATTTCTAAATTTCGTCAATCTTTCTTCATCAGTTAATACAGCGACAGTCCGAAAACACAGGTCCCTGAAAATGTTTCCAAATTCGAAAGAAAACCCTTAAAAATTATCCTGTTTAGGCCGATGTTTGATATTCTGCACAAACTTTGCTTTCCTCTACTAGTTTGAGATATCGAATGTTGAATATTCTTCGTGCATTCTTCGTTCATTTCATTTGGGTACTTGGTATAACGTGTTAGAGTCAGAGAAAAAATAAGAATTCTATTGGTCATGGCATGTTGGAGTATGAGTAAATTTAAGCTGAAAAGGCGGTTTGATTAAAATACCTCGACTTGCTCCTCCTTTTTTGTATTCTTGATGTCTCGCTGAATACGTCTGCAAGAAATGTTTCAAACGTTTTCACAAGAAAATCTAGAGATGCAAGACAGCACCACAATAAATTAGAATGTCGTGAATAGCCCAGTATTTGGCAATTTTAGCCTAATTTTATCGGGAAGTGAAGGTCAATAATCTTTCATACAGCTGAATTATTCGTATAGAAATAGAGCGACTCTAGAACAACAGATTAATAAATTTCACAAGCATTACCGTGCCTTCAAAAATACTTCTGATATCTGGCTCCATAGACCTCACAACAGACCGAATCTGGGTAGTAGTAATATCGGTCACAGAACTACAAAATAATTCGGGCAATCTTTTAAAACAACAAAACAGAGTGATAACTTGAGGCTCTGTTTCATAGGTTTGTCAAGACAGAATAATGACAACATTAATGATTTGATGGTGTTTTAGTAAAGGCAGTCTTTTGTTTGGGAATTGCCTGAAAATTTGAAAAATTATATTATATACAACCTTGAAAGCCTCTGCTCGTTTGCACTTTTTTCGAATTCGTCAGGCAATTCCAGTGATCCAGTCTTGATAAACAAAATCAAGACAGTTTCCGTACCAAATGATAGATTTCGACGACTAACCTTCCTTTTTAAGGATGACAAAGCAATAGACAAAGACTAAAAGTTTCAGAAATTTTTATGACCAGATTAAAACAAATAGACCAAAGAGGAACTGCCGAGAAATAACTCTAATAAATTCATATTAGAACCGTAAGAGAGATTGTGGAGGGTTGAAAGTTCAACAAAAATGCCAAGAGAATAAAACCGCAAAAGGCCGCATAAATGGAAATGTGAAGTGAAAGTAGTTTTATATAAATTATCAACAACAAAGAATTCATTTTTCTGCTATCAATTTGAAAACAATCCTGCCCGTTGCATTACATTTCCAATCAACGAGAAAGAATTAGTAAATTCAGGTTAACACAGATGAAGACATATGATGTTATACAGTTCTGTGTATTATCTCTTGGGTATCTTCAAGGGTAATGAGGATAGCTTGCCTTAAATATGTCGTTACTACCATTGTCTAGAACTAAAACATTGTTTCATGACAACTGCTAGAAAAATCTTTCTTAAAGCTCGTACTTCAAGTTAATTTAAATTTTGTCATACTATGGGGGAATAGTTATCAAAATGCAGCATAAATTTAGAAAAATAAACTTGCCTTATATTTTCAAAGGATACTTCATCATAATTGTCAATTAATATCATTTCTTTAGATTTTTCTACAACTTCAAATTCACTCATCCCCTTTGATTGAGGTTTAATGCTTTTGGTCATCCTTGTTCGTTTGGAGTCTTGCAAAGGCACTGAGTTATCCACTTCCAAATGTCTTTTACTTTTGTTGACAGTAGCAAATGATTGGCAATCAAGTTCGGTCTTTGATGCGCACGATTTAGCATTACTATCCTTAGAGTGAGTGTCGTATAAAAAACGTCCACACAGTTTGGCCATTTTTTCAACAGTATTCGTCTCACGCTTTTTACCTTGAAACTTTTGGGAAACATCTCTATCTTCCTCTGATTGCTCAATTGCGGATTTGAACCTCCTAAGAAAATCAAAGGAACGAGACAAAGTTCGATGGAATAGGCTGGGGTTGTTGTAAACCCTGGACAAACGATGTTAAGATTTGAGTTCCACCAGTTCCATTTCAATATGTAAGCTATATTACAAACAGACAATACAATGTTGTATAGGGTGTGGCGGTAGATAAAGGTCTGTAAATGGAATCTACCCGGAATGTCTCTATCTTGGACAACAAGCTTTAGCCGTTGGTTACGAAGCAGTGCCTCATAGGCTCTCGGGTTACATTATAGTCGTGCTTGGCTCTGCTACACGAAACCATGAATATCGAAATAAAAGAGAAAATACAGTTGATGATCAACAAAAAGGAGTAGAGTCACAAATTTCTCATAAAGTAAACTGATGTGACATGAAGATTATTCAGGCCCAACGAGTTTGCGATGTTTGATTCCTTTAAAATAGGGAATCAAATTGCTATGTGCTAGGAGATCAGATTTCAGGTGATTTCAGGTCATTTTAACTTTTATAACATACGCATTAATGGATGGACCTTTTCGAATTCGAGATATACAAGTCGTACAATTTGTGACATAATTGATCGTCCTTTGCTAAACAATTGTCAAGTAATTAAGGAAGGAAAACTACTGATCGTGTTTACATTTTTGTGAAGGCTGCCTTTTTTCGTTTTGTAGACATCGTTAGTGATAATGAAGAGCCAAAGAAGTATTTGCTTGGATTGCATTCATTCAGGAACATATTCTGCATCTGGAAATAGCAAAAGGCCATAAGTAAAGGCTAGCTCTCAGAAAGGCAAAAGGAAAACTACGGCAAAAAAGTAAATATTGTACGTATGTTGAGAAACTGGCAGGAGTGAGGTATAAAGAACTGGAAAAATAATGGGAGCAAAAATTCTGCAGTCAATAAGCAGTTTAGGCAAATGAATAAACATATTCGAAAAAGAGAAACCAGAACATGATAAGGGGATTCGCAAAGAAAGCAAGAAAATAGTAAATTTGGCGTAGGGTTTAAGGTATCTAATTTAAAAATGGCTTTGAAAACAGCAAACATTTTACGACATACTAAAAGCTTTTTCGTCTGACACTCCTCAGAGCAAAAAACGTCAGAATAAGGTTCCGAAAGAACACGATGGAAAATATATACCCAGTTGTGGATCGAAAATATTCAAAACATTGCATCAAGGATTCTTTTACGTTCGCTGAGTTCATGCAAAACTTGAACATCGAAAACGAAACATCTTTCATGTGTTCTTTTGACATTAGTAGTCTTTTCACAAATGTTCCTTTGAGTGAGACCATCAAAATATGTGCCGACGCTTTGTACCGGAGCGAGCTTAATAGCCCACCATTCCCAGAGGAAGTATTCATTGAACTGATGGAAACTGCAACACGTTCAGTTGAATTCGGTTTTAACAATGAAATGTACCAACAAAAGGATGGTGTCGCTATGGGTAGCCCTCTGGGACCTGCCTTGGCCAATATCTTTGTTGGCTTTCATGAAGAGCGTTTGTTCGACTACGACCAAAAGCCAGGTGTCTATTTTCGGTATGTGGATACACATATACCATTTTCAAAACAGAGGCTGAGTGTGATATTTTTCTAAAACACCTAAATAGCCTACACCCAGCCCTCCAGTTTACGTTTGAAAAGGAAGAAAATGATTCCTTGCCATTTTTAGATGTTTTGGTCGAAAAGTCTAACACTGGATTTCTTACCAGTGTATATCGCAAGCCTACTTTTACCGGTCAGTACATACGCTGGAATTCATTTTGCCCAAAACAACGCAAAGTCAACCTTGTCAAAACATTAGTACATAGGGCACTCATGATCTGCTCGAAATCTAAACTGCACGCTGAACTGGAAAAATTCAAAACGATCTTCCTGGACAACGGCTACCCAGAAGACGTAATTTTATCTTATACTAAGGAGAAGGTCGCAAGTTTTTCGGCTGTTCAAAAGTTTGGTCCGCAAGAGTGCCCAGTTTATTTGAAACTACCATGGATTGGTAACACTTCCTTGCGACTCGAGAGTCAGATTAGGCAAGCCATAACCAAATGTTTCTTTGCTGTCAATCCTCGGATTGTTTACAGCACTAGGAGAGCCCTTCCAACCATTCAAAAGGATTGCGTTCCTACCAACCAAAAAAGCTCCGTCATTTATGAAATTACGTGCCAGTGTGATTCTGGCTACGTAGGGCGCACAACCCAAAGATTGGGGGATAGGATAAAACAGCATGTTCCTTCCAACATACGAAACAAAACTGCCCCTCAAAGAGAACAGCCTCCTCGATCTAGTAGGTCTAGAAACACTGTTAAAACAAGTGATTCTGCCATTGGTCAACATCTTTTAGACAACCCAGATTGTGCAAAACTCTATAATGACGACATGTTTCGGATAATTGGCAGAGCCCGGTCGTCCTTCCATCTAGCAGTTTTGGAGTTGATCTACATAAAAACGAAAAAGCCGCCATTGTGTAGACAGAAAGAGTTCGTTTTCTCTCCTGGACTCCATTGGTAATTTTTCTTTAGGCTCGCGGCAGTGATTGTTCAACCAAACCGGTGTTGTGCTTGCGTTTTTCTGACTGGCCTATTTCGATCCACAACTGGGTATATATTTTACATCGTGTTCTTTCGGAACCTTATTCTGACGTTTTATGCTCTGAGGAGTGTCAGACGAAAAAGCTTTTAGTATGTCGTAAAATGTTTGCTGTTTTCAAAGCCAGTATCTAATTTAACAAGACGACATTTTGAGATGCAAATGGGTATCATAAAAAGAAGATTATATTTCCGTTATGGAGTACCAACCGGAGAGTTACAAGAATTCACAATTTGTTCAGTTGCAGTAATAACAAGCTGCTCACAGAAGATGCCGAAGCACTGCCAGAAGCCCCCTGGAGGAAAGGATTAAAAACAGAATCATATTTAGCGGGGCATACCGGAAAACAAGGACCCAGGGCTTTAAGGCAGGACCCAGGGCCCAGGACCCGGGACCCGGGATCCAGGACCCAGGAGCCATGACACAGGACCCAGGACCGTATATGTTTTCGATAGTGCACTCGTTGTTCCCTTTATAAGAATACGAAGTTATAACATTACATATCATAAACAATTGTCCATAAAATCCAAAAGTTTTAAACATCTAACAGAAGACTGCACATTATTCAGTAAGAGGAAATACTTCCAATAAATACAGAAATGAATCTGATTTTTATTTCTGGCTCGATGGGAAAAACGAAAACTCGGATAGCTCGGGCAAAGTGCAAATATACGAGTAAACCAAAGCAACGCCTTGAAATGTGAAATACTCTTATTAGCCGTGCAAACCTGACGTGGTTGCTTTATAGACCAGGCTACAGTGGCGGTAGGTGCCACCTCAGGGCGGAGAAATTCAAATGGATATTTTCAGGTAGCTATTGGTCAGGTTACTTGGAAAAGTGATGGTGAACAGGAAATTGTTGGGGTTTAAGGGGTAAATACGGAGGTTAAAGTTCGTCATATTAGCATATTACCTCTGCGGAGGAGCCACTGTTTTGTTTACGACTTCAGAGCATGGAAAGTGCTTGTTATCATAAAAAATGATCTAGAGGGAGTCTTTTAGAGCCTCTTCTTTAAATTCCGACATATCGCTACAATTAGAGTCGTCACGTGACCAATTTTTACCCCTTTTCATATTTGGAAGGTGAGCCTTTTCTAACAGAGTACCCGAAAATTCTTTTGTTTAATACTCCTAAATGTTAAAATAATGTATAAATCAGCAAGCTTATTTTACAACCGAGCTGTTGTTGATAGATACCCTGAATAACTTTAAGTTTATGACTGGTTTTAACTATGTGTAGAATAATGGTTGCGAAGACATGATAATTTATTAGGTCCGTTTGATTTCATGCGCATTTGGTTATTTCGTGATGACTCCACATCTCCTTCAGATGCTGGGCAACTTTTTTCGCAATTCATCGCTTTGAAAATATTTGTACAAACAGTAACAAAAAATATGTAACGCAATGAACTCAAGAAATCACGGAAATACGTAGCAGAACAAAAAGACCTGTTTGCATCATTACCAAGAAAGAATTGTTTTGCTCTAAGCGTCATTTTCAGTATGTAAGTTGTTATTTTCACTCTGAAAATTGGATACTCTGTGTACCTTTAAAGTATTGAGGAGGTCGTGTTTTATTTATATTTTTAAACATGCAAGGCCTAAGCTGTATTATTCATTACCCGAGCAAAGATTGTCTGTACAGTATTATTAAAGATTTGTCTGACATCAATAAAGATAAAATTGCAAAGGCTACTCGTTTACGACTTGGTGGCAAAAATCTCCACGAAGAACAATACAGCTCCATTCCTGACGAGGTTGATCCAAATAAGCACGGAGTTCACTTAGAACCTTGTTATAAAAAAATTTACAAAGATCCTGTCCCATGAGAAATTCCTCGCAGAAACTAGCACTGAAGCTATTCAGCGTCCACAAAGACTAAAGACTGCAGCTACTCAGAGACCATATGTTTAACCCCAGCTGTGTAATTTTTGCCAAAGGTACCGGGTAAAGAGGCAACAGAAACATCATGCACCAATAACGATCACGACGAAGTAGGCCGAACTAACGTAAAAAGAAGCTGCTGAAGCCAACATCGATCAGAACATTTATTATGAAATTAAAGATTTTGATCTCATAGCTAAAGAATTTTAATAGCATGAAATCTGCTACAAAGAGTTTACAAGGAAAAAGAAACGCTTTAACTCGGCATCCATCGAAAAAAGTTGTTGTACGCTCTCCATCCTCAGACATCGACATCTTGGTAATTTTATTTAGTATTATTAAAGAGCAAAGTCAAGTATATCTCGATTTTGGAGTTGGTTTGAATAGAAAAGGACTATTTTTGTCTGATCTTGAGATGGAAGATGGTTTGAAGAAGTGCCTGATAGGCTTTCATGCATTCATGTGTCATCTTTTTTCCGCAAAGGGAAATCAGAATTTTGGGAGGTTGTCCAGAAGAACAACAGATTTGTTAACACATTTTCGCTACTTGGGCAGGTTTGGGAACTTGATGAGCAAATATTTGTTAACCTTGAAGATTTGTTTGCCATTTATATGGATACCGGCAAAAAAATGTCAATGATGTGAGGAAAAAATTATTTGGCAAGAAGTATGTAAGACAAGGTAAAGCCATAGACTTTTCACTCTTGCCTCCATGTCAATCATCACTGAGGCTACACATATTGCGATCAAACATCATTGCAAAGATTTGGAAGTCATCGGGTGAAAGGTCCATAAATTTAACAGATCTTTCTACTTTTGGCTGGAAAGGGAACCTGACTATAGACTGGCAACGACAAGCATTTCCAGACGAACTGACTGACTTGTTCCTGGATCTTGAAGAAGACGTGACCTTCAGAGATGATAAAGAAAGTGAAAATGAAACCTACAATGGACAAACAATGACAAATGCAGGTATTTTTGCCTTAACTTGCATCTTCTAACATTTAAGAGTATCAAACAAAAGAATACGTGGTACAAAAAAAAGAACAAAGGTATTCTGTTAAATAAGCTCACCTTCCAAATATGGTAAGGTGTAAAAAATGGTCACATGACTACTCTTTTGTAACAATATGTCGGAATTTGAAGAAGAGGCTCTAAAAGACACCCTCTAGATCATTTTTTTATGATAACAAGCACTTGCCATGCTCTGAAGTCGTAAACAAAACACTGGCTCCTCCGCAGAGGTAATATGCTAATATGACGAACTTTAACCCCTGTATTTACCCCTTAAACCCCAACAATTTCCCGTTCACCATCACTTTTCCAAGTAACCAGACCCATAGCTACCTGAAAATATCCATTTGAATTTCTCCGCCCTGAGGTGGTACCTACCGCCACTGTAGCCCGGTCTATTAGCATAGATGGTTAGCACAGCAATTACTATTCTATGGTAGGATGGGTGTATCTTTGATGACGTGGGGAGGGGGGGGGGGGCGTCACGTCTGTTTGCAGACCTCAAGAAAGTTGGTCACGCAGCGGGAACCTTAGCATTAAATAGGAAGTTTGACCAAATTTCAACCGATAATTCATTCAATTTATTGGTCATGGTCAAATTTCGTTTTTGTAACACACTCTTTTTTATAAGAAAATTTTTATAAAAACACGAGCCTCAAATTGGTCAAAAGTTACAACCTAATTAAGAACGAGCTGAGGCTGAGCTACTGCAAAATGCAATTTTGAACAACGTTTTATCTCAAAAACTTTTAGCCATATGTCGGGCTCTTTTTCGGTGAATATTGAAACCTGTGGGCAAATAAAGGCTGTCTCACTCACTTTGTTGGGAAATAAGGCCTGAACACCTCCCTGAGCGAAAACGCTAGCAATCGCACTGCTTACAACCTATTAATTTAAGAACAAATTAAGAACCCTCATATTTTGAAAAAACAGTCAACCTTGAACTCGAATTCACTGGTTCGTATAAAAAAGGGTGTATTGCAAATAACTTGCTATAAGGAGCAAGCTAACGACTATAAGAAATGACTGCAAGAAATAACTGCAAGAAGTTTTCTGAGATGCATTTTAAGCTAATCTGAAGGGTGTGGTCGCAAAATTTTTCAGGGGCATCGTTTTCCCATTTTGCCCCAGAGCCTCTGAAACCTCTCGGCGGCCTTCCAGCTATATTTGCCCTTCAATTCTTATAAAATTTTATAGATTAGAGGACATTTTACGTGCTGAAATTATTGTTATGAAGAGTTCAATAGAAGCTGCAGCTCATTTTTGCAGATTTCCTTAAAATTGGCTTTTCGCAAAAAGATGCTCATGGATTCACCCAAAAACGTGAACTCCAGAAATATTAGTTTCCGCAAACTTAATTTCCTTATACACTCCCCTCACGAAAGTATCCGGACAGTTTCGAATTCAGATGTGAATCTGTTGTTAGAGAAATTTGTTTACAAATTTCAAAGTCAGCTTTCATGAAAACTTTTTAATCAACTTCCTCGAACTTTTTCTACACGTTTTTTTGGCCTTTGATCTATTTATTCGTCCCAAATAATAATCTTAGCGCGATGTAAGCAAACTCTGCGGGTTTTTCCTCAGCAAGGTAACGACCAAAAGAAAAGAATTGACTTCTGAGCAGTGTCTAGAAATAATGTTTTATCACAATGATGGGAAGAAGCTATCATTAAATTGCTAGTATCATTGGATGCACAAAGATTACCGCTTTCAAGATATGCAAAAAAATTTGAAAACAAAAAGTATCAAGAGCTCTCGCGACACCAACGTCTGAGCGTTCCGCCCTAATCAAATTTGCATCAAAACTGGCTTGCATCATTGCGCAAAATTGCATTAAATGTCCACAAACAATTTTCAAAAGCTGACGATAAATATTGAAAGGATAATGATAAAAAATTGTGAATGTATGAAATTCTGAATCGTACCAACCGATTTCAGCAGGACTTGCAGCAGTAAAGAAATTAAATGGCTTTAATGGCCATGCACTGAATGATATGTCTGCTTTGCAAGAAAGTTTTTGATCATGTTAAATGTTATCAAATGTCATCCATGTTTTATGATCGGTCATGCAAGCATTTTTCCCAACTGACAGTAAAAACGTCGGGTTTCTCTTTATTTGAAAATATCTGTGTCTCAAGAACCAGTTTGTAAAAAAATTCAAGTCACCTGACTTTAATGTTCTCCGCTTATTTGACATCAGTTGATTTGCGTAAGGCTTGTAGCGCAAAGGTTTCGAATTTTAACAAAAAATGATAACGGATAAAAAGCGCAGAAGTTTTGCAGCATTCTAATGCTCTGGTTTACTTTGGAAGGGTTTCTAAAAAAATTATTGCCACCCTAAATTTGTTTTTAACTGAAAGTGCAATCGATCTTCGAACTGTCCGGGTACTTTCGTGAGGGGATTGTACTCTCATACCATCATTGGTCTTACTTGTTATCATTAAGTGTGTATATGATCCTCTATTTCATTGTTAATGAATGGAATCTTCTTGGTAGTCATTCTCCAGAAGAATTTCTTTGATTTTGTCCCAACTTAGTTTTGGAGCAACTCATCAGTGCTCTGTAAGCTAGGGTTTCAACGAGACCAACTTTTCTGTTAAGGGAATTCCAACCAATGTATTGGGCCAAAAAACGTTGGTTTCCTATAAACACTGGTTAGAAATCCAGTTTCTTCTCCGTGCACAGAAGCAAATTAAGATTTTGTCGAAACAGCCACCTTCCTGCCCTGGCCAAAAAATGACAAAGGTGTCGATTTTCACGTGCCAACCCACAATGTGGAAGAAAATGATAGGAAACAAAATTTACAAAACCAAACAATAAATTGCTTTGGATTTGCAGCCAGCAAAAAATTGAAAAATAGGCCCATGTAGACAGACCCTCAAATATTCATGAACTGACAGTGAAACAAAGCAAAAATGAATAAGTATACCTTCCAGTGATGGTTTCTTTTCTCCAGGCTGAGAATTGAAAAAATATTACATTAGAACGCATAGTCGGCCACAACGAAATTCTAAATAACAAATATTCATGCCCTCAGTTAAGTAAATTGTTAATAATTAAAACATCCTTACAGCTTGTTTTATCTTAAAACATTAACTCTTTGGACCAGGTGTGTGTATTGCATTGAGCAAAACATGTTGTCTTTAGTACGAGACAACCACTATAAAGAAAAATAGCAACACAAAATAGCAAAGCCACAAGACAAAATACCGTTTTATCATTCTTCATCAAGATGGAATTTTTAGTTGGACTGCGTCGAAATGCATAAGATATAAGCATTTCATCTCCTTTAAGAAATAGAAATCGTTACAAGTATTTCAGTGTCAGTTATTAGAAATCGACTATTGATATGCGAAGCTATGCACGAGATTTTATAATGAGTTAAAAATTCAATAATTGCAGAAAGTAAAGCAACATTCAAAGATATCTTGATATTATAGTTCCTATAAATTTTCTGCTTTTCAAATATTTGACAATAACTTTATATTTGTAAATAGCTTTCTTAGATATTCCAAGATCATAAGCACTTGAATGAAAGTCTTGAAGTGCTTGATTAAAAAGTTTCAAGAAAGGAATATTTGGAGATCTTAACAGGTCTTAATGTTCGCTCGATTCGAAAGGTCTTAAAGAAGGTTCTTCTCAACTGGATTAATAATTGCTCACATCTACGGGTCCTAAAGGCTTACTTCCATTGGTCTTGATAATAGCTCACTTTTACAGGTCTTACTAACGACTTACGTTAACAGATCTTTAAGAGATCTGATGTGGACAGGTTTTAAAAGCTACTTAATTGCAAATGTTGGTAGAAACTATTTGTAAGCTGGTTGAGCCTATAAACAAGATATCAGGAAAAGATGACTTCAAATGTCCATAAGCGAGGATCCTACTTTTGGTGCATCCAAATTGAAAGATCCATTTTTTCGCATCTACACCTGTCTTCACTTCCTGGACACGATTGTAAACAATGCTCTCTATAGACTGGAGAATGACCTGAGGAGATGGGCAGTGGAATTAATGAGGCAATATTGATTCTAAAATGTGAATGATATACACAATTGAAATAGATGAAACTCAAAAAGGAATTATATTGACAAGTTTTAAGTTAACAATAATATAGATTCCATGTCCACCTCTGTCAAGACCAGAAAAATTTGCAAACAATTATTTTGTGGTACAGAATTCAAAAATGGTTTTGAAACAAGCATACATTTTAGAACATACTTTAGCTATATATCCAGTTGCGGATCGAAAAAAGGCCAATCAGAGTTGCAAGCACATGTCTGTTGTGGTTGCCCAATCAAATGCTGCTCTCCATCATAGTTTTTGCAAAAGGGTTCGAGGATAGAATAAAAGAGCATGTCCATTCCAGCATTTGAAACCACAAACTCCCCCAAAGAGAACAGTCACCTCATTTTTTCAGATAAAAAAACCACAACTAAAACATGCGATTCTGCTATCCAAAGCATTTACTCAAAAACCCAGATTGTGCAAAAAAATGTGATAGTGACATGTGAATATCTCCTGATATTTCTGAAATACCTTCTTTCTCAAGGATTGTGAGTGACGTTGAAGTTTCAAATGAAATATTATAAACACATTCAATTATATAATCCTTTAATCTATCTTATCTTAAAGAATCTTCTTGGATTACCAAAAAATGGAATTATTTTTCATTCTAATTTGTCGTTCTCTCTTTATTTTTATATGAAAATTTATATGGTAGCTCACAAACAAAGTACTGACCTGAACAGTTTCATCAAACAAACATGGCTCCATAGCACAATGAATGCCTATATGTGTGCGAATGATGACATTGCCATTTACCTAGAAGAAAAAAGCGCATGCAGCATATTTTGTGACAGTAAGATGCCTACCGGCCACTAAGACTTCATAGTCAATCAACTTTTTCCTAGCATATATTTTTGGATATATTTTTGCCAAAATCCAAAACAGTCCTAGTTTGCATCATTTACAGACTACCTTACTCAAATGGTTTTCTTAAAAAACTTGATGTAGCCTCTTTGAAAATAGAAAAGTTTGATAATCAATAAATTTTTATCTTGGGAGACTTGAATGGGCAGTAAAAGGAGTAACTCTAATGGGATCAAGCGCTATAAAGAATTCTGGGCCCTTCAAAGACTTGGGCAAAGGATCCAAGAACCAACATACATAACTGAAAAATCTGAAACTCTATTAGATCATATAATTTATAATTGGGCTCTAAAAGTTTTTCAGCAAGGTGTTCTCAACCAAGACTTATCTGATCACCATATGATTTATTGTACAAGGTAAAGTACTAGAGCCAAAAATCAGGATCATAAAAACATCAAAATCCGTTCAATGAAAAATTAAAGCAGAGAACTTTTGCTGAAAAAAACTTTGGTTACTTGAAATTACTTGAACTCCAAAATCACTACGAGCCAGGCGCGGATCCAGACCGGTTGCACAGGTTTCAAAAAACCGGTCAAATTCTGAGAATTATTTTTCTCTGTAAATTTTGAATTTTATCTAAAATTTTAATTGCAAAAATTGCTGCATCTCTCCCCGACTGACTACCAAATTGAACCCCCACACAACAGCACTCCCTTGTTGGAAAGATTCCAGCAGAGTTCCCAGCTTCCTATTTCATCTTCTATCCAAAAGTATCCAAGGAATTCAAAATCGGAGAAATTAGTCGCCGCTCACAGTGACAATTTACAGTATGCTATCTATGCGCCAATATTGAAACCAGTGGTTATTGTTTTCTGAAAACCTGTGAAAAACGGTGCCCATATGTTTCCCTTATGCGAAAAAACCGGTGACTAAAAAGCATATTCGATACCGCTTTGATGCAAAATGATACAAAATGGAATACAGATGCAAATTGGAATCTGACATCTTGCATTGTGGAGCTAGACTTTCGCTCTCAGAAAACATTCATGAAAATTAGAATCGAAATTGCTAGAAAGGGGCCTGGAGGGGGGGCTGTGGGGCTCATTTTTTCAGAGATAAAATTTTTTTGAATGTCTTTTCTATATCATTTTAGAAAACAAGATATAAAATAAAAGGAGAACAAAATGTTCATATACTGCTTGATTTTATTTGATCTATTTACTAACTAATTGGGGCATAATTTATCTAATTGTCTATTATTTTCACCATTTCAGTAGAATGAAGCTCTCGATCTTCCAAAAGCTCTTGAAGAATGCTCTCAAGGAAATTTTATTTAGAGGTGCGAAATAAAGTGTCTAGAGTTTTTAAGGGCTAGAAAGTGTCTATCTTCATTTGGCTGAGAGCAAGGCCTGATCTGAAGATAGTATGTTTACTGCCATGATATTAGTAGATCTACAAAAAGCGTTTGACACAATCGTCCACAAAATTTTCCTTTGAGGAATGAAGCACCTTGGCTTTGTTGACTCAGAATACTTTTGGCTTTCATTATAAGGAACAAACACAACTTTTGTTGTAAACATAAGAAAAGACACCTCATGACCTTGTGAAATTTTTTTAGATGTAAATGATATGCAACTGGCAGTGGATTGTGACTTACTTCTGTATGCACATCACTCCTGTCTTGTATTTGGGAACAATAACGTCAATGAAATAAAAAAACAATTAAAAAGCAACTTGGATTATCTTTGTGATTGGTTTGTTTATAAGAAACCAAGCATTCATTTTGGAGAGGACAACAAAAGCATACATTTTGGCAGTAAAATAAACATACAAACAGAAAAAAGGACGTCAGGAGAGGAGACATGACATCAAGAATAATTCTTGCGGAGGACTGTCTGGCAAACCAATGGCTACCAGAATCGTTGGTAAAATCAAGGGCAGGCTCAGATTTCTTTACAGAAAGCATCATTTTCTCAAATTCTGCAAGCAGTGCTTGGTTTCCATTCTTAAACAAAAGATAAACCAAAACAACTCAGGCAGCTAAAAATAAATGCATCAGGTTTTGTTTGAATCTGAATAACAGATCATATAAGGAATAAAGAATTCAAATATATAAATTGCCTCCCCATGAAAGAGAGATTGCAACAATATAAAACTGCAAAGGTTTTCAATTCTTTTTTGATGATTTAGCCCCATCCAAAAAGGTTCTATTGAATATTTTCAAAATAAATTTTCGCCAGTTTTTGACACAAAATCCTTTTTTCCTAGACACATGGAGATAACTGGGCAGGGGCAATTAAGATCAAGTTGTTACTGAAATGTTTACAAAACGATAAGCAAACAATATTGTATGCCAAACTCTTATACCAGGATGGTTTTAATCTCATGTGTCAAAACAATCAAAAAGGGCTTTTCAAGGGATTTGCGCGGCGCTTATTTTCGAAATGTCTTCACATCACAGCCCACGGGGACTCAGGGAGAAAAGATCAGAATTTCTTGTAGTACTAGGCTAGTAGTAGTCCTTGTGAAAATGGAAATAAAATGGACGTCAAAATAAAATTAAAATAAGATCAATCTTTAAAACTTGGCATTTTTCATTTAAATTTCACCTGAATGAAGTACTTTTTTCTGGTCATTCCGATTATCGACTCCTTCGTTGCAAGTTGTAAGTTGTGGTTGTAGTGTAGTGGTTGTCTCTTTCACAAAAGGCCTCGTTCCTAATAAAAACAATAGCCGGAGATCGCTTTCTGAAAAGCTTGAATAATAAAGCTTTAAAGCAGGGTAAAGAAACATTTTTTGTTGAGGTAAGAAAAGGATTTTTCAAGGCATATTGACTTACTGCTGAATCATTTTCTTGCTATTCATTCAAGGCCTATTGCTATTACCTTTTGTCTATTGCCCGAAAAGCAGATGTGCGAATTTCCAAGGATCCAACTTCATTGTTGATATGCCAATTAAAAATATTTTAGTTAATTTTAACTTACAGTTATAATTTGAATTTATATCAAAATCAGACACACAGATTATTTAATAACAAGTTTATACAAGAAAAGAAACTAGCTTCCAGTGATCATCCTTTTCCGAGTCGGTTTTTTAACAAATAATTCATCAACTTGGTCGACCACACAACACATCCTACCTCTCTAGATCTAGTAGCAAACCTCACAGGCACATAACAATATGGCAAGTATGTGGAAGAGGAAAAGTTTGAAGTCAAGTTTCTATCCAATTCACTGTTTCGGGTTGATATCATTGATTTTTTATCTTGCTATCTACAGACCTTTCTCAGAAATGGACTTCAGATTTGAAATCATGATCTTGAAATTATTTTATACTGAGAACTTCATGCTGTCTGGACCGTTCAGTTGCAAGTTACTTCGTTTTGAATATTTATATATTTCTTTAGATTTGACGGGGATTTGGTGCTGTAGTGAAAAAATTTCACTACGACAACATGAAATTTTCGGCACAGAGTAATTGATACAACTATCTATGCTTGTGACAACAGTATACTTATTGATAGTATCATTGGAACATTAGAAAGTGATGTCCTTAAAATTGCAGAATGGTTTCTGAACAACTGTATGAAGTTGAATGAGGACAAATTCCGTCTAATGGTCTTTGGGAGTAAAAGTAATGATATTTCTTTAGATATCGCAAGTGTCAGGATAAAAGAGAGCATGGAAGAAAAGCTGCTTGGAGTGATTTAAAAAGCAATTGAGATCCATTTGCAAAAAGGCTGGGCAAAAGCTACACGCTCTCTCGAGAATCTCTCACTTTCTTGATACTGAACAATTAAAGAGAATAATGAAGGCATCTATCTTGTCCCAGTTCAACTACTGTTGTCTTGTTTAGATGTTCTGCGATAGAACACTTCATAGTAAAGTTGATCACATTCACGAACGGGCATTGCAGATAACTTACAAAGATATCAAATCAGATTTTGACACAATGTTACTCAGAGACACAATGCGGTCCCAATCCACATTAGGAATTTACAACTGTTGATGATTGAAATCTATAAAACAAAATGGAAGCTCAATCCTACTTTCATGAATGATATCTTTATTGAAAAAATCATAGTACATATAGATTGAGAAGCTGCCACAATCTACTACTGTCACAAGCGCACAATATGTGCTATAGTTTAGAGACGATATCGTTTCTAGGGAGTAGATTGTGGCAGGCACTTCCCAATGACATGAAACAATCAGATACCCTCTCCAGGTTTAAATAGAGAGAATAAAATCTTGGAAAGGCAGGCTTTACTGAGAATAAATTAGCACAAGTGTGGCATTTCACACCCCTTGACTGTTTCAGGTGTGTGATGGAGTGCTATCGGTGTTTATTAAGTCATTTCTTCAATTTTCTCACAACTTTAACAATGAATATCTATGGCCAGGGATCTTTACTAAATTTGATACTGAAAATATATTAGATGCAGTTCCCAGCAATCCTTCTTGCCACCAACCATTCTGGTAGACTTCATGAAACCCTTGAAAAATGTTAATATTTTGGCCGCAACTTTCAAACATGTCTCATCAAAAGGAATATAAAAAAAGTTTTGAAAACGGCACAATTTAGAACTGACACCATTGACAATGTTTCAGAACAATACTATTGCAGATTTCCCTCTTTTTGAATCCAGAGTACTATCATCCTGCTTCCAAGTGTAACCCTTGAAAACTTCATGCCTTTGTCACAACCTGCCGCTTTCCAAATTTTTCCGTTTTCATATGAAAACGATACAACACTGAATAATTTGTGGAAGAACAGGACATTCTTGTCAGACAAATGTGCCATATTTCCTTTGGCAAAGTCTTTCAAATCAAAACTGTAGCCCTTTATGAATGATGGATGCCTAATGATCAGGTATTTTGCACCCAACTTGCAATATTGTTTACATATTGCTTATTATTGTGGGGTTAAATAGTATAGCCTAAAATGTCACCGTTTCATTAATATGGCGAGCTCCTTTGTGACCCTTTTACTTTTTTGCTGAAGATGCCAAATTTACGAACAGAATAAATATGGCACAGATCTAAACTGGAAGATTTTTTTTAATGTAACTTAGTTAACCATTCGAAAATGGTAGTTAAGAAACATGTGCATGCTAACAAAGGTCTATGATAAAAAATGCGAGTTGGTTCTCTCAACACTTGGCTAGAAGACGATTGTAAATTGTCGTATAATGATGGTTTCTGCAGCCTTAGATGTAGGAATGAAATTTATCGGACTACTACTAGCCCAATGCTACAGTCATTTGGTCCGTGTTTCATTGCTCTCAAGTGTCGTCACAACAGCCCTTCAAAATGATTACGGTGACCCAGTACGTTGGACAAGACCGGTAAAACACATCAAAATAAAAAACACGAAACAATTTAATATTGTTTTTTGTCACCTTATTAGTTTCCAGCGCTTTGGTTAAAAAACAAACAAATTATTACAAAAATAGGCGTGCGATTAAACACACTCCTCGGTGCAGTGGCGGACTGGCAGGGATGCTAGGTTGCGATCGCAACCCGGGCCCTCTCAACTTCATAATAACCGGGCCCTCCGTAGATAAATTCGAGAAAATAACTCTGTTAATTTTAAAGATATCTATGTTCAAGAGAATACAAGTCACAGAAATGAAGATAAATCCTTAGGAAGAAAACATTTCAGTATTGCTTACCAGGGGCGTTGTGGCTAGGCGGGACACCGGGAAATTTCTCGGTGGGCCCCTTTCAAGTGAGTTTGTAAAACCCAGGAAAATATCTAATATGAACAAAATCTTTGGTGAGAAAATGCCTCACTTACATTTATACTCAGGTTCACAGTTCAGAATTAGAGGAGGTAAACATTTACAAACAGGCAACTGTGAAAGAGATGAGTGGAATATGAACAGGGCTTCCGACGAGAGGGGGACAAGGAGGGGCAAACTGTCCCAGGGCCTGGAGGTTTAGGGGTCATCTTAAAGCAAGGAATTCCAATTTAAGGACTGAATTTTAACGAAACACAACAAAGTATGCCTAAAAATTTATGAAACGAGGTAAACGATTGTAAAAAACATTCGAAAACGTGTTTCAAGCTAATTTAAAGGGCGTGGCCGAAGCAAATTTTCCGCTCGCTTCGCTCGCAGTGTATATAGGTCTTCCTTTCCATTTTGGTTAGTATCAACTGTGCACTACAGCATTGGCTTTCTTCCTCATTTTTCGCAGTCTTAAAGTAACTATGGGTAGAAATAAGGGGCTACACCCCAACAAATATAGCAGATGAACCTTTCAAAATGATAAAAACTGGTATCTTTTTTATATTTCATAGGTGCATGGTTTCCAGGTACATATCATTTTTGGCGACTAAGGTTTGTGATTGGAGATATCATACACAAGAGTGGGCCCCCTTATGATAATTTTCTTCCGGCCCTTTCCTAGGAGCCACAACGCCCCTGTTGCTTACATTATACGTAGTACGGACCCTTTTCTGTATATAGCTATTTTTTTTTAAATACAGGTATCTAGGCCGGGATGGTCCTTAACTGCTTACAATTTTACAGCGATAAAAGTGAATTTTTTTTAAAGCTACGAACAATAAAGAAACTAATAATTTAACTACAAAGTTATGCAGGCTCTATAATGAACGAAATTCAATAATTAAGGTATAATAATTGTATAAAAATATTAAACGCTTAAATGCTGGGGTCGCTTAGGAATTTCGACCTTTTCTCAAAGGACTTCTTGAAGAATTTTGCTAGAAGTTTTGTTATGTAGTAATCCTCTTTGCTCATTAGCCAAATGAACATATTTAATTCGTTCAATAGCAACCCGAGAGATTTGCTGCCAGTACGCCTCTGCCTCGGTTTAGGGAGGCGTGTACCAGCGCGTGCAAGTGTGATCGCATGCCTTTCCCTGGAAGGCCTGGAAAGGAGAGGAATGTAACTGTAGACTGTGTAGACCTTTCGTGGCTCAGTTGAGGTTCTTGAACAGATAATGTATTGTATTGTAATTGCCAAAAATGCTGAAAAAACATTGTAAAATATGTATACATGTATTTATACTTAATTATTTCTCATGTTAGATATATATGTATATTTATTTCTCTTACATCTATATTCAAGTCTTTTTTGATACGAAACAACTTTCTATAAATTTCTGAAAAATTTCAGCTATGAAGAAGACTGAGATGCGGTCCTGATAATATTAGGCGTGCGATCGCACGTGCACGCCCTCCACTCACGCCTAAAACTCCCGAGACATGCTTTCTATCGCACGCGCTGTTCCACGTTTTGAATTACGATTCTTGTTCTCTTTTGTTTTTTTTCATTTCTTGTTAATTTTCTTTAAAGTAATTTTTAATTTCTTTTCTCTGGGTTATATTGATGCCATTTCCGGAGGCATTTTAACTCTTTAATTCGTTTCCATTAGGCCCGGTTTCCATTACTCCGTTTTTGTTTGTCATCTTTGATGCATGAGATATCAAGCCGATCGTTCTGTGATCTTCACATTTCTTGGCAGCTGGTTTCTTCTGTAGCGACACCATCACGCTTTTGACAGAAATCCTCCGGCCATTTTCCTTCTAAATACATCTGCAGGCATAGCATCACTAACTCCTCCAATGCAGTGCCCTTTAAGGTCTTGATAATTCCCGCCTGTTTATTGTTATTCTTGTCTCCACTTTTTTTCGATACGCATCTGGTTATAAATTTCTGCTTCTCTTTAGCCACTATGTGACGTTTGTTTTACCAGGAAAAATGCTTTGTTTCCGCTTTTCTGGCTGATCTTCAAGATATTTTGCAAACTGACAGTCACATTTATCACGAAAAAGGAATTTCGAAAAATAAATTTAATGTTTAGAGACTGAAAAGAAACTTAATCACAGACTGCTTCCTTAGGGCTGTCTGCAAATGCATCATATACCTGACTGGAAATATTCAGGAAACCAGAGACTTTTTTCTTATAACTTCCTTTTTATAAGCTACACAGCACTTTAATGCTTCAGTTGCTTTGTATATGTTCATTGTTCAAATGTATATGTTCATTGTTTTAGGAAGTGCTAATATTGAAGTCTACCGTCTTAAGAGCTTTCAGTATGTCAAAGCGGGTAGCGACACATGCAGGAACTTGGTACAATGCAGATAGTAAGTTCTTGTGGTCTATGTCAGTCACTGACTATAAAGGAGACTTGATCGAGCTGCTACTGTGACAAGAGTGTCGCCATTCGAGAAGAGGATCCCAGAACAGCCCATCAGAGGAGAGGGCCTTCCTTTCAAACCAAGCAATATTTTCACCTGCTTTAGCCTTTTTCTTGAACGCCTATCCATGTCATTCGAGGATTCGTTTTGAAGAAATGGCTTCTCGCCTCTGTTTTAGGCCTTCTTCCTTTTGAAATTGAGCGGGCTTCAAGCCTTCATGTTCCAAGACAATAGAAAGCTCGATCCAGTCTTTTTTGTAGGTCAGTGATGTCAGAGCCCTCCATCATTGAAAGATCATACAAATGATTGTAGATTTTTGTACATTAAGTTTTCTGCTGTCGATAGAAGGGGGAATATTAGAGATGATCAATTTATTTGCCAATTTTTATATAAGCAAGTTGAATAAGTCTCTAAGAACCTGATGGATCTATATCCCTGTATTTATAAGTGGAAGGTGTCATTAGTCGTTTTCAATTTTGTTACCATAAGAAAACATGTTGCAAGTAAAATATGTTGTTACCGGACGCCGTTCATGTTTGGGCAAAATGTTAGTTAACTTGTTTGTTTTTAAAGTTAGGTTTACCTTACATTGGTTGCTCCTCTTCTGAATGCACTTCTTCAGAATCTAGAGCATTTTGTTTTTTCACAGTTTCAAAATAAGCAGAGCTTCTTCTCACTAATTCAGTAGCTGTAATTTCTCTTTTGCTTGAATCTTTCCAAAAAGAATCTTATCACAAGTATTTTTGATGCTATTTTTCAATGAAAGTTCGCTGAAAAATAGCCAGGATTCTCAAGTAATTGTAAGTATTTCATGTACACTTTTAAATTAGTTAACTTGATCAAGAATCCAACCTGTCACAAGTTAGACAACCCACGATGTATAGATTGATACTGACAAACTGTTTAAGTCCCTTTCAAAACACGACTAATGTTGAAACAGGGTTGTCTGACTTCCACGTAATGATACTGAGCATACTCAACGGTGATTTCACCAAGAGAGGTCCTAAAATACTTACATATAGAGGCTACGAAAAATTCAATATTCCGAGCCTTAGATCTGAAATTTTGAATCATCAAATACTAAGCTTTAGAGACTACGGAAGTGTTGATATCTCAGTCAAAAGTCTTCTTAATAAACATGCCCCCAGTAAGAGAAAGCATGTTCGTGCAAACGACAGGCCATTTATGACGAAAGAATTACGTAAGGCAATAATGCATCGTAGCGAATTGAAAAATAGATATACTAATAACAAAAATGAGGAAAATCATAAAGCATATAAACGGCAAAGGAACAAATGTGTCAAGTTATTACGTAATGCTAAAAGCAGTTATTTTAGGAACCTAGACTTAAATAATCTTACAGATAATCGCAAATTCTGGAGAGTGATCAAACCGGTCTTTGCAGAAAAGATAAAAACAACACCCTTCATTACATTGGAAGAAAATGGAGAATTAATTAGTGATGACCGCAAGATTGCAGAATTATTAAACAACTACTTTATAAACATAACACAAGATCTAGGAATCCAACAAGATATAGCTCACATATCAGTTACAGATGGTATAAATGACCCAATTGATAAAGCCATTGAGAAATATAAAAACCACCCAAGTATCATAAAAATAAGAGAAATGTACCCTGACCCACAGCCCTTTGAATTTAGGGAAGTTAACAGTGGGGAAATTTGGGATCAGAGAAACAAACTTAATACCAGAAAGGCCTCACCAATAGAAAGTATACCTGCTAGGATATTTAAAGAATATTCAGACATTTTCTCTGAAATTTTACAAAGAACATTTTATGAGGACCTATCTAATATGACATGTCCAAAAGAACTCAAATTAGGAGACAACTCATCGTTGCATAAAAAAGATGATAAATCCAGTAAGAAAGATTTTAGACCAATTATTACCTTACTGTCAGCATCAAAAATATATGAGAGAATCATGGAATCACAAATTACTCCCTTCGCTCATGGTTTTCTATCACCACTGCTATATGGTTTCAGAAGGAATTATAGCACCCAACATAAATTACTCAGACTCATAGAAAATTGCTAAAAAGCTCTAGATACTAAACAAACAGCCAGTACACTATTGATGGATCTGTCAAAAGCATTCGACTGTCTGAATCATGACCTAATGATTGCTAAACTCAATGCTTATGGTTTTAGTAGCAGCGCCTTGAATTTCACATTATCGTACCTTAGCCAGAGGAAACAGAGAGTCAAAATAAACGGCTCTTTCAGTTTATGGAAAACCACGAGTCTAGGTGTGCCACAAGGATCAGTTTTGGGACCTCTCTTGTTCAATATATACATAAATGACATGTTTATGTTTATATCAAATAGCCAAATATTCAATTATGCTGATAACGCAACGCTATATGTCATCCACCAAGACATTAAGCAGGCTATTAAAATACTAGAACAAAACGTAGTTATTTTGTGAGAATGGTTTTAAAATAATTATATGAAAATGAATGGGGACAAGTGCCACCTTATAAATTTTGGGAGCAGTGAAACATCTCTGAAAATAGATAAAACAATTATTAAACCAAGTAAAGAACAAAAACTTCTTGGAATAAGTATTGATAATAATTTGTCGTTCAAAAGACACGTACAATCGATATGCAAAAAGGCCAGCCACAAGCTACATGCTTTATCCCGAATCTCCAATTACATGGATGATAGAAAAGTAAAACAGACTATGCACGTCTTAATTTTATCACAATTTAGCTACTGCCCTTTAATTTGGATGTTTAGTGATCGACAGATGAACAACAGAACTAACAGAATTCATGAAAAGTCTTTGCATCTTGCCTATGATGACTATGAATCAAGCTTTCAAACTCGTCTCGAAAAGACAACTCGACGTCTATCTATGATAAAAATCTGCAATTGCTTCTTACAGAAATACATAAAACTTTATATAATCTCAACCCAAGTTTCATGAAAGAAATCTTTTCTGAAAGAAATACATGCTATAATCTTAGAAACATATCCCGAATATCGCTGTCAAAACCAAAACCAAATTTTTATGGTATAGAAAGTACAACCTTTATGGGATCCAAGCTCTGGCAAAAGCTTACAAATGACATTAAAACATCTTCTAGCCTCGCAATATTTAAGAAAAAGATTAAAACTTGGAAAGATACAAAATGCAACTGCAGACTATGCAAACCTTACGTTGCGCAGATTGGATTCTTGAAATAGTCATCGAATAATTGTATATTTTTATCTAACGAGTCATCCTTTTGATTTTGTACATTTCCTACATCGTTTTATCCATTCATTGTAATTAATCTAAGATTTGTAAATTTAGTTTAAATAGTAGGCTTTAATTAGCTGTTATATTAGCTAAAAAAAATTGCTTCGCCTACTGTAAATAATTTTATAATAATAATAACAATAATAATAATAAAAAGTAATCATTTGTTTGATTATGTTATATGTTGTGACAAGTCTACTTATTCTGCGAAATTCTCTAATTTTCTTAGATGTTGGCTTTCTCTTTCTTTGTCAGTATTTTTCCTTCTCATCATTTTCCTTGTCAGCATTTTTCCTTGTTTGTCGTTTGTCATCATTTTGTGAAGTTTCCGATAAACGTTTTGGTGTGTAGTAATCTCGCTTAGAGGTTTTGTTTTGAATCATGTATCAAGTACCTACCCGGTTATAGAGCTTGGTGCAAAATATATTTCCCTGTATCTGTTTTTGGAAGCGATACAGCGTAGACAGAAGATGATAATGATTGAAAAAGAGAGAGTAAAAATTTACGAAGAAAGAAAAGCAATTTTTGACCACATTAGGGAGAGTTCACAATTGATGACAACATTTACTAAGTGGGAAGGGACCTTAAATGTTTACATTAGTTCACAAGAGTTTAGGATAGATTTGGAGGGGGTAATACTGATGTACCGCGTTATTTTTGCTTAATAAGGTAACTTGGCAAATATTGTCAAATGTTCACGGTTGGGAGTATAGGGGCTCAACACGGGGTTGAAGTAGTCGATGCCAATTGTCAAAGCTCCTTAGTAAGGGCCTCATCACATCATAGGTAGTGCCATGGAAGCCTATACGTGAAATTCTCAGTGAAAGATTTGTCCATTCAAGATATTACTTTGTTATGTGTTGTTCTCAATAAACATTTCTCAATTTCAATTTAATTAATTAGTCACAATTTTTTTTCAGAATCAACTCTGGATTCACAACTAGAGGCTTGGCTTTCAAAAGCAGCAAAAGAAGCTGGTCTTGCTAGGGCTATTATTTCACCGTAAGCTACTTTTGCAATGTCATTCACAAGACCGCTCACATCAATGTAATTACACGTAATTACAGATAATATAACCTGATCAAATAATCATTCTCTGGCTTAGTCAAAATGATTAAAATGGTTCGCCATTGAGTATGACGAATAATAAACATTCTATCCGCAATGAGAAAATCACTTGTTAGAAGTCTTTATGGGCGAATATAATTTTTTTTCGTCTTATATAACAACGTTCCTGTTTAAATGGCGATAGAAAAGCCTGACCAATCTAATTAATGATTAAAAGACCAACTTACAGAAAAGAACCCAAAATGGCCTTACGAAAGCGAGGCTGTGGAAAGTGCAAATAGCCGTATTGTAGTATCTAGCCTTCTGCTTTAATTCTTTTTTGAACTAAACATTTAGTTACCACTTTCTAGCCGTTGATGAAATTTAACAGGTATTGGTCAATAAAAGAAATCTAGATATTCTCTTAGCTCTTTTAGACAATCATTAGCTTTGGATTTACAGCTGTGCAACGGGTAATAGTTTTGTAGCTAGAAATGATGTACGTTTAATGTGATTAACCTCACGACGTGAGGTTTACGTTTATATTTAAGAATTGTATTTAAGTATAGCCCACGTTAAGCTAAGTTTCTACCAGCCTAAGTTAAGTACCTGTATTTTGAGAATCTTGCCACAGTTTTGGAGTGGATAAAAGACACTCAAGCAAAGGATTAACAACTGAATCTTTTCGCTCACGACTTTTCTCTAGGCACGCTGGTTACTCTTATTGTGGCTCCTGCGCAGCACATGCATATAAGCAAATAGATCCTGGCAACATGTGAGTGTTTATTGATCAGAAACCACAGTAATCATATTCTGTTCCCCAGCCATAAGCACCTCCCCATTAAGGTTTTCCACTATAACAACCTTTTCCTTTCTCTAGTGTGCTTTTACGTTTATGATGTAAATGTTCTTTCTCAAATTATCTTGCTAATTCTGGTAATTACTTTTCCTATTGGCAATGAACTGTGCTAACAATGTGCGAATATTTTTGAATTCCCAAAGAAAGGTTTGCGAATTCAAAAATGTTCGCACGCGCTAGGAAGATCCTCCAGCTTTAACATACAAAATTTCTGTGCACCTAGCACTAGCCTGCCAACTGTCACTTCGGATACTCATGTTTCGACATTCAAGGCTCCAATAGATATATACCACTAAGATATGCCAAGAAGCATCTCCCCAATTAAAATATATTTTTTGTAACTCCAACCTGGGGGTCCTGAAATTTTGAATCACGGTCCTACCGCAATCCTTTTTTATATTCCAGCATTGTTTTTGTGAAATGTTTTTTGCAATATTAATTTAGACCTGACAGAAATAGTTCAGCGTTAGTTGCCATTCTAGGCCAACTGTATGGCAATAAGCTTTCTCAGCCATTTTTTGGTTTATTTCTTAAACACTTACTTATTTGCAGAAAACGAGTCTTTATTCTGGGTCCTTCCCATCACTATGGATTACCTGGCTGTGCACTTACCAAAATGGCAGTTTACCAGACACCACTCTACGATTTGAAAATAGATACGGAAGGTAAAACACACAGTTTGTAGTTCAAGATAGAATTTGCACTCACTATAATTAGGACCATGCCGTTTAAACGTTTACGTTTTATGTAAGTATTATTCTTAATTATCACAAATAAAATACTATGCAAGGGAGAAAAAGCATTCAGTTTGATCTTGTCAAGTTCAATCCTAACTTTTTAGTTTCAAGATTAGCATTGTCGCATATAGTTTGAGATTCATTCCCAACCGTTTGAAATGACTGGACATAATATTTGCGAGCATAGAAGAGTTCAATTATTTCAATATGAAGCAGCTTTTCTTAGGTACTTCTCAATCTTTTTCCGACATGTAGTGAACAATGAGCTTTTCGGAACCGGAAAGTTTGATAACATGGATTTGAAAACGGATGAGAATGAACACAGTATAGAGATGCAGTTGCCGTATATTGCCAAAGTAATGGAGAGGTAAGAAAAAGCAGCCTGTTCTTAGAAATTGATTGTGACGATGGTGTGTGTGAAGAATTCTTTCACTATTGAGGCCTCTTTGTCTGTTCTTCTTCGCTTGAGTGAAGGAAGTTGAGCATATGCAGTGAGGAACTGTGGAGGTGGAATCAGATTTAGACATCTTGAAGTGCGGAAAGGAATAGTCCAGAAATAACAGAAATATTACATTTTCGACGGCGCTGCTTTATTGCAATAAGTCTACCTGGTAATACAAAATCCTTTTGTGAACATACTCAAGTGTGAAGATTGTAGACAACATAATTAGGGCACTAATTCCGACCCACAACTATAGAAATGCATGCTATATTTATTTATATATTAAGGATTGTGAATATGATAAAGTTGGATATGATAACTGTTTATACTCGGATTTGTTTATTATGATATCATCTGTAGTATCAAACTTGTGCCTCTTACGTACCAAAAGTGCTTGAACCAACATTGTTCAATTTTGCCAACTTTTCTTAACGCACTAGTTATTCATTTTCTTTAGATATCGTGGCTCTTTTACAGTAATACCCGTCTTAGTTGGAAGTACAAACAAACATAGGGAAGCTGTATATGGAGAAATATTCAGTAACTATATTCTGCAACCTGAGAATTTCTTCGTAATTTCGTCTGATTTTTGCCATTGGGGTACGTACGTGCTATGGAACTTTTAGTCCTAATTACTTGCTTTATATGAGGTAATATTTGTATACAATAAAGAAGTGCCCTTTAGTTTTGTAGAACGTATGCAATTTTTGATGAGAAAAGACAACAAATTGGAAAGGAAACTTTAAAAATAAAGCATTTTTTGTTCTAATATTTTTGTAAACATTATTGCTCTTTCTGATCTTAAAGCTCCTAAACTCAAATTTATCCACGGGAGTCCTGTTATTATTGGCGAAAAAATGTTTCAAGCCAGAGATCTATGATTAGATCATGAGATGCATTGACACATGAGTTTGCCATGAGTTTGTCACGAGGCTTCGTATTTCCGTTCAGCGATCTTTTGGCAAACCCAAATGGCAATGTGAAAGCATGGACCCTACCCAAGCAGGACTGATCGGTTTTTAATGCTGTTTACTTGCAAGTTTCAAAGGACTTGAATTCTTTACTTACTCCGATTTCTTTTTCGCGTTTTTTATTAATGGAAATTGCTAGATGAACATGAGCCTTACAGTAAATCCACGCATATAAGAACCTACTATTTTGAGGTTCAGGCTGAAGGAGGTTCATATTGGAAAGGTACTTGGATTAATTTCAGGGTATCAAGGTTCTTATTCGAAGGATCACTTATTCAAAATTTTAGGATTCATTATCAAGAGATGCATTCAACCCTGTTTTTTCCTTTTGGCAATGTTATTAATGTAACATTACAAAGATATTTACAGGAAGACATTTGAGCGCACTGGCTGCCTTATGACAGTGGGTGGATCTGGAGATGATCTCATACGTCCTCAGGAATTGAAAATTATGAATTCTAATGCTTTTTTTATATTTCAACATTTTGAATTTTGCTATATATAATTATGTTAAAAAAGTCAAAGTGATTTAAAAGTTATCTTTCGTTAAAGTGTATAAAATGCTCAAAATGCACAATTGAAAATTTTTAAACCGATTGTGATTTTACCTCATCTTTAAAAATCTGGGAGTAAAAAATGACCATTGAAAACTCTATTTTTTGCCCTTGGGAAAAGAACCTATTATATTTTATCACACTGAAACAGGTTCTTAATTACAAGGTGCATAATTTAGGAAAAACAGCCTCTAGGTTCTTATTTCTGTAGATTTTTATATGCGGGGATTTACTGTATCACTATCTCTTTTAATGTTATTGTATATTTTCACCTATGAGAGATGGGTCGTTTGTATCAGCTCGCTTGCTATAATACTTTTGACGTGGTGTCCAAGTCAGACCTAAGCTATTTTTGACTCAGGTCTACACTTAATTTCAGAAATCTAAGTTAAATCATTTTCGATTTTTTCTCTTCCTTAGAGTTTACTTATATCCACGAAAATCATTACATTACATTTTCCTAAAAACTACTTTCAGTACCCTGGATGTGCGACAATATCATATTTTAGGTCTTTCTAGAACACCTCGTTTTTCACAACTAAGAAGTTTCGATACTTGCAGTTGTTTTGCATATTATTCATGTATTTCAGGCAAAAGATTTAGATACACCTATGTTGATAAGTCGTTCGGGAAGATTCATCAGTCGATCGAAGCTTTAGATAGAATGGTGAGCAACCAAAACTACAGAGCTCTCCACTTGCTTCAGAAGTGCTCTTTGGCATTTTTTAAGCAATGTTTTCTCTTTTAATTCCAAATCATTGAAATAATTTTAATAACCCATTACATTTGCTAAGGCGGCGATGTTTTACGCTCGAAAATGCTACGATAGTCGCTTTTACTACGATAATCACTTGACTCTGTTTCGTGAGATTTGTCCCGGGGCTATGTTTTCCATATGGAGGATACTCGCCAGCATCTACACAAAAGAGGAAAAACCTAAATCTGGTTTTTATGAATGTATTTCTCTTCCCCTCATACTGTACTTGTGAAAGATGTCTTTCAGAAATTGTATATGATTATTATTCTAAGATAAACATGTAGCACTACCATTTAGCACGTTGCATATAGTTATTTGATCTCACCAATACAGTCAAAAGTGGTACTAGCTAGTAAAAAACCTTTTATTAATGTTTAATATCAGCATTGGCTGCGATTTCTACTTGATCTTGAACAAAATTCGATGCACTTGTGCCTAGATTTAAAAGATTTTATCAATAACTTACTTGTTTATATGAACCGTGAATTACTCATATTGGCTTAAGAACATTGTCCATTTCAGATTGAAACACAGTAATACAGCCGCTTGCTCTGAATTTTATGTGAGATTTTTCTCTTTGATTTTTCAAAGGGAATGGATCTCATTGAAAGATTGGATGTAGATGGCTTTCACGAATATCTGAAGAAATTCTCCAATACTATCTGTGGCAGACACCCAATTGGGATCTTTCTCAACGTAACTTTTATTCATTTTTAACTATGATATGTTGATTCCTTTGTTTCTGATTTTTTTTCAATTTACGGATGCTTTTATTTAATGAATGGTTGTGGCGATGTACTGGCTAAAATAGTTACTTCATGCTGTTATCAATAGAATTGGAAACATGAATTTCTCCACATCACGTGGAATTTGTGATACTAAAGGCAAAACGGCAGAGATCTCATTTTTATGTCAATAGTGAGTCATCATCCTGATGTTGAGCTAAGAAAGTTTTAATTACACACGGAGCAAGTGGACCAAGAGTTAATGAGCCAAGTGACAAGGCACACTACAGCTGGGTCAATAGCGAATGAAACAGGCGCGACCGCACAAAGGACAATGCTATCAACAATAGAAGGCCCGCGCGCGTATGGAAAATGAGGGAATGAATCCAGAGTCATTAGGGAAAGGACTTTTGGACTAGGTGCAAATGGACAAAAAGCAAATGTACCAAGACCAAATTTAACTTGTGCACCGTCATCACCGTAAACCATCCCGTAAACCATTTGCGGAATAATTAATTCCTATAAATTGGTTACACTAATTTTGATCTCCGCTGAGGCAGCATCTGTTGAAACACTGCAGCGGCTACAGAAAGCTGTCACAAGCTTCGTACCTTGACAATGTACCCATAAGAGTTTTTTTTAAACTTGGATGGCTACCAATTGCAGAAAGATGAGATTTAAATCCATTAAAGTTAGCCTTCAAGGTCATCCAAAACACTGAGCTGCAAACATGAAACTTTGAATTTCCTTGAAGCCATACCTGTAGTGGATATGCTCGATAATACCATTATTATTACAAGTATATGATTATTATAAATTCTGGAAAATATTCGTCGTGATATGATGAGTAACAATATCAGAAAGCATGCAATGCTACGCTGCAATACACCAAATAACTCGGGTGCTGCAATGCTGAAAAAATCTCGGTGCTGCAATCAGTGCCAAAAGGCTGCAATGGAGTTACCCTGCTATTTTCAAAAATGTTCTAATTCAATTAGGGGACATTCTCTTTGTGAAGTAGAACTTTGGTATAATCTGAAAAATAATCAATTAAATCACTCTATTATTAGAGTGACATGAAGATCAGTACGATTCGGGCGTTATGTAAATAGAATTGTTGGAGTTTTTTGTGCGAAAACCTCGTTTTCAATGTTCATTTGCAACAACAAGATCAAAAATTTCTATGAATCTGATTAATAATAATTTGAACCAGTTTATATTATGATAAAGTAACGTTCATATTAGCTTATTCTTCTCTGCCTTGTTTCAGGCCTTGGAAATCGCTAAGAAAAAACAGCCAAATTTGGAGCCCAAGTTCAAATTTCATGCATATTCGCAGTCTGGATCCTGCGTTGACATGGACGACAGCTCTGTTAGCTACGCTGCAGGGGCATTGACACTCTAAATTATGATTATTGTTATGTTAACATTGCTAGTATTTTGACCTTTTAGACCCTTTAGAAATCAAATGATGCCATGCCTCAGTGTATACATTTTTTACCCCACTTCAAAAATCAAGTCTGTTCTTACTTATCTTACTCGTCGCAAGAACCAGAATTATAAATGACCCTGCGCTTTTAAGTCCTCCTTTTCTTATAAGTGTGCGAAGGAGAGGCCACGATAGCAGGCTGCTCGACGGACTCCGGAGGAAACCTTGCGGCGAAAAAACAATATAATAGTAGTGTATAAGGAACACCGCAATGCGACGAGAATGAACAACAACAAACACACATAAATCAGTTATGGCTAATATTTCGCCCCGGCATACGGGGCTTCATCAGAGCAAAAAACTATCTTTTACTTTTCTAATAAGCCTGATATATCTTTTATCTTATATAAAATTTGTTTCATTCGTCTTTTACGGCACCCTGAGTTTATTGATTCTAAGAAATTTTGAAGAGATGATAAATTATTCATTGTCTTACCTGCACTCCCTGTCTTCCCTGTCTTCTAATAAATTTGAACCAGTTGATGTAAACTCCAGGCAGCACATATTTAGAATCACCCTCCACTTTTTATCAAGCTCCCTCCAGGGCCAACGCCACCGATTCTAAAGTTGGGGGGGAGGGGGCTACCTATTTAATACTTAAAAGGGAGATTTAATACCTATACTTAACAAAAAAGAGGGCCATGGCCCACCCGGCCCTTTCTTAAAAGCTCTGCCTCAACATTGTCTGAAAAACAAAACTCTCGAGCATTGCCAGATTAAGTTGGTTGCAACTGGTGCAGTGGCATTGGGCCCATTCCTGAAATAGGCCCACATGGAAACAGACGAGAATTTTCTTAAAGATGAATACTTTTCTTTTGCTATATTAACTACAAGAAAAGAATAGTCGGCTTGTACTTTAGAGCTGTTCGAGCTATGGGAGCTTTGATGGTCCTAGCAAAAAATCTACTTTGTTAGAATTTCAAAAAGGTTTGAGACAAAATTGAAAATAAATTTTCGAATTTTTTTGATTTACTCAGCATATAACTTTACAAAGTCATTTAGTGCTTTTATGACCTGACGATTTCGCCACATATATTTTTACAAAATGATTAGTCAAGATTCAAGATTCTGTTGGCGATTTTGCCACATATATTTTTACAAAATGATTAGTCAAGATTCTTTTGAATGAAACTCAACTTTTGAAAGAGATTGCTACTTTTACCCTTTTTCGTCGGTTCCTGCTTATTTCAAGTGAGTGTTGGAAAGTTCGTTTATTCGTATGCAAAGGTAGAAGCAAATTTTTCAACGTTTTTGTACTCATTTCCGGGGATGTGGAATCATGCTCTGGACATGCAAATTTTCTGAGGGAAGATTCCCTACTCAAAGCAAAAAGAAAGTACCCCATCATGATGTTAGGGGTCTCAGGACTTTTAGCTGAAATGCTTCAAAGTTTTCCTGGCATCGGATTCTGTAGCACAGGAAAACGCATATAAAGGGAAGAAGTAACCAAGAGAAGAAGGTTTATGATATTCGATGTAAATATATATTCAGCAATTAAAACAAAGATGTTACATTTAAGCAAAGAATCATCAAGATAGAGTTAGATTGTCGGAAATCACATCATGATTCATAGGTAATTAAAAGGTGCTGACAGATATATGAAAAAATGCTGAAGAACTTTCGAGCATATGCTCTCAGTGACGCATTTGTCTCTAGTAAAACGGGACATTTTAATGAAGTTATAAGTGAATAGTATGATATATACGGTAAAATGTCAACATGCTAAAAACATCGATTCATTTTTAAAAAATTTAAGAATACTATATGTGATGTGACGAGGAATAAAAACAATATTGCAGGTGTGTTGAATGATTTTTGATAGATCTCTTAAAGAAATTACCAGGAGATTTTTGATCATGACAATATTTTGCCGGAGTACCGGGTATTTTGGCGTGATTGCGTGATCGGCGTATTTGCGATGCGTGAATTCGTGAAACAAATTTTTATTATGCGTGAATGCATGAATAGACATTGGCGCGTGACCTGTGAATCAGTATTACACATGCGTGATTGCGTGAAAATGAGTGCTGCAAGCGAATTTCGAAATGGAAGCGATGACGCCACAAAAAAACTATTTCTGGAATTTTTCAAATTTGACCATATATCCCAAGAAGGTATTATGAAATATCTCTAACCGTGAATAGTAAGTTTAATGCATTTCAAATGGGCTGAGATGGCTACATAAGCATCACCTCCTCTGTTATTGGGTCTTGGTTCATAACGTTAGAAAGTCTGACTGTTCTTATGAAAGTGTAATTCGTTTGCGATGATCGCAGACAAATTACACCAACCAGTGAGACCCCAAACTGATATGCTAAACTGTAGAAAGGGTGAAAATACAGAATTGCAGAGACAGGCAAAAAATTGACATTTAAGAAATATTCCACTTTGAAAAGACATATCACAGCCCCTAGCCAATTTTTGAGTAGGCAGTTCAGTGAAACTTCAATGAAATGTTTTCATCAAGAAGAACACCTAAATATTTCACATAACAAGTTTCTTTGATAGGGAATTTCCAATTATGATACTGACACTTTCAGATAAATATTGTTGAGGTGACTCAAAAGTTATGAAATTAGTCAGGGGCGTCGCGACCGGGGGTGTGAGGGATGTCACACTCCCCAATAGTATCTCAGTAGGGAATTTCAGGTATAATCCGCTCGATGGAAGAAACGCTTTAGGTATTTCAGAGACCTTCATGTCATAAAGTCAAGAAAGGATCAAGCAAAGGTAGTTGCTCCGTTGGTTAAATATGATATTCCTTTATATGAATGAAGGTAAACAAACTAATGATTTGAAGATTTGAAGATTTCTTGTTGGCACTAAATCTAAAAATCGAGGCCCTCTTTTGGTAAAATTGTGTTTTTTTGTCCATTTCCCCTAACGTTTCTTGGTAGAAGCGTCAACTGCAATTCACTATGAGCTCCAGATTTTTTTGAACATTCAAAAGGCATGCTAAGATGGAAAGAGGGATCTAAATTGACAACCAGTTCTTCCTGTTACCTAGCTTTAGAAGTAACTGACAACATGGTATTTTTCAAGACCACGGCGAAATTGTACCAGTTATTTTTATCTGCTGTTCAATTCTTTTGCAAAAAAATAATTTTCAATAGGATTAGATTGACAAAATCAATTGAAGAGGTTTGTGACAGTATTTAAAGAATTTCAGGCTAAATTTTTTTAATCAAGTAAATTTGTAGTCCTCCAACAAGTGCCTCGCAAAGGCCCTGAAATTAGTTTATCAATATTAAGCCTAATTTATTAGCTTCAAGCCACGTTTTCACTTTTTTCAGTTCCTTGTTATCCACACTTTGAAGCTCATTTAGACTTTCAGTTCAAATTAGATATTACATAAGAGTATCATCATCAAATAAGTAAAAGGCTATTTTTGCGGACGAGAGAGGTAAGCCATTAATCTTGAATTAAAAAAAGGAGGGAACCAAGAACAAAACCCTAATATGATGAAACGAAAAGAAAAACATAATTAACACAATGAAAACTACTAGTTTAATGGTTTTCACATTTTCTTCATTGCCCATTTCAGTCATGTTTCAAATGGTTGTGCGCCCAGGCCCTCTGCTTCGGGATGCCTGTTTCTTGTTTTCCAGTAAATTAGTGATTTTGTTTCACAAAAAGTTTTAGATTCTCCCGACTTCCAAGCTCGTCCCAGTCTTTTATCGAGATGAGTGAATGGCCTTCGGTTCCTCGTTTCCAGACTACTAATGGGAAGAGGCGGAAAAGTCCAAGCACTGTAAGGTTGCTACTGGGTGTTGTCGACAAAGGTAGACAGCAAAGGCGTTATGGATGCCAAGGGTAATAACGTTATTGTATGTGACAATGGAACCGGGGTAAGTCAGGATCAATTTATTGGCATTTAATTATGTTTTGATTTTGTGACTAAGTTTGTGGCCGGCCTAAGCCAAAAGCATCGCAGTTCGTTGGGGAGCTTTCATTTAAAAAAGGTACAACAGGACGCCCCAAGAATTTCAGGAAATATAATTTTTGTATCATTGAATTATGAAAATACAACTCCTGCAAACCAGAAGCTCACAAGGCTTGACGAAGTGCTATAAGGCAAATTGACAAAATTAAATCTGTAATATAAATGAGTAGGGCATGCGTGCGGATGTTGGCTTCTTTAAGAAACATCTCAGTCGTTCAATTTGTGGAGCTAAGAAATTATTTATCGCAAATTGTCGATGTCCTATATACTGCCAACCAGTTTTCAAGATTGAATTTTTGCCAGAGGAATTCTATTACTAAAATACAGTGGTATAGTGCTGTCAAAATAACAAAAGGGGCTCTTGTACAAAATGTTAAAAAATAGCAAAAGTAGAAGTTTGTCTATTGGCTCAGCCCCCCCCCCCTATGGGCGCATGGCCGCACTGCAGCAAAAAATTCTATCGAACCAAAATTCAAGTGGCCATAGCAAGTTTTGTAAAAGTTATAAGATGACTTTTTAACAGAAATATGTAGAAAATTTATCAAGGTTTGATGGCGAAAATAGTAAATGCAAGAATATTCTTGATTCTTTTCAATTTATGAACAATATCAACATGTCGCAAAAACGCAAAAATTGAGCCATGATGATTGAGGTACCTGTGAAACATTTGCAATAAAAAAGTTCATTTTTTGCTCCAGTTTGCGATATCTTATTACAATGAACTCGGGGGCACTTACTTTATGCTTGGGTGTCTAGAACTGCTCATTTTCCTCACTTTTGTTGGAGAATCTGTCAAATGTTTTGGTCTGAAATTTTTGGAGCCGCAATGGGCCTAATCTCAGCGGCCGCTTCGTGATATATTGCAGCAAAATTCAATCAATTAAATGTGTCACAAATCGTGAAGTCCATCTTTTCCAACCGATTGCGATGTTGTAATAGGAACAAATAATCCTGAAAATTGTATAAAACAGCATTTCGTCCTCTCATTTAATGAAAATACCAAATTTCCCGTGATAAACAGGTTCACTCAAGTGTCTTCATAGTTGTAAAAAGTAAATGTGATAAAATGGCTTAAAATATGCCACTTTCCATCCACCAAATACAAGGCCATTTATGATCAACTTGGTACTCCAACACCTAAATGTGATCTTGCAAATGTTTTTCTGAACTTGTCATGTCGTGATTAACAGGACCTGTTACTAAACTTTTGATAAAGTTTTGGCAGGTCTCACAAAGGTTTCAAAGCTGGGAGACTGTCCATTAAAAAGTTAATAATTTTAATTTTTTAAAATATAACTTATTTCAATTTCTAAATTAAAAGTGTTGTCAATGGTTTGAAGTTTGGTTTGATTAGATTTTAACCATAAAAAGACGCCTAATGGCTTCACAAAAGTGGTTTGCATTTTGATCGCTTTGTTGTTGACAACGCGGTCGCCATTACTGAATTGTCAAACCTGTGCAATACTTTTGCTCACTTAGTGTATAATAGCTGTGATGCTTGATGATGCTTGATAACGGATTTACACACAAAAATGTTCATTACAACCAGATAAACACCAAGCCCCCACTGACTCTGCTGAGGATATGCTATCGAAGGAGATGAAAACTATGTAGAAACTTGCTCAAGTCTTCAGAAATAACACATTTTTTATTAAAATGTAAGTAGTGATGCTAAGGATTGAGCGAAATAAATTCCATCAAGATTATTAGTGTCATTATTGTCGTGCTGGCAATTTCTGTGTAGATCTATTATAATAACCATAAGATTTTGCAAAAAATGCCACATGCCACCACATGCCTGGATGTTTTCAGGTGTGCTGTGGTTAGTACACCTGCTATATTTTTCCCACGAAAGCTTGATTAAGCATGAAACTAGAAGTAACAACTTAGAACCATATTTTTTTCTATACACTAAAAACATACACACCATCAAGTACATTATGGCAGACTGGTAAACAATTATTTTCTTAAAAATTTTAACTGTTAATAAAAAATTTTGGGAAGTAACTCTAACAAAATCTATGTAGATTGCACCAATTTTTCAAGCTAGAGTCAGTGCTTCTGTGGTAGTCCACTTTGATAATAAAGTGTTTCCCTCATAGTGCCTGGTAGTGTCTTTTAAATATTTGTTTAAACAATCATTTGTCATTGTTTGAAAACAATCATTTTTGGGCTTCTTAAAGCACTGTCCTTTTTCTGAGAAGAGCCACCACAATGAATTGCAATGTTTAGGTTGCAATAACTAAAACTCTTAATGTTTTTTGTGTACACTCCCCTCACAAAAGTATTGCACCACCTCGAAGGAGGGAAAATGGCGCAAGAATTATCGAAAGCTATTGTTGCGCGAATTGATTGTTTTTAAGTGGCAAATGGGAGTGTGTCGGAAGTGAAACAATCACCAATCAAAACTTCAATCTTTTTATAGCACTTTTTTCAAAATAACAGTTTCAAAACGTCTTTTAACAGTTTCAAATTTCAATATTTTGACCGGACCTATGAACTTTTGAAACCGCTTTATGCCTTCTTGAATTGGTTGCATATAATTGGGCAACGTATTATTGTGGAATTTCATTCCAAACCTGAAGAATTCTTTTAATTAGCGATTCTTTGGTTCTTCAAGAACCTTTTAAATCATGGTTCGGATTTTTTTACATACGAAGCCAAACATTTTCAACGATGTACAAATCTGGACTTGAACGACGCCACGGAAAAACTTGAATTCTTCTTGTTCGGAAATAAATCGTTGTAAAAATGGTTTCCCTTTACGCAGGTGAATTTTTATTTTATATTTGTGTAAGACCCACATTATTTTTTGTTTGGAAGAATTTTGAGCTGCAAAACATTGCTCAGCGTCAAGTTGCATGTCTTTTACTGTACCTTGGTGTAAACATGGTGAAATAAAACAGACAAAATCGCTACCCCTGTAACATCAATTTTTTTTATTAACCCACTTCTCGGTTTATTACTACTGAAGCACTCTTGAGAAACCTTTTTTGATTTATTGAAGCTGTTGTGTGGCTGCATCTAACATGGTCAACAATTTTTCAAAAACTAAAGACCACTTCCCTGTAAAAATATTGTAGGGACTCGCATCTCATTTGACAAATTTTCTCCCTTCGGCGTAGTCTACACTTTTTCAAACAATAATGTTTTTGCGTAAAATTTACATTTCTAACTAAGGAATAAAATGGCGTCAGTAAAATTTGCAAGCTTTTCTCGCTGTAATTTGCTATAAAATATGCCTATTTCACCCAATTCATGCATTCAAATGTTTTGTATTGTGGAAATATTGACAAAAAGTGCCGCCATTTTGAACAAGGTGGTGCAATACTTTTGTGAGGGGAGTGTATTCTAATACCTTTTCAATATACCCTTCAGATAAGGCAAATAAATGCAATTGCATTCTGGGATTCTGTCTTCTTTCCAGGAACTAACTTCAATAGCAATTTTTCCTTTTTTAGTTTCAATTTATATGTATAAAAATTCAAGCAGCAAGTAAAGATGTCAAAGTATTAAGCTATTTGCCCATCCCCAAATGTATCTATCTTCATATCAGAGTAATGTAAATTCAATCTGAAATTGATATAATTAAATTTTGTCTTTTATAGTCAGGGCTGGATAATGTCTGGTAGCGCCAGCTGCTGTTTGCCAAGAAGTTTTTAGCGTGAAATCTCCATTGCTTGATTTTAAAATGAACATTAAAATTATGTTACTCTCTTTCTTCTGAACGCTGTTTTTTGTGATATACTTACATACTGCATAATTTTTTATCCTGCACTACTAACAAAAAATGAAGATTAGCTTTTAAAATTCAATCATCTGGTATTATCAGTGTCTTTTATACTTAATTTCAAGCAATTTGACATGATTTTCAGCTACTGATTAAATTCAAGCAAGCTAAAGCTTCATTTCTCTTTAAACGCCATTCTAGATAAGTAAAAACACAGACAGCCAATCTTGTTACATCAATTGTATTCAAAGTGAACATGCCCAAAAACCTGTTTGGATGTGTCCAACTTTCTTCATACTTTTCTACTGGCATTTGCATATATCATTCATGGCTATGTTAAAAGAATGTAAGCATTTTGGGCTTACATCTTTGCCTCTAGCCCCACCTCTGATTTAAAACATTAATTTTAACCATTGAAAAGTAAACAAGTATTCTTACATGTTGTATGAACTACTAGCTTTGATGATAAAATTGAGCAGCAAACATGAGACCCAGAGCAAGATGTAGGATACGTCAATACTTCAACAGTATCTAATTGTCTAGTACTGATATGAAATTAAATCAAAATTATTATAGACATACTAACTTTGACCTTAAAAACAAACTATGAGTATTTTGCTCTGTCACCTTCTCCTTGATCATCTTATACAGTTTAAACAAAATGATTGCTGTTTGAAGAGCTATGATCAAAAATTGAGGACCAGCAATTAGTTCTTTTTTAGTATGACAGTTTATTTTTAGGGCAAATGTGTAAACAAATCAGGCAACTTAAAATATCACTTCAGTGGCTTATAACTTTTTCGAAGCCTTGCAGGAAATTTTGAATTTTATATTTTTCTGCCGGGAAGAAAAATATTTTTTCAAGCCCTGCTTATGAGTGCTGCTGTCTGCAAAAGAGAGCAGAGCCTCTGCTTAGAGAAAAACATTGCTGAAAATTAACTTTGCGAAATTAACTTAGTTTTGCTTTTTCTAGCCATACCTTTTAATTAATAATTTGATTGACAAAATTTAAACAAAATTTAATTGATTGACAAAATTTAAAGACTGGATCTAAAGAGCAACAGCTATGAAATTATTTTAAAGCCCACTGATTTTAAATGCAGTTGTATTAGTTGCTTTGTATGAAACTTTGACTCATAGTTTTGCGCAGATGGTAATTAAGCACTAAAAACTACTCCTTGGAGTCACAGGCAATATTTTCACATTCATTAGATCTATTTCTCGAATCAGATGCTACATTTTACATTTTTCTTCTGCATTTCTCTCTTGTAAAATGCTTGCTGCATCATACTAGAATCTCACTCGCAGGCGAAAAGCCTCATGGTATTAGAATTAATGTGCTAATACCCTTTGGCTCCATTGCGGGGCAGCAAACTGTATCAAAATAAATTTTTGCTGGCATAGTTTTCCGCAGCCATCATCTTTATGTTTTTTCGTAGGACCCATAATCCAAATTCGAATTCAAATTCAAATTCATATTCAAATTTCTTTTCATTAAGCAACTTTTTTACAGCGTGTTTATTAAAGATATATTTACTTATTGTCTTAAACAGAAAGAAGAATTAAAGAATTATAAAGAGAATGTCCGTGAGTGTTGCCTAGGACACTGAGATAAGCCTAAAATGTTTTCAAGCCCAGTGCTCTATTACATACGCTTGTGATATACATTAATATTATACAATCTGAATTTCAAAAAATTATAAGCAACAATAACAGAACAAAATTACAAGAAAGAATAGAAAAATTACATGAAAGTGGAAAAAGGAGTAGGACACGGCAGCTTCTAATTTAAGGTGAATTTAATGAGGAGAGTTAAATTAGAGATTTTCAGAATTCATTAAAATGGAGTGGAGCAGAGTGGTCGGTTGTATTTATACTAATATTGGTAAAGTAACAAGTTGAAAAGAAATTTACTGAATAAATTTTTGCTTGGTTTGGAGCGAATCTCTTCTGGTATTTGGTTCCAGATTTTGATACCAATAAAGGTAATACATTTTTCGACAGTCTGTTCTCACCAGAGGGAAAGATAAGTGTTTTTTCGTAACCTGGCGTGTTTTATAGTTGTGTCTTACACTAATTTTCTGAAATAATTCATAAAGAACTTAGGTGCAGTTGTTGTTGTAAACATCGTACATCAATTTTGCAGTTTCTAATTTAAAGAAATCTTCGAAGTTGAGGATGCCAAGTTTAGAAAAATTTGCATCCACCAAAAAATAATTGGATAAGTTATTTCAATGTTTGAGGGGACTCTGGGGGTCAGTGCCTTCAAATTGTTTTGTAACATTTGGTATTGCCAAATAGGTCTTTTTCCTACCTCCCTAAATCAAAACATATATGCTCCACCCCTGTTGGATAGTTTTGCAACTTAAGTGGGGTCCTTCGTATGTAAAAATTTCAGCAGGCTCATACTAATAATTTTCTGCTCTGAGCGGCCCATTTTGTTCTCCACATTTTGGTTTGCTTTTTCTATTTACTTTCAAAAGCACTAGATAATATTGCTCAGATGGTTCCATAATTCTGTAATATTTATGCCTGTTAATTTGCAGAATACCTTTTATTTCTTAACTAAATTTTATTTGTCTCGTTCTAGTTTGTTAAGTGTGGTTTTGCCGGATCGAATTTCCCATCTCACATATTCCCTTCTATGGTTGGTCGTCCTATGATTCGTTCAACAGCAAAGGTTGGAGATATTGAAGTGAAGGTAATATTTTTATGTTACTTCATATTGTTTTCCAAGAATATGTGGGCCTTTTGAAAAAAGCGGGTGCATTTCCATTTGATTCTTTTTATTCAAATTTACTTTTCAATTGATGTTGTGGGACTCTATCCCAGTATTCCACATGGAGAGGGTTTGGAAGCTATCAGTGAAGCGCTGGAGAGAAGGGAAAACCCAAACGTCAGTCTGTTTGATAAGCAAAATGCCATGTTAGGTATATGCAAAGTACGGCATATGCACTTTTGATGGGAATCCCAACATTCCCAAAAGCATATTGATCCACCATTGTTCTCTGGGACCAGGATGAAACCAAATAGTTCTTTTCATCCTCTCCATTTTTCGTTGGTTCAACATTCTTTTTCGTTTCAAAAGGGCCTTCTTTTTGACAGAAAACTACCTGATATTTAACTTGTTGTAGCCTCCATAATATCAATAGACTGTGAATGTCCTGGCATACTGCTTGTAGAGATGATAGAGATAGAGCTACAAGAGCCGCAGATATGTTCTCTTTGTTGTTAGCTATTTTTGAAATCTTGGCAGGCAAAATAAAGAACGTAACCAGGCAAATGTCACCTGACTTTCTTCAGCCCCTCAAACCGGGCTGGGAAAACTTCAAATGATAGCAAGCTGATTTTAGCCAGATTAACCGAGCCAGCCCGGTCAGCCGGACTCATATGATAAGGCCCTAATACGATTACATACCATTGACATAAAACACTTCACGTTGTCAAATTCAACATGCAGCACAAATAGTAGCAGCAAATTAAAAGTCTACCCATAATTCTGCAAGACACAGAACATTTTCCAAGACACAACAAAAACTTTTGTATATTCTTTGTTCTAAAATCTTAACATCACACATCAATCACTCAATTCCAAGAGCATTCAGGGAACCCATTGGTGTAAGTCAGGTGTTCACAATATAGCAATCCAATTCATTATGTAATCCAAGTAAGCGCAAAAACTGTGCTGACATGCAACAACAAGGTTTCTGTTATCTCATTGGCCAATGCCTGACAGGCATCAAATCAGAGTTGATCTTTGTAACTTTTTACATGATTGGATTCCCTTAATGCAAATGCTTTATTGTGGTCCTTGTCCTTGGGGATCTAAGAGTCCCATCAAAGTTGGTGCTTGGCTCTACAATTTCAAGAAATGTTCCATTAAAATAGTTATTGGCACTTTCAGCCCTTTTATGTTCTGTAATCCTGGTTGTTTGCACACCATTTTTATTTGCATTTCCGGAAGCTGTCTCTTTAAGAGCTTCATTTCCATTATAGCCATGGTTGTTAAAATATGATTTTTGCATGCCTTATAAGTTCCTAGCTAACTGGTTTTCCAAAATGGTACCGATAACTCTGTATATTTCTTCAAATGGTACCCATAATTCCGCACATAATTGAGAAACTGATACCCATAATTCCGCATTTTTGGTACCCCTAAATAATGACACGTCCCCGTACGTCAAACCTATTAAGTTCCCCCCCCCCCCGAGCTCTAGTAACTGCTTATTTTCAGCTTTTATAAAGAAAGAGTTCCTTGTTTCCAGAAAAAAAATTTAAGCTGCACCTTCTCCCCTCTTACCTAGCATGTTAGGAATAAAGATACCTCTTGAAGATCATATGTACGTATTTCATACTGGATAATGTCACACAGTATTGCCCTTCCATTTCCATGAAGATGCTGATGACTGTAGTATGAATCAAAGAGGGTTGAAATTATAGTATAGAATTGAAATGTTTTTCGTGTGAAAGACGGAATAAAATATGTTTAAATAAGGATCAACAAGAAGTCTACAGAAGCCTGGCCATTTGAGGAGATCCAAAGCTCTTGCTTCCCTCCAGGCTATCTCAAATGCTCGAGGGGAGCTGCTGATTACTCTCCTAAACTGTTCAAAAATGCAAATTTCCCCTCTTAAAAATGATTTTTCTTTTGTTTTTTTTTATATTTCTATGAAAAGCATACCTGGAAATTACTAGGAGAGCTCTTTACTACTCCCCTGCTGAATGTCTTATGGCCAGGCCTGTTACATTCTCCATCTGAGTTAGTCTCAGGTTCTTAATTTGCAGCTACAATACAGATACCTAAAGAGTATCTGTCTTTGAAAAAGGTCATCTCTTTAATTGTTTAGCCTATTGTCATTTTCAGATTTCAATAATTTTTCCAGGATTTAATGGTTGGAGATGAAGCCAGCCAACTTCGGCACATGCTAGAGGTGAATTATCCAATGGAGAATGGTATTGTTAGAAACTGGGATGACATGAAGCATGTTTGGGACTACACCTTTGGAGAAAGTAAAATGAACATAAACCCAAAGAACAGTAAAGTATGTTTCCTATATGGACAATTCTATACGAAGTTTGCTTAAAGTTCCTTTCCACTGTTGAAAGTAACATTGTGGTTTGAAGTGTTAGCAAATCCTTGGTCAAATTTCAGTATCTTGACACCTACTGAGTTTTGGTTGCTGAGAAGAAATTCCTGAGGACACTATATGCTTTCAAATATTTCTTGAAGTTTATTACCTGTCAAATTTTCAGGGATTGACCATTTCAATAGTATTTAAATGACCAATTCAAGTCCCAGAGCACAAATAATTGCCCAGTGTCACTAAGCACCCGCACTAAGAAAGAAGGGTTTTATAAGTGCCCATGTCTTAATAAGTGTTCATTGCTGAATAAATGTCCATTTCTGAATAAGCTGTAATGTTCGAATATGTGACAGGTGGTATATCCTGCGCTGTTATTTGAACAAGTTAACATCAGTGTATTGGGAAGCTGATGTTTGGCGAATTTTTATATATTTCACAGATGCAGAAAAGCTTAACAATAATGTTGAGCTCAATAAATTTCATTCACAATGACAATACTATATATAGTCATGGAGGGCAAATTTTACGCATTTTTTATAAACTTTGAAATTTACAGACAATAACAAAGTAATTTGATGACCTGAATATACCAGGTGAACTCATAGCCAATACTTAATTAGCAGACAACAATAGGTGATGAAATCGAAACTGCTTACTAATTATATAATCAAATTTAATTGCGTAAAGATTAGCCGACCCTTCCGTCAAATTCTTACGCGGCGTCCGCTATATTTTACGCACATCAATTTCTGAATAGAACAGAATTATTACGAATCTTTGTGGCTACCTACAAATTCAAACAGTCCACAAGCCTTCATCACAGACCTACTGGTAGGAAATTTATGTAGAAGGGATGCGATATAAAAACTGAAATGCCAGAATTTTATAGAAAAAATTTTGCTTTTGAGAGCAACAAAAAGTTTGAAATGTCGACAAAACATTTAGCGTTTCAACATCGCACTAAAAAGAGTTCCATTTTTATTATTTTTGAGGGTAATTCTAAGGATAAATAGTCGAGGAATACTCATACTTTTGGTCAATATTATAAAAATTTTGAACACGCGATTTCGCAAAAATATTCTCAATGTCAGAAACGTCTACATCCAAAATTTGATGGAATCCCTTCGGAGACGCCCCTTCCCCCACCCCCCTTTGAGGGGTCCATCATTTTCTACCATTTTAGAATGATAACATATAGTGTTCCTTCAGCCATCCCGTATTTACGCAGTGCTTCTCGTCGATCGTCCGCTATGAATGTCACCTAGAGCTTGGACATAACCTTTTCTTTGCTTATTTTTTGGGGATTTTTCTGTTAGCCTTGGGAATTTGGAACCAAACATTTAGCTTTCCTCTTTTTCATATAGGGAACAAAATAAATGTTGCGCCGTCTTTTCAAACCCCGATGCAGTTTTATAAAAAGTGCGTAAAAATTAACCTCCTAATCAATGAATGTCGGGTAATATTTACGCACGTGTTTTCCGAGGAACGGAAGCATATTTCTCAGCAGTACTTGAATAGGTCAAAGGTGAGCCACAAAAGAGTCATTTGAATGCTTAAAAGGATTAGTTATTGTCCGCATGATGCCAGGACAATAAAATTGATGAGTAGTGTTGATAACTTTGTACCTAGGTAAATTGCGATTCATGTCTGCGAATCGCTTTCACAAAGGCTGTCGCGCAAACCAACTGCCAAGTTTTATGTCAACAGAAAGAGAAAGGACTGCTTTGGATGAATAAAAAGTTTTTGTAGGAAACAACAATTGAATTACGCAACAAACTGCCTGCGTAAAAATTACCCGACATGTTGCTGTGCGTAAGAATTACCCGCCGTGACTATATTTAATTTTTTAAAGCTTTTTTAATTTTGAAAATTTTTTGACAAGCGCCCAGAACTCGAACAAGTGCCCAGTCCAAGCACCCACCCTAACACCTTGAAAATCCACACAGGGTTTTTGACTGATTATTTTTTGGCAACCCCAAAATATCCATTTAATTAAAAAGTGCACTTGCTGCCAGTTATCAAAGTTTTTTGATAGAAATTTACTAAGACTTTGAACAGTATAGCTACGTGTTGCAACTTCCTTGCACCCATCGTTTGTCTTATTTCGAATGCAGAGAGCACAGGGAAGAAAAGAAGTGTAACAACAAACTTGACTGTTAACTACAGTTTAAATTTACAAATTAAAATACTTAGATACAAATGCATCTTTTATTAAATATACAAAAAGAGGGTTTGGAAAAAATATTGGAGGGTGAATTGAGGTGATTAGTAAGAAAAATGCGCCGGAAAGAGAAAGTAAACATTCGGGTAGCAAAATGATGATTTCTGGAAGATTTATTTTAGAATTTTTAATTAATGACCAGTAGAGCGGCCAGAACACGGTAAAATACCTTAAGTATGCAAAATCAGCTAAATCTACTACAGATTCTTGAGATATGGCAAATAAAAATTTGATGTTTGCTAAATGAGTACTTTAATTTTTGACTCGTTTTTCTTATTTTGCAAGTATTTGTACCTGTGCCAAACACAGTGATTTGATGGGGGAAACGATTGTACTATGGGGCCATATCTCATCCTATGCCTTTTGTTACAGGTCTAACTGATTTTGCACATTTAGAGGTATTTTTGGTTTGTGACGTCATCATTTTGTCACTCATTAGGGATTAGAGGGTGGCTGAAACATGGGTTTAACCATTTATTTTGTATGAAGGTATCTCAAGGGATAGTGAAATTAAGAAATCTCCATACTATTGAAACATCAAATGAATTTCATGTGATTTTATTTAAGGTGCGAGTTTTTTTCTGTATAATGACCATTCTAATTCATTGTTTTTCAGTGCAGTGACCATTAAGAGATTTCACAAATATAGGATTTGAACTTGCAGTTGGATGTTAAGACTTTTGCATTTGGACAAACTAGCAATTCTTTTGTAATCCCAACATTCTACAGCATTGCTGCTAATTGTTTTGCATTCTGTTTCAGATACTGCTCACCGAGCCCCCTATGAATCCAACCAAAAACAGAGAAAAAATGATCGAGGTTTGAGTTTAGTATTTCTTCGTTTCTTTTGATAATGACTGAAGTAGTCATGGTTGTTGTGAAGCTAGTGCTACCTACAGAAATATTAAGGATTTATAATTTCATACAAAAATCCCGCAAAACGATTTTCGTGAATTTTTCTATTTCATAAGTTTTATATCAATCTGACTATTTGATATATTTCAATCCAATGATAAATATATTTCTTACGTTTTTTATTCACAACGTCAAGATTTCACGCACAATAGTGATTTTTATGCAAACAGACAAAACGGGCCTAAGTAGTGAATTTGCGATGTAATTAGACCAGGCTCTAACCAGGAGAGGTAGAAATTCTAATGCTGTTTTCTGGACTAGTTTTTTATGAGAAATCTGAATTTCTTGGATAAAAAGCCAAGTTAGTGAGAAATTTTGAGAACTGGGGAAAATTTTGCCCGAATTAGGCAATAATTACGTTTGAAGTGATAAAAAAGACGTGACTGGATTGCAAGTAGCTGAGAGCCCTCGGAAAATCAATTCACACACAAAATATTTTCTTCAAAAATGTACAAAACAATAGCTTCGGTCTGCCATGACATCACGATCTGGGGTGTAGTTACTTTACAATTACCTGATCTTCATCTGTACTTTAATCATCATCCTCTGAAATTCTACATACTCCAAATTGATAAACGGATCTTTGATATCAGCTTACTTCACTCTTTCTAATCATTTTGGTTCTAATTCTTCTGTCCATCCCTTATGTTATTCTTCTGTCATTCACAAATTCCAAGCATTTATAGTTGCAGTGCTTGCTGTGGTGTCGAAATTCCACAAACTTTTAATTGATCTGTTTTAAACGGATCCAGCAACAATTTTAGCCACTCCATGCATTAGTTTCTTAACACATTTGTACAAAGATGTGAATTCGTTACTTTTTCTTTCTTGGTTTACAGAAACTGCTCTGAAATATCTAGACCTAACTCTAGAAAAAGCCGAAAATTTGTAATAATTCAATGCTTGGATTTTAATACATTTGTGGATGCATTCGACTGTAAGAAACATGGACTTTCTAGAAAGGTTAGAGATTGATGGAAAAGATCTATGATTGATAAGAAACTTGTATTATGATCAGAAAGCTGCATTTAGGATTCAAGGTGAATTGGATGAATGGGTAGACAGACAAAATTGAGTGTGACAGGGCTGCGTTCTATCACCAGATTTGATTTACTTGTATAGCGAAAAAGTTATCAGTAGAGGCATGACATACGACGGAGGCAATCTGGAAAGGACTAACTATTGTAACTTTAGATACGCAGATGATAAGTGTTAATTGCAGACAGTGGGGAAATAGTACAAAGACTGTTGTACTTCGTAACAACAGAAAGCGAGAATATTGGTTTGAAGATAAACTGTGAAAGAACTATGTGATGGTTGCCAGTAAAAAGTGACGGATTCCAGAATGCAAAAAGGTGAATGGAATGCAAGAAGAAAAAGTTAGTTGATTGAATTATTTGGGCAGTTGGATAACATCCGATGGATAATCAGATCTGGATATAAGATGCAAAATTGGTCAGGCGAAGAAGGTATTTATGAATACAAGAAATGTTTTGTGTACAAGGAAGATAGGGTTGGGTGTTAAAAAGCGTTAGTTAAAGTGTTATATCTAGTTTGTGCTGCTGTATGGATGCGAGTCACAGACAATAAGTAAGAATATGGAGAACAAGCTTGTAGCGATAGAAATGTGGTTTTGGAGAAGAGTGATGAGGATCTCATGGATTGAGAAGAAAACGAATGAAGAAGTTTTGGCTAATATTAGAATGAAAAGGGATCTGTTGAACGTTATCTGTAGGAGGCAATGGGGTTTCATTGGACATGTGTTGAGAAGAAAAAAGAGATGTAAAGAAATGTTATAGAGGCTGAGATGGCTGGGAAGCGAGCAAGATGAAGGCAAAGATTGAAGATGTTGAAGAAGTTGGTTGGCTATTAGAAATGAAAAACAACTATAATGCCTGCCAAAAGTACTTGGAACACCCAGCAATTTGCATTGCATTTTATATCTTTCATTTATTTTCAGAAAAAAATTACTACTTCCGCCTCCTTCCCCCTAAAACAATTTTGATGATTTAGAGAAATTTCATAGAAGAAGCGCAAAAGAAAGTGCTTCGTAAATTCCTAACCCATTTCATAGTAAACCAATATTGTTCCGTGGGGAAGAGGGGGATGATTGATTTTGACTTTGGAAAATGACGTCAGTGTTCCAAGACTATTGGCTCGCATTGTATGCGAGATTGGAAAAGATGAAAGGAGGAAGCACCACCATGACCATTCTACGACATTCGATGCCATGTTTTGCGAAGCTAGGTGGTTTATAACGGATGGACAGAAAAATTAGAACGAAAATGGGTTAGAAAGAGTGAAGCCAGTTGATATCAAAAATTTGTTTGTTATTTTCGAGTAAGAAGAATTTCAGAGTGTAAAAAAGTACAGCCAGAGATCGGGTAGTTGTGCAGTAATTACCCGCTGTATTGTGACGTCACTGTTGCTGTTGTTTTGTGCCAGGTTTAAAATTCTGAGTGCTCTAAACTACTTGTAATCAAGTCACGTCTTTTTTATTGGCTTAAACGTGACTGTGACCAAATTTTGGCATAATTTACGTCCGTTCTCAGGATTTCTCGGAAATTTGACTTTTTATTCAAAATGTTCAAATTGCTTATAAAAAACTGGTCTAGAACTTGCTACCTCTCCTGATGGCACATTGCACAGTTAGAGCCTTGTCTAACTGCAGACATCAAATATTCGCAAATGACGCGCAGCATGTTGATAAAAGGATTTTCTTGCAGGTAATGTTTGAAAACTACGAGTTTGATGGCGTGTACATTGCTATCCAGGCTGTACTTACTCTCTATGCCCAAGGTAAGCAAAGAACTTTATCATCTGCTTTAGCAAAATGTTCATGCAAATTATTCTTGACCAGCCGTTAACCCTGAAATGATTGAACTGTTAACCCTGAACTTTTAACCCTGAACTTTTAACCCTGAACTGTAAACCCTGAACTGTTAACCCTGAACTGTTAACTCTGAAATGATTGAACTGTTAACCCTGAAATGATTGAACTGTTAACCCTGAAATGATTGAACTGTTAACCCTGAAATGATTGAACTGTTAACCCTGAAATGATTGAACTGTTAACCCTGAACTGTTAACCCTGAACTGTTAACCCTGAACTTTTAACCCTGAACTTTTAACCCTGAACTTTTAACCCTGAACTGTTAACCCTGAACTGTTAACCCTGAACTTTTAACCCTGAACTGTTAACCCTGAACTTTAAACCCTGAACTGCAAACCCTGAACTGTTAACCCTGAACTTTTAACCCTGAACTTTTAACCCTGAACTTTTAACCCTGAACTTTTAACCCTGAACTTTTAACCCTGAACTTTTAACCCTGAACTTTTAACCCTGAACTTTTAACCCTGAACTGTTAACCCTGAACTTTTAACCCTGAACTGTTAACCCTGAACTTTAAACCCTGAACTGCAAACCCTGAACTGTTAACCCTGAACTTTTAACCCTGAACTTTTAACCCTGAACTTTTAACCCTGAACTTTTAACCCTGAACTTTTAACCCTGAACTGTTAACCCTGAACTTTTAACCCTGAACTGTAAACCCTGAACTGTTAACCCTGAACTGTTAACCCTGAACTGTTAACCCTGAACTGTTAACCCTGAACTGTTAAATTTTAAAGTTTAAAATGGAAACGAGACTTCTGAAAAGTGTATTGATGGAACATGCGCAGTAAGGTTCGGGTATGTAAGCGTTTTGGAGGGAAAGTTTGTGAAACTTCTATCTCAACGTAAAGGAAATCGAGTAGCGATTCTAAGCGAGGTAGGCATCAATATTCAACAAACGAGCAAAGGAAACAAAATTTTAATTGACCATACAGTGGAACCCCGCCTTACGGCCACTTCGTCTCATACATAGTCTCATAAAAAACCCGGTTAATGTGGCCCCTCGTCAATACGTCCAGCGGCCACATTTTGCAATCCAAAACAGCCAGATTCTTTATAATTCCACCCCGTTAATATGGCCCTTTGTATCGTGAAGCAATATCTTGCCTTAAAGATGTATTATGTTTCCTTGAGTCAAAAGGAAACAATGACACAGCAGACGCCCTTTTCAGGTGTTTTTCCCCACACTCAAAGTGATTGGCTGGAACGCAGAACGAACCAGTCAAAAGTCACCGATTTTTTGCAAAATCAAGAACATGACTTGGTGATTAAGGCCCAAGAACCCAGGACTTCCGTTTCGTTTTGTTTGTGGACTGGTTATTTAACATACTTTTTTACATGTAACTTCATCTAAATTTCCAGAGTCTATTTAAGAGAAAATTTGTTTGCTAGTTTTTTTTCAAAGTATGTCCACAAGGTAGTCTAAAAGAACCCAATGTTTATTTTTTGTTTTGCAGTATCAATTAAAAAAACCATTGCACTTAGAAAGTTACGATGGGAAGCATGTCAGGATATCTTTTGCATTGGTCAAAGTATTTAAGATTAATTTGATTTCCAACAGCAGTGTTTATTCTAAATTTTTCAATTCAATGGATTCTTTTTCAAGCTTTAAATAATTTGATTCAAAATTTATCATTACCCACATAACATCCTTTTATAACTAAAACATTGAGTGTTTGAAAAGCAGTGAATTTTCATTTAAATTTCCTTTATAACCATTTGCTGAATGATAAGTAACACTACAGGCACCCTTTTCCCCCAATATGAGTTTGTTCCAACAACACTGTAACACCAGTTCAAAATTCGAAAGACAGAAGGCTTTAATCTTATTCAGAAAGGTAGAATGTTGAGGTATGTCACTCTCTGTCCTATCGAGGACAGTTGCATGCGTCGTGTTTGCAATTTATAAAAGCTTAGTAGGTCATTAACTATTTTTTAAAGTGCTTTAGGTCACCTAATAAGAGCCAATAAATTTTGTTTCTATTACTAATGTTATCTTTCACTATTCTGTTCAGTGACTTGCTGGTTAAAGAAAAGTTTTTAACTCAAATACATTCAGCCATTTTAAAATTGAAACATAACATTTGGTTGATCCAACCCCACCGAAAACTTTTTTATTTTAAGGGGTCATTATTCAAGACGGGCAGAAGGATTTCTTAGGATGAGGGAGACATAGCTTCAGAATTTTTTGAAGGTTAATGTTATAGTACCACTTCCTTTAGTGGAAGTCACAAATAACTTTATCAACAAAATGACTCCATTTGGACCATTATATGTCAAGATGAGCAAGGGTTTTCAGATAATAGCATCAGTTCTGCCTCTTACCTTTTTCCCTGCCAGCTGCGACAAATGGAAGCAACTGCGCATGCTCTATTAATACACTTTCCTCTGATTGGATTCAAACTTTGAGCGACAAACAAAAGGAAATACAATAGCCGCTGCAGGTCTTTTCCCCGACAATCTCGTGGAATCATATGTCAGTTGTTGATCCATTATTATAAGTGAGCGATACTAATTTGTCTTTTGTCAAGGATCCGATTGCTGTGTTTTTGAAGAGAAATTAAACATTTAGTAACGCATTGTAGCAGCACTAGAAGATATTACTTTTAAATGTTTATTTGAGATCGACTTTTATAATAAAGGAGTTGAGAGAATCAGAAAACACTTTTGGCAGTGAATTAGAGTGCTTTTTACCCCAAAAGATTCAAAGTTAAAAGGCTCTAACTGCTGTATTTAGACATGTGTTTGCAAATATTTAAGTATACCAATGCTTTTATAATATCACAGTTAGGGAAATGAAATCACAGTTGGCCAATCAAGATAAAAGTCAAGTGTATTTGCCAGCCAGGTCTATCACGTTAGAAACGCTGTCCAGCTGGAAGTAAAGAAAGAAATCAATCAAAATGTGAAGTTAATAAGCCCAGAAATGTATGCTTTGGTGGATCATAACTTTTTTCATAGCTTCAAACCTTAGCAAACTTGAGTCATTCATTTTCAATGTAACGATGTGAAAAATTTTTGATAAACAGTTTATTGTTTTTCATTTTTTGAGTTGGTTCAGCAGTTATGATTTGAATCTGCACGTCTGCAATGAATGTTCTCATTTGTTTAGTTTAATTCTCTCAAATCGTGTTTTGTTCAAGACACGGGTCTCAACTTGGGACGAGAAAACGGTTTGTGGTGTTCGAGAGAAGAATTTGCAATAAGGATGTTATGTTAGATACAGATATATCTCTTTGTCATACTCTTTTCATGTAGTTTTATGTTATTTGTCAGGTTTACTCACTGGTGTGGTAGTTGATTCAGGAGACGGAGTTACACACATTTGCCCCGTTTACGAAGGCTTTGCATTACCACATCTTACCCGAAGACTAGATATAGCTGGAAGGGATATTACGCGATATTTAATAAAGGTATGAGTTAGAGTTTATTACGTGTTGAAATCAGATGTCCGTCGAACAGTTTTAATCTTTTTAAAAAGAGAATAGCATTTTGATAACGTTGGGATTAGGATTAGATGAAGGCTGAGCAAAACAGGACATCGCATAGTTATGCACCTGAATAGCCTGATATGTAAAATATTTCTGAAGGTTCATTATAGACACTTTTGAAACTCGCCTACTGTTAATGTTTACATTAATCCAAGAGGAATGTCTCGATATAATGAGATGTTTAACAAGCAGACTTTGTAGCTTCAATTACACTTAGCAGATTGATGAGACAAGAGGTTAAGACACTGATAAAAAACAGAAAATAAAGAAATTGCCATAAATGTGGACGGTGACGAGATGAAAGTACCAAAAGTATTTATATTATGCTATAAATTGTATTTTTTTAGATGTTGGCTAGGTTTGGAATAAAAGTTTTTTCTTGAATTAAAACCTAAACAGTTACTTTAACGGATTAATAAGAAAATGGATTAGATAAGAAAATTTCAATGGATTAAATTTGTTTAAAGTTACAAAGTTCCAAAACTTTTTCCTGACTTTTTCTCTTTATCTCGTTTTGATTGCTCATGATGAGGTAAGGAATCAAAGAAACTTTTTGTTACTTTAAATACATCTAAAGCTCCTTTAATTTTTGTAGTTGCTACTTCTTCGTGGTTATGCATTCAACCATTCTGCTGACTTTGAAACTGTGCGCATGATGAAGGAAAAGCTTTGTTATGTTGGGTACTGTTTTTTCACATCTATTATGTTAAAACCTTAACATCATTTATTAAGTAGATAAGTTAAAATAGTAGGATAGTGTCGCCTTATTTGAGTGCACTAAAAAATTTGCACTGTTCAGTAGATATTTTGCATTCCTTTTAAGATGAAACCTGTAAATTTTGATTCATAAAATATCTTTATCTGAAGGATTCAGATCAACTTTTATATAACAAGGAATTTTGGGCTGAAATATTGCAATATGCCAATAAAGGGGACATTCGTATCTCGAACCCCTGTTGAATTGCTAATACAATCAATTTTTGCTGTGACGTTAGCATGTAAAGATGTTTTTAATGTGCTGGCAATTGTTAGTTTTTTAATCTTGTTTGTGTGGAGGACGTCAGAAACTAGATCGATGAATCAGCTAAGCAGTATAGTAGCACGTTCAGAGGATTTGGTGAAATCAATGACCCGATCTCTTTGGAATAAAAATATTTTAAGAATGCAAAGTATTTCACTACCAATTGATATTTGTATGAGTCAAAAGAAATGAAAAAAAAAACAAAATATAAAAGAATTTAACCTATTTCTAGGTATACTCAATCAGGGCGAAGCTGCCCTAGTTTGTTGGAAGGGATCAACATTGTACTTTTCATTGTTGCTGTAATATCGAATGTTGGCTAAGCGTGCACTATAATGATGTATTTTGTTAAAAGAAATTAGACATCAAAACATGAAGCTGTCTCCCTTTATTCCAGTTAAAATTTTTTTTGAAAATTCATGCTTTGAAGCTGGTCCAAAATGTTTTCATGAAAATTTGCTTGTTTTGCTGGCCTTTTCAGGCATCTTGACATCCGTCTTGTACTCTTTGTTTTCTGCATTGTCAGGATGTAGAAGAGTCTCTCTGTTAATATCTTCAATTGTATTGCTTTACCACATCTTACCCATTTAAACTCTTGCTAATCATTCAGGTACGATATAGAGCAAGAGCAAAAGCTTGCTTTGGAAACTACAGTTTTGGTAGAGCAGTACACGGTAAGTCCCCTTGTGCCCGTAACGGTCTTATTTGTCTATCCCAATTCAAATATTAAAAGAGTATTTATATAAATAGTAGCTGTTCTAAGAAGTGTTTATCACCTGACGCTATTTAACTAAAAGATGACACTAACCAATTCAAGTACATTAATATTATAAACCTTGCCAACGCATAAAAAGTTTAAAGCTGAGTAGCCTGCGTTACGGAAAAGGGAAAAATCGTATATTGATTTGTGTTCAATGTGTACAGACAGTCAAGCAGGCCTTATAAGCACTGGCACAAGAGTGATGAAGTTTTCTGGATCATCTGCAACCCTTTTTATTTCTTAGGACAATGCAGGCTTTGCTCCATTTTTAAAGAGAGTTATTGCACAGGAAGTATGGGCGAGCAACGTTTAGAAACATTGATTGAGAAGAAATTATATAAAATTCATCACTTTTTGCAGAGTGGCTGCTCAAATATATATTATTTTGAATATCCTAGTGATGGCAATCCAACAAAGACGTCAGCTCCTTTGACCAAATGGGAATCCTAAATGAAGAATTTCAACAGCGTTTGACTAGAAAAATTCCTATAGATTAATGATAGGGGATTAAAGACCTTGCCAAACCGACAGCTTCGAGCAACTACGTGTAGCTTTGCACAACTTGATTCACTTGTTTTTCGCAATCATATGATAAATGGGACAAAGGTCAGAAAAGTAGCTGTTTAAGAGAACACTTCCTAGAAAAATTTATTTGAAGGGAAGTGATTTGAGATGTTTTGGAACTCGCTAGCAACGGATAAGTTAAGTCGTTGTCATAAAAGCGATGAAATTAATAAATGTTTTGACGTCTGCTGTGCTTTTTTATTTTTTTTCGTAGCACGGTCTTTATACTTTGAAGAAAGCTTATCATGTACTTATTTAACAGCTTTGCAGGTTTCTCTGAAATTGTTGTACATTGTTTTGTTCATTGACTGAATTGATTAATGAATCAAGGATGGGTCCACAAAGATCTTCATGAGAAAGTATTTAGAATTACTCTCTGCAATAGTTCATTCCTCGTTTGTTCTTGGGAGACGAACGCTAAGTTTTATTGCAAAATATTCAGGGATTTGTTGTTATTATCATTGGTCACCTTTTTGGCGTTACCAGCCAAGCTCAATATATACAGGTTAGCAATATTAAAGGACCGGACTTATCATATAAAACTGTGCACATGCCGTTAAACTTTTGACTTGTTCCAAACACGAAGTATTCAGTTTTCCCCTTTTTAAGACAGGAACACGCTGTCATTTTCCTATGTTATTTATCATATGATCGCGAAAAACAAGTGAATCAAGTTGTGCAAAGCTACACGTAGTTGCTTGAAGCTGTCGGTTTGGCAAGGTCTTTAATCCCCTATCATTATTCTATAGGAATTTTTCTAGTCAAACGCTGTTGAAATTCTTCATTTAGGATTCCCATTTGGTCAAAGGAGCTGACGTCTTTGTTGGATTGCCATCACTAGGATATCCAAAATAATATATATTTGAGCAGCCACTCGAAATATATATTTGAGCAGCAAAACGTGATGAATTTCATATAATTTCTTCCCATAAGTCTCCTGTTTTTGCCCTTTTATGAAAGACTTCAATGTCAATGCTTCCATGTCTGCACAGAGTGACTAAGATTTTCCCAAACGGATGCAAAGAATATTGATGGTATCAAACCTATGCAAAGAATTTTGATGGTGTCCAACCTATGGAAAGAATATTGATGGTATCAAAATCATGCAAAGAATATTGATGGTATCAAACCTATGCGAATAATATTGGTGGTATCAAACATATGCAAAGAATATTGATGGTATAACTGCTCTTTTTTGGGAAATGCCCTCCAAAATATCAAACGGCATTTTGTCGTCCCAGTTGGACAAGCGTGGATCCCTAGGGAAGAATTTCCTGAAAACAGATAGTCGTTCATTAAAACCTTCCCAAGCTGAAAGCTACAAGCAGCAACGTACAACTTACAACAATTTCCCTCTCATCGGCATACATTAGGATTTTGCCCCTATCAATTTCACGATGAAGATCGTTAATCGTAATAACAAATAGGAGTGTGTCCAGTATTGGTTTCTGGGGGCATCAATGCTTAATCTGCTATGATGGTGATCCTACAATATCAAAGGATTCTAGCCAAGCAAACTCCAAGTTATTAATGTCGTAATGAGACAATTTTTAGTAAGTTGCCATTGTGACAGTTGGAAAGGCTTTGCGTCGATTCATAAACAAAACTTCTGTGCAATGAGCGTCAGAGCGCGGTTTAAAAGTGTCACGATGACGTTCAATTGGTTATGGAAAGCCTTTTCACCCAGAAAATAACAGCTGCAAGTGTCAAGTTCTTCAGTGCGATTGCTTTGAACATCATCACTCTCTTTAGTTACCTTGCTGTTAATATCTATAACAGCCTTTATTTTCAATCTTATTTACAAAGACTGGATTTTATCTGTTGTTTGAATAACAGTGTCGGTCTTTGAAACCGCTTTAAATTAGCTTCAAAGCGAGATTAATATTCGTTGATCAGTATTTTTCTGTATAAAGATGCAATTTTAACCAGATTTAGTACGTCTGTAATCTTGGGAACTAAGCGAAGGATTATCGTTTAGAAGCAAATCTCATCTCAATATCTCATTTCCAATGCTTTTTGGAATTTGTTCTTCCTTCAGCTTCCAGATGGCAGAGTTGTTAAACTAAGTGGTGAGAGGTTCGAAGCACCCGAAGCACTGTTTCAGCCTCATTTGATAAACGTTGAAGGTGTTGGTGTAGCTGAGCTCCTTTTCAATACAATAAACGCTGCTGATGTCGACACACGTCCAGATTTCTATAAGCACATTGTCCTATCAGGTGGAACAACTATGTATCCAGGATTGCCTAGTCGGTTGGAAAGGGAAATTAAACAGCTGTATTTGGAAAGAGTTCTAAAGGGTGATACAAGCCGACTTTCAGTAAGTCTATTTATCTACATAATTCTCTCTACTTTCAGTAATTACATAATTCTTTCTCAATTAAATATGTAATAAGGTTCAGTAGTGGAACCAGCAACCCGTATGAAAAGTGGAAGGGTATTCCATAAAAGAGCCAAAGTATCGTACTGTTTTGCGACCATGAAGGGTCGTCCGTTTCAAGGAAATGAAAATAGCATCTCTAGCTTCCTGACGAGTGCAAACCTATGAACACAATAATCCGGAGTGAAAAAAATCATGAAAAAGACAGGCAAGTTATAATTTATAGCTTTATAAACAAATACTAGGACAGTCGAATGTAGTATATATATCTTCAAATTTAACTTTCTTCGATGAATTAAGCAATGTTGCAGATGGAGCTATAAATTTTGAAATTTATCGAAGGTGATAATTATTTATCTAATGATATTCTTTCGGCGAAGAAATAGTGTAGTAAGATAGGTGTCAAATGTAAGACCCCAGACAATAATTCCAGAATTGAGAAAAGATGAAAAAAGAGAGTAACACAAACAGACATGAGTTCTTAAAGGAAACCAGTGCCTCAGTGTAAAGAGAAGTCCAGTTGTTCTAGAGAGTTTTTTGCAACGTTTACACGTGTGATATTTCAAGGAATGGTGTTTGTCATCAAAAACACCTAAGAGCTAAACATAATTGGTCATTTTGTAAGTCATTTATATAAATTTGAGATAGCATGGGATCAAACACTGATCCCTGACCAACACTACATGTAATGTTACTTATGGAAGATGAATGTCCCTCTATGGAAACAAATTGTTTACAATCATTGAAATTATATTGAAACCAATCCAAAGGATTACCTCTGAATCCATAGTGCTCCAGCTTAAAAGAATGTCATGGTTTACAGTATCAAAAGATTTTTGGAGATCAATAAATATAATACGTTCAGATCTAATGACAACGTTATATTCTCAGTTAGACTAATTAGTGCGTGGTCAGTAGATTGACCACTGCGAAGTCCAAATTACAAGTTAAACAACGATTCACATGCCTCATGAAAACTGAAGCGCTTATACATTAATTTTCAATATTTTAATTAAAATTGACAGAAAGAAAATTGGACTGTTTTTTTATTCTTCGGTAGCGATACGTTTCTTAAATACAGGGATAACCTTCCTTATTTTAAGCTTGTATAGGAAAACAACAGTTTCAAAGGATTCATTTATCAACATGGATAAGTGAAAAGAAATCTGGGGTCTAAAATTTTTATTGAGTTGCTTATTGGACCCCTAGATTTGCCATTCTTTAGAGATTTAATGACCTCTGAAACTTCATCAGTGGTGTGAGGAAAAACGAAGAAGAAACCCTGATTATGTACAAATAACTTATCGGAATTCTTTTTTGTATCAAAACAAAAATGAAAGATTATATAGATTTCTTTAAAATATTGTAATGGTAGATTCCGCTGCATATGCACTTTAAGTCTACTCCAGAAAGCCTACGTCAGAATTTGTCGATTTAAACTTCTGAAAGATCCTGTCTCTGATTCTCGACAATATAAATGCGGAAACTAATTCAGGGTTTGCCTTCTAATGCAAAAAAAGGACATTGCTTTTTATTCGTATTTTCTCGGGGCAAGGTTAATTAATGATATGGAGATTAAATAAGCAATTGTCAAATTTTTAATCCACTGCAATAATTTTTTTAGCGAAGAAAGCAATGTCCATTTTTTGCATAACCAGCAAGAAACCTATTAAAGTCAAAATGGCTATAGTCATAGGCAAAATGAGAAAATCTTTTGTAGTCACATGTGAAATGAAATATGATACAAAATTGAGGTAGATGGTCAGTTATGATAGATAGAACATTTCCACTTTTGATATTAGATCCAAAGACAATATTTTTAATATGTTGTCAATAAGTGTAGTAGTTGTGGCTGTGATGCGAGTTGGATGAAAAACAGACGGCTGAAGGTGTTTTGTGAACATCATGTTAATGAAATCGCTTTTAAGTATATGTGTGGCATAATTTGTCAAGATTATATGAAAATCTCCCAAAGAGACAAAGAAGTCCATCATGACGGAGGAGAAGGCTACGGATATTCATATTTAGTAGTGAGAGATCTTTATTAGAGGCTTGTAAAGAAGAAAACTCTTCTATTGCACAATATTTTCATCTATGTCAAAGTCCAAGAGTTTTGGTATGTTAGTTAACTGCGAAGTTTATCCAAAAGATGGTACAAGGTAAATTAGTGCGTGAAGATTGATACTATTTAGGGCAAGTAAGGACCCGTCAGGCTACAGAGTCAATGTAAATATTCCTGCGGTATTAATAATAGTGCAGGAAAGGCAGATTTTACCAGGTTCAGCAAAAAATAACGATAATACTGTTAGCAAATAAATTTAGTACCAGAATGAAAATATAATAGTTTGATTGTTAAAAACACGACGTTTCGAGCATGAAAAGAAAATGGTTTCTATTCTAGCCACTTGATGACAAGTACATGCTCGAAACGTCAAAGCAACTATTTTTTGATGTTTTGTCCTAGGGAGGCTTAATTATCTGTTTCATTTGTAAAGATATACAAAAGAAAAGAATTTACTTAATAAAAGGACTTTACCATCTTTTGAATACAAATTGCAGTTTTGATCATGCCAGATCCGAGGAATAGCCTGGAGGGCTGAGACTAAAGTTCAGGATTCAACTAGAAAATGCTAATTTAGTTATGCATTCGCAGCATGAACGAGAAAAGAAAAGTTTCCAAATAAAGTGTTTCAATCAAAAGTTAACAATTATTCGAAAGGCCAGAGTACGCAAAATTTATTTAGGCATAGTCAACATTTCATATAGAAATGTTGCTATTTTCTCATATTGCTTCATTTTCTACTTTTTAAAGAATTGTACGTTGACACCTTGCAGTTACCTACATAATCCTGCAAGATGTATGCTTCTATAAAACGTTGCTTTGTACTTTTCAACAGAAATTTAAAATAAGAATAGAAGACCCTCCCAGAAGAAAACACATGGTATTTTTGGGTGGTGCCGTGCTAGCAGACATCATGAAGGACAAAGATTCTTTTTGGATGACAAGACAAGAATACCAAGAGAAAGGTTTACGAGTTTTAGAGAAGCTTGGGGTAGCACCAAGTTGATCGGAACAGTTTTAAATCATTTTGTTATGGCTATTTTTTCTTAACAGGTTTTTGGTAGTCCATACTATATGTTGCAAAAACAAGATTATTGTCCATGAGAACAAAAATATGTAAAATTTAGATTTTGATTATGCTAAAGCAAATTCATTCATAATCCCCTAACTCATAATTTCATGACAGTATCTTCTTTTTTTAAATCGATGAATTTGTCAGATTTCAAAAAGATGTCTGTCACAGAAAGATGCTTTGTCATTTGTTTGAATGATATGCAATAACTTAAAAGGAAAGAGTTTTTGGCTGTTTCCAGGCATTTGTGACGTTTCGCCATTGCATTTTTTCAATATTGAATTAGTTTTGAAGCTTCTCTTTTTCTGTAGGATTTTATATCATGTGAAACTTATTAACAGCCTTGTCTGAGTTTTTGTGTATGTATATACTTGCTATCAACTACATCTCTAGTTTCTAGAAATCAGCAACTTTCTGTGTAACCGAGAGCTCGTTATGTCGACAGATAACAAGTGAAATTTATTGAAAATGAAGGGATAAAGAAAGAAAGGGCTCAGAATAACAAACAAGTGGGCTCAGAGTAAAGAGAAGCAAAATATTTAAAGAAAAGGAAAGGGAATAAATAGCGAGTATTAAGGAAAAGGAAATATTAAGACTAAACGAACAATATTGAGATTAATAACGAAATCAAGAATAAATGCAGTACTATAATGTGGAGTAGATTACATCAGAAATTTTGTTAATGACGAAATGTGTAAAAGCCCAATATATGACAAGATAGGTGAATGAGTAATTTTATTAGATGTCACAGTTCCTATTTTTGTGTGGTTTTTTTCAACCATTTGTTGTTATGAAGAGGTAGTAAAGCTGCTATTGCCCCAATTTTTTTATTTTGGTGATAAAAGCATAAAACTTTGCATAATTTTCACTAAACATGCAACACATGTTTTCCGATATGGATCTAGTCGTGCTTGGTCTTGAAGTCAAGATGTATGCATGCTCTTAATTTTTTTAATATTGATGTATTTAACATGATAATTTAAAAACAAATTTATAATTGCGGCACACTTAAAAACTCTATAGAGTTCAAGTGTGACGTCACAAAAAGCTATTCTTAAAATTTTAGCCACATATTATAAAAGAACACCACAAATACTTCCAATTATGCAAGATCAGTCAAATATGTCTTAAATAGGTTGAGATATGGTAAAGAAAGTTTTGAGTTTGCTAATAAATCATTGTTATTTTGGCTCTGTTCAGTGCACATGTGGCCGGTGTAATAGGGAGTTTACGATTCACTACGTAGGTCACTACGGCTTCTCAAAGAGGTCTGTGCACTTGTTTTGCCTCCCCTTAAGCCTGATTTACACGAGACGAATTTTTTCGTGCGAAGCGAATTTTTCGCCGCGAATGCGCGAAAAATATGCGCAGAAGTGGAGATTGGAAAATTCGCAGCGAAAAAGTAGAAACCATTCCTGCTTTTAAGCCTGATTTACACGATACACACGAAAAAATATGCAAATCGACAGAAAACTACGCAATGGTTCAAACAACAACATGGTTGAAGAATGAGTAACCTATGACTAAGCCTAAACAATGCTGGGAAAATCCCGCACCTATAACATAAACAATGGAATGGGACGCTTCTAGAAACAGGCGTCTTTGGTGCAATAAACGATAAAAGCTCCTCATATGTAGTTGGCGACATTCGAAAGTATTTATTCCTGACAATGTAAGCGTAAGTCACTTACCAAAAGATGAAGCTCCCCCTTCTGTAGACGTTCTGAATAAATTTTTCGAACCAAGTACACCTTTCTTAGCTTTTTGCTCGCTTTTTTTAATGACAATAATCTTCGAACAGACGCCATTTTCTTTTGCATTATTCGCAGCGAATTCGCAAAAGAAATTCTGCCAGTGGAAATTAAACTTCGAATTCGCAGTTGTTGAAACAATGGTCCCTTCATACGTCACAAGGTACTTTTTCCGAAAAAAATTTTGTCGTATTTTTACGGCGATTCTCAACTTTGAGCGTCTATATCTGGAAAACGAGTTAAGCTTTTCAAAAAAAAAAATTTCACGATGTTTTCTTTTTCTCGACTAATTACCAATTTATGCAAAAATGTCAGAAAAAATTTTTGGGCTGGAGTGGCCCTTTGTATTCAGGCATATAACCAGGTCTAAAAATACTGAGAAAGAGACATCCTTTTTCTGCACACAAGACTTTGGTTTCAGGGCTTTGCACCCTGTAGCTCGTTGCCTGCTAAATAGCACTGTTCATTGGTATGTTGATATGGATAAGTAGAAAAATAGTGTCTGTTGACACCTTTTCTTTTTACAAAACAGACCTCAGTCTTACAAGGTATATAGCGTTTTTCAGATATTCAAAGGCAGTGGCGGCTCTTGCTAATGGGCATCTGGGGCAATGCCCCCTCAAAAAGATTCAAAGGAAATCTATGATATTCATATTTAATTTTGAAGATAGCCTTACTGTGGTTAATTATATAAGTTTGTATCTCTTCTAGAAAAAGCTCCTTGCTATCCCGTCTCGTCCTTAGCCTCGCTTCTGGCCCGCTAGTGCCTTGAGCGATGATGTCATTTTACGGGCAAAGTTTTTTTTGCCCTTAGCCGACATGCGCACAAGCTAATTTTCGACCTCGGGCATTGCGAAACGCGGCCTGTGATTGGCTTATTTGGAGGAATTCAGGGCAAGAAAAATTTTGCCCATAAAATGACATCATCGCTAAACATCAACCACATCTATATATGCTTTTTCTTCTGCGCTCCATGACGATCAACATCGAACCATGAATACAGTGAAAAATTTGCAAACTCGACCTTTCTATCGATTATCGCAATATTGATGTTCTGCCCTCCCAACTGTGAAAGTTACGAGCAGCCACTGTTCAAAGGGCTGATTGTGTTGCTCCCTTTCCTAGCATTTAATAAGATTGCTGAAAATTAATTTTCTTACCTCTATATTTATTTGTATTTTGTATTTGTATATTGTAAATATTATATTAGATTTAAAGGTGAACTGACACGCAAAAATAACTTGACCTCAAATGAAGGCATATCGAGCATAAATACCTGATACATTATTATTTTTTAAATATTCAACACAGTTTTCGAGTTATTGAGCGTCAAAGTTAGCCACCGAGCATTTTCCGAGCACGGACGAGTTCGCCCGAGCCTTCCGCATAATCGTGACGTCACAAACACAATGTTCACATCACTTGATCAACACGACAGTCTGAAAGGGCATACTTTTATGACTTTTCGGATGAGCACCGATACATTAATTGAGTAGGTTTTGGCTCCATTTCGACAACCTAATTGGAAAACAGATTATGACTCCTTTACAAACCGTTCATAATAAGATTTGCAAGAATATCGTATTATCCAACGCGTTTGAGGCCCTTCCTCCGTCTTGGAGGACCCAGTGTGTTGCGGGCCAACATATCGTATAATGGTAGCGATAAATATATCGACAGGATTTTCATTTTCTGGAAACCTAAGTAAAATACTTTTATTTTGTTAAATACGGCTGCTGTTAGACTAATTTATCAGCCATCACCCCCCCCCCCCCCCTCCAAAGTTAATTTCGGTCTTTGATCAAGGTTAACTTCAATATTCGCAGTAAAGATTTCGAATTAAAGTCACTCATTTTTGGCATATTTTTTATTCAATCACATGAAAGATTTTCAGGGGTTAAGAACCTGGTACGATCGAATCGCTATTTGCAGGAAAACAACTTAGTAAAATTTTCAACTCCCAGGCCGCTGCACTTCTGTAACTCGGGTGAACCGATGAGTTTGCAAACCCAAAATAAAATAACTTTCATGATTTATATGGATGTAGAAATAATCTATCGAAGTAATAATATATTGAATTTATTCGAAAAAGAAGCTAGATTCATGATCAAATGAAAAGATTCTTACATTCGTCCGCATGATTGACTTCAGAATTGAGAATTTCTTCGAGCAGCTAAAAGTGCCTATTCCTTCCAAACTTAAATTCCCTCCTAACATAACGCAGTACCAGCCAGCACAGATCCTTCGTATATTTCATTAGCCTCGATTTTTCATTATTTTGGATCATAGGCTACGTAGATCTCCTCGAATAGTAACTGAACAAGATGAACTGAACTGTCCAGTCCGTGCGTGATTTCCATTCAAGGAATAAAAATAGCACGGCTTTTGCAATGTACGAAGAATGTGGAGGAATGGTACTTCGATATTATGAATTGGCGAAGTGGACAAAACTGATGATGATGATGACGATGATGATGATGATGATTGATGATGATGATGATAATGATATGATGATGATGATGATGGTGATGATGATGATGATGATGATGATGATTGGTGATGATGATTGATGATGATGACTATGATGATGATGGTGATGATGATGATTGATGATGATGATTATGATGATGATGATGATGATTATGATGATGATGATGATGATGATGATGATTGATGATGATGATTGATGATGATTATTATGATGATGACGATGATAATGATGATGATGATTGATGATGATGATTATGATGATGATGATGACTATGATGATGATGATGATGATTGATGATGATTATTATGATGATGATGATGACTATGATGATGATGGTGATGATGATGATTGATGATGATGATTATGATTGATGATGATGATTATGATGATGATGATGACTATGATGATGATGGTGATGATGATGATTGATGATGATGATTGATGATGATGATTGATGATGATTATTATGATGATGACGATGACAATGATGATGATGATGATGATTGATGATGATTATTATGATGATGATGATGACTATGATGATGATGGTGATGATGATGATTGATGATGATGATTATGATTGATGATGATGATTATGATGATGATGATGACTATGATGATGATGGTGATGATGATGATTGATGATGATGATTGATGATGATGATTGATGATGATTATTATGATGATGACGATGACAATGATGATGATGATGATGATTGATGATGATTATTATGATGATGATGATGACTATGATGATGATGGTGATGATGATGATTGATGATGATGATTATGATGATGATGATGATGATTATGATGATGACGATGATGATGATAATGATTGATGATGATGATTGATGATGATGATGATGATGATGATGATGATGACGATGATGATGATGATGATTGATGTTGATGATGACAATGATGATGATGATGATTGATGATGATGATTATGATGACAATGATGATGATGATGGTGATGATTGATGATTGATGATGATGATGATTGATTATGATGATTATGATGACGACGATGACAATGATGATGATTAATGATGATGATTGATGATGATGATGATTGATGATGATGATTATGATGACGACGATGACAATGATGATGATTGATGATGATGATTATGATGACGACGATGACAATGATGATGATTGATGATGATGATTATGATGATGATTGATGATGATGATGATAATGATGACAATGATGATGATGATGATTGATGATGATGATTATGATGACAATGATGATGATGATGGTGATGATTGATGATTGATGATGATGATGATTGATTATGATGATTATGATGACGACGATGACAATGATGATGATTGATGATGATGATTGATGATGATGATGATGATGATTGATGATGATGATTATGATGACGACGATGACAATGATGATGATTGATGATGATGATTATGATGACGACGATGACAATGATGATGATGATGATTGATGATGATGATTATGATGACGACGATGACAATGATGACGACAACGAAGATTCCAGCATTTATTGGGGCTCTGTGAGTGGAACCTAACTGGGAATTGGTTTTTTTATTTGACAAAGGATATTTTTCGCTTGATAACATAACACGAATAATTATTCTTATTCGGTTGCTTTATCAAAATGCGTTTCGCAGATTTACACTTTCTTGATAAACAGCGGGGAATGCTATGACGCAGTAAATTTACCAAACCCAGATCTTTGAATTCCACTATCAACCTTTGCAAGAAGGAGAAATCGATGCGTGCCTAACGATCCCTGACGACCCGCGCTGACAAAGCGGTTCCAGCATAATTATCTCGCGGCAGTGCAATTACTTGATTACGAAGGGGAATCTTTCGTACGTAATTGTGAGCAGCCAGACTTTTAATTTCGTTAACTTCCTAGTTGCGAGTGCAAAGATTTCTTCAACTCGGCAATTCAACTATTTGATGAAGAAATGTAGTCACAGACCCCAAGATTATTAATTGATTATTCTCGTAACTGTTGGTCTGACCTCACACGATCCAAATTTCTATTTTTTTTACGTTATTCCTGCACCAAACTATCTTATCCAACATATTGACCCTTTCTTTAGAAAAAATATGGGGTCTGAAAAATTTCGAATGAATTTTGTATCAACCCCAGAGAAAATTGAAAAGTCCCTGCAAGCATTTTGTGACAATTTCGCAAAGCCTGGAAATCTTCGAATAAGTTTCACCGACTTTGCAAAACTTGCGAAAAACTAAACAGATTTCAAACACTTACAATATATTTTCCACGACTCATGCATGAAAGTTAATTCTTGCAGAAACTAGTGAAATCGCATATTCCCGCACTTTCTTTTGTATCCTACATAGCAAATTGCAAATTATACGTCTAATTACGTTGACGCTTGACAGGATGAAAGCACCATTCTCGATTACGAGAAGTTTCTGATCTATTCTGGCTACCGTTCAACATGCACGTGCAGAACCAATTTTAACTGCACAACGTCACGAGCAAAACTAAAGGTGATTGGTCGAATCTAAGAGGATGACCACAAAGGGGATCTCAGGCTAGCAGCCGAACCCAATTTAATAGCACGATTATAGACCTAAGTGTCGATTAGCGAACCTCAATTGCCCACTTAATCGGGAAACTCACGATTCTCGATTGTTCGTTTGGGAAAATTGGGAAAATCCTTTGATTTTGGCATTCTATGCCTGCATTGTTTCGATTGTCTCCCGCCTTTGAATTCGGCTTCTATGTTTCCATTGTTGAACTCATCAAAATGCCGATCCATTGTTACACAATTGGCAACAATTCTACATATATATACATATATACATCTCCTGAAGAGTGAGTTACTCACGAAACAGGCTTGTAGAGATAAACCATGTAGTTTTACTTTCTTCAATCTATGATATATCACGCTCTACGTGCTAACGTATTGAGCGCTGTGCTTTGGAAGTATCAAAAGACAAATTTCTATATATATATATATATATATGTATTCAAAAGCTCATAATGTAAAATGTTTAAAGATAGTATATAGATATCCAAGAACCATTCGTGAGACGTTTCGCTTTCGCTTAATCAGTAATAACTTTACACAAAATCAGAGGAAGACTACTTATAACCTAAATTACAATAGAACCACTACAATACATAGAAACCTAAGGGGCACCTGCTAATACAAACTTTTCAATGTGTTTAGAATACAAACTGTTATGGGGAAAAGGCTTATATGTATTTTGCGAAATTATTGCAATAATGCGAAAATTGCGAAAAATTTGCCAGAATAAAGTTTCGAGGTGGTATTTTTAAAATGCCGCAAATGATTATTAAACTTGTATTTGCAGTCAACGACGAACAAGCAAATTCATATTCAGGGCGCTTTTTCATGCAAATAAGCTAGTTCATGTCCCATTTAACGTTTAGATAACTACATGACACATTTTGGAAAATGGTTCAAAAGCAACCACACAAGGCATGAACGGCCTAATTGGTGAATTGCCATTCAGGAAGACGAATAACATTAAGCATCCCGGTGATTGCTAATTGTAATTGGTAAATACCATGCATTTCTGGTGTTCTGTGTTGTTTTAGGCGTAATTTCGCCTTTATCAAAGGCTATTTTCATGGTTTCCTTCCGGTGAAACCCGCGTGGCTGGAAAGGAGGGGTGATGTCAAACGATTTTTCGCAAAATACAAGATGGTGGGGGTTTTTTAGTTGTTGCGAAAACTGCCAAACATTGGTCGAAATGTCAGTTTTTTTATTTGAGAAAATGGTACGGAAAGGGCTTTGGATTGATTTAAAAATTTTGTTTTTTTGGTAGGCATCAAAAGATTCGATCCAATTAAAGAATTTTCGACAATACAAATGGCTATGGGCTTATGTATTTTGCGATAACTCGCATCCAAATCTGTCGAAATGCTAGTTGTTATTTGAATAAATGTAGGTAAAGGCTTAGAAAGGGCTTTGGGTTTTTTTGATAGTGTACAGGAACTATTAACAAAAGGTGCATGATTTTCTTTGGGGCAGACAATGAACTCAATTCTAAAAGAAATTAGCAGGAGCCATTATTTGTGTATCACGTGTGAAGCTTCTCTTTCATTTCATAATGACATTTTTCTTTTGTTCTACTTCCTGGGTGCTATTTGTGCCATCTTGGTGACATTCATGTGATTGAATTTTATGTTGGGCGAGTTTTTGCAAAATCACAAACCCCAGCTTTTGTATTTTGCGAAAATTGCTTTATATTGGATTGAATTTTTGATGCCTACTCATTGACAAGATTTTAAAATACAGTCCAAAGCCTGTTTCCGTACATTTTCCTCAATAAAAACTAACATTTGACAATGTTGGCGAGTTTTTCCGCAAAATACAAACAACAGCATTTGCTATTTGCGAAATTCTTCTAATTTTGATCGAATCTTTTGGAATGTCATAATCAATTGAAGATTTAAATACATGTCCAAAGCTTTCCGTTTATTTTCTCAAATAAAATAAATTGACAATGTTTGGCGAGTTTTCGCAAATAAAAAACCCCCAGCCATTTTGTATTTTGCGAAAATTTTTAATTTGAGTCGAATCTTTTGATGCTACTCAATTGACAGCATTTTAAATACAGTAAGCCTTTCCGTACATTTTCTCAAATAAAAACATAAAATTTTCGACAATGTTTCCGGCGAGTTTTCGCAAAATTTATTACAAAAACCCCAGCATTTTTGTATTTTTGCGAAATTCTTTATTGATGCTTTTTGATGCCTACCAATTGCAAGTATTTTAAATAAGTCAAAGCCTTTTCGTAATTTTCAAATAAAACTAACATTTCGAAAATGTTTGGCGAGTTTTCGCGAAATATCAAAACCCAGCCATTTTGTATTTGAAATTCTTTTAATTTGATGAATCTTTATGAAGCCATTAACTCATTGACAAGATTTTAAATACGTCCAAAGCTTTACGTACATTTTCTCAATAAAAACGAATTTCGACAATGTTTGGCGAGTTTTTCGCCAAAAACATAAAACCCCCAGCATTTTGTATTGTTTGCGAAAATCTTTTGTACATCACCGTCTTTTCACCACGCGGGTATTAACGGAAGGAAACTGAAAATAGGCCTTGTGGATAATAAGGCGTAAATTACTCTAAAACAACAAGAAAACGCAGAATCTGGGTATTTACCAATTAAATTAGCAAGACGGGATGCTTATGTTTATTGTCTTTCGCTGGAATGGGCAATCCAATTGAGGCCGTTATGCTTGGTGTGGTTGGTTTTTGAACCATTTCAAATGTGTCATGAGTTATTAACGTCTAAAGGACATGAAATAGGCTATTTGCATGAAAGAGAGTCAGCCTCTGATATGAAA
>NW_027018682.1:14761751-14773181 GCF_013076305.1 Rhopilema esculentum
CCCTTGTATACCAATAATCTGAATCTGGTAGTATGGCTGGTCACGTTCAATGACGTAGATTTCATATTTTGCCTACTGAAGGCATGTTTGATAGTTAGATCCAAAGACAATATTTTAATATGGTTTGAAATACGTGTTAGAGTTTGTGGCGGTGTGTCATGATGCCGAAGCTGTTCGGGACGACAACCCCGCGATAAAACAGACCGGCTTGAAGGTTTTGTGAACATATGTTATGAAATCGCTTTTTAAGTATATGTGTGGATAATGTGTCAAGTTCATATTAAATCTCCCAAGAGACCAAAGAAGTCCATTATGACTGGTTAGGAGGCTAAACGGATCATTGATATATTTGTAGTGAATCCCGATATTTTGATTTAGAAGCCTTGTTAAGAAGAATAAAAAGCGTACCTTTCTCTTTTCAAAGCCATTCTTTTTCATATTGCACTGAAGTTTCTTATCTATTGTGCCTCACAAGTGACCAAGAGTGTTTGCCATGTTAGGTTACTGCGAAAGTTTATCCAAACCGATAGTAAATCAACCAAGGTGAAAATTAGTGCGTGAAGTTGATATGTATTCTTTTATTATCTGTATTCACGCAAGGGACCCAGTCTCTAGTCTACAGATCACCTCGTAAAATATTCTGCCGTTTCATATAGGCAGGAAGGCGATTTACCCAGGTTCAGCAAAAATAACGATCAATATGTAGCAATAACATTTAGTCCAGATGATATAAATAGTTTGATATGTTAAAACACGGACTTTCGAGCATGAAAGAAAAATGTTTCTTTTCTACCACCTTGTGACGAATACATGCTCGAAACTAAAAGCAACTATCTTATTTAATGTTTTGTCCTAGGGAGTTAATTACTCTGTGCTTCCATTTTAAGATATACAAAAGAAAAGAACTTTACTTAATATAAGGCTTTCCATCTTTTGATACAAATTTGCACAGTTTTGATCATGCCAGATCCGAGGGATAGCCTTGGAGGGCATGAGACTAAGTTCAGGATTCAACTAGAAAATTGCTCATTAGTATGCCATTCGCAGCAATGAGCGAGAAAAGAAAAAGCTTCCAATAACGTGTGTTCAATCAAAAGTTAACAATTATTTCGAAAGCAGAGTAACCGCAAATTTTGTTAGTGTCCAACATTTATATAGACAATGTTGCTATTCTTCATATGCCTTCATTTTCTACTTTTTAAAGTGCGTTGAACCTTGCAGTTACCTAATAATCCCTGCAAGATGTATTGCTTCCATAACGTTGCTTCCCTGTACCTTTCCCACCAGAAATTTAATAATTAGACAGAGCACCCTCCCCAGAAGAAACGTTGGTATTTCTTTGGTGGTGCCGTGTAGCCGATCCATGAAGGACAAAGATTTTCTTTTCTCGGATGCAAATAACCAGGGGCGGCAATACCACGGAAAGACGTTCTTACTTGGCGTATTCGAGAAAAGGCCAAAGCTCTGCGTACAAACTTGTGCTATTCCTTTTTTCCATTTCTCTGCTCCCGGTCTAGTTCCAACGCTTGATCGGCGCCCGACACTCGAGTTCTACTATATATCAATGTCTTCTACCATCCTTCATATGCTTTATATTGTTCTTAACGAAGGTATTTCCTAAAGATCAGCCTACTATATGTCTGCCAAACAAGATTAATGCTCCATGGAAACATAAATAATATGTAATATAATTTGTACGAGTTCTTGATTTAACCTTTGCTTATGCTAAATGCAAATCGTCTTATATCGCCCTCATAATATTCATGACAGTATTCTTCTTTTTTATAATCGATTGAATTTGTCAGATCTTTCAAAAAGATTTGTCTGTCAGGAAATATTACCTTGTTTGAATGTATAGCAATACTAAACAGAAGGTTTTTGCTGTTTCACGGCATTTTTTGAACTTCGCCATTGCAATATTTTCAATATTGAATTAGTTTTGAAGCTTCTCTTTTCTCTGAGGTATTTTGTATATATGCATGAAATTCGAGATTAACACAGCCCTGCTGCGAGTTCTATCTGTCCTGCTACTGTTACTTACTTGCCGTTATCTTTTCATCTTAGTTTCTAGATATTATTCCTTACTCTTTCGTGAGCCAGGCATGCATGACTTCTCGTCTTACTGTCGTAGAGATATCACGTGAATCATGTTAATTCCCGTACATGAGGGCTAAGAAAGAAGGGTCAAGAATAGTACTTAAAAGTGGGCTCAGAGTAGAGAAGCAAAATATATTAAGAAAGGAGAAGGATGAATAAGCGTAATATTTAAAGAAAGGAAATTTAAAGCTAACACGAAACATATTGAGATTAATCACGAAAACATCAGAAGATTAAGAGAAAAGAAATCCGCGAGGAGTAGATTATAATGTTGGCAGCTAAGATTACATCAGAACATCTTTGTTAATTTACGGACGATGTGTTAAAGCCCAATATGATGACGAGTAGGTAGTGAATGCTTTCGTGCTCTTTCTCATTAGATGTCACCTAGTTCCTATTTTTCGCTTTGTTATTTTTACTATATGTTGTTTACATGAGAAACTCAGGTGTAACGTGCTATTGCCCAAATAATTTTTTTATTTTGGTGATAAAAGCATAAAACTTTGCATAATTTTCACTAAACATGCAACACATGTTTTCCGATATGGATCTAGTCGTGCTTGGTCTTGAAGTCAAGATGTATGCATGCTCTTAATTTTTTTAATATTGATGTATTTAACATGATAATTTAAAAACAAATTTATAATTGCGGCACACTTAAAAACTCTATAGAGTTCAAGTGTGACGTCACAAAAAGCTATTTTTAAAATTTTAGCCACATAGTATAAAAGAACACCACAAATACTTCCAATTATGCAAGATCAGTCAAATATGTCTTAAATAGGTTGAGATATGGTAAAGAAAGATTTGAGTTTGCTAATAAATCATTGTTATTTTGGCTCTGTTCAGTGCACATGTGGCCGGTGTAATAGGGAGTTTACGATTCACTACGTAGGTCACTACGGCTACTCAAAGAGGTCTGTGCACTTGTTTTGCCTCCCCTTAAGCCTGATTTACGCGAGACGAATTTTTTCGTGCGAAGCGAATTTTTCGCCGCGAATGCGCGAAAAATATGCGCAGAAGTGGAGATTGGAAAATTCGCAGCGAATAATTCGCTGCGAAAAAGTAGAAACCATTCCTGCTTTTACGCTGCGAATTTTTTCGCCTTGTAAAATAAACCAATCAGAACAGCAATTGAAGATATCTGACACAAACCCAAAGGAAGGGCTAGGCCGAATGGTGCTACGCAATGTAAACATGTCTAAATCAAAAGTATGCAAAACGACAGAAAACTACGCAATGGTTCAAACAACAACATGGTTGAAGAATGAGTAACCTATGACTAAGCCTAAACAATGCTGGGAAAATCCCGCACCTATAACATAAACAATGGAATGGGACGCTTCTAGCAACAGGCGTCTTTGGTGCAATAAACGATAAAAGCTCCTCCCAGACCGAAACCTTGTCGGCAAATCTTCGAAAATTGAAGTTTTGTAAACCTCTTGAAAACTGGCAACCAGTAGTTGTGTGGATGTGTTTCAGTTCACATTACAAAATATTTTTCTGATGCGGCGCCTTAAGACGTTGCTTCCGTTCATGAAACTTTGCTTCAGTTCTTGACATTTTATTTAGTTATTTGTTGTCTCCAAATGTCATCATACTCTATAGTCTATAGATACCTATAGGTATCATACTGTGCTAAGTAACGCAAGGTCACTCTCACTACCTTCCTTCTCTCTGTGTGGGCTGCGTGTGATTAACAAAATGAGCGAAAAAGTTTCCTCGAACGCGAGAAAAAGAAAAAGAACTAAACTGAAATGTCTTGTACATGGCTGTAATCATACATTTGACGATGATTATCGAACATCTCACAACATTAAGTATCATAAAGACTTGCTGTTAAAAAAGAAAAGCATTCCATATGAATCTTATGGAGCGCCAAAGAATCCATTTTCGATGGCTGCTCGATATAAGCAAAATCCAAATGACACTGCCGATGCAAGTACAAATACAATCAAACACGATCAGGTATGGTGAGTTTTGTTTATTGTACATGATATTTTAAATTTTAAACCAATGAATAAACAAATGAATAAACACAGATGTTTTTACCTTAGCTGGAGGAGGCAAGTCTTTGTTTATAGAAAAAGGAGGACTATAGCTTTTTTTAAAATAATGGCAAGTTACTTGGGACTGTGGGGGCAATTGCCCAATCGCCCCCTCGTTAGTATGTTATAAAGGCTCTGTAATTTTATTGAGACAAATAAAAGCAGAAACACTACACATTAAAGCCATCTTCGAGTCTAATTTAGCCAATCTTTTTATAAAGTAACTCCACCAGAAGGGCAGAGGCAGATTGACAACGGCTCAAATGGTGATGATGGTGTCACAAGAACTACAACAGATGTAGGAAAAATTAAAGAAAACAACGCGCTGGAGTATAGTGTTGATGAGTTTGAAGCAAAAGAGCAAGATAGGGATGTTGACATTGACAGTTCAAAAGAGTTCACGGTCAATGAAGGACCTCTTAGAAAATCCAGAAGAGAAAGAGGTAAAATGCATGTGCATGTTGTTTATGATAATTAATGATGATCTTGCACTCATTTTTTGATTTGTTTTGTTAATATTTTCTAACAACACGAAATTAGTTCACTTTATAAAAGGGCTTCTAAGTACATCACCAGATATTTCAAACCTCTTTTCGACAAATAGCCTAAAAAATCGCTGTCTTTTCATTATCAAACATTTTCTTGTATTCCATGAACCCCATATTACATAATCTTTTCAGGATGACACAGAGGAGAGCGAAGTAAACCTATGGAGTTGTGTTGGAGCACTGGAGTATCTTGTGAAGCATTTAGAGAGAGCTTTATCTTTGCTAAAGGAAACTAAATCGGCAGAGACAATTAAAACTAAAGAATTCCTGATTAATACTATTGATATTGCATTACTTGTCGAAAACAGCTCAACAGTACTGCATGAATTATCAAAAAAGACACTGAAACATTATGACGACCAGCTGTTAGTAGAGCAAGAACCGCAATCACTGATTGAAATGCCAAATTGGGAGCCCGGATTGCGGCCTCAATCTCTGAATGTGAATCAGAAAAAGTATTTGTTAGAAAAGGGACCCTGCCAACCAAAGCTTGTAAGATTTCCGCCAAATAATGACATACAAGCACATAAACAGAGGCAGTTTAGTTCAAGATGGTACGAAGAATATCCCCACTTGGAATACAGCATCACAAAAGATGCAGCACTCTGCTTCGTATGTTCTTTGTTTAAACAACCAAATCGAGATGCAGCGTGGACAGAATATGGTGTTTCATCTTGGAGTAAAATGAAAAGTCGCGGAACAGTCAAGAAAGGTAAGCTTTCGGGGCGTTTTAGCTCTGACAGCCACAAAGAGGCCATACGGTCTTATGCACGGTTCTGCGACCCATTGTGCCATATTGAAATCATACTGGATAAGTCTGCACGAAATGCAAAAATCCAAGAAGAAGCGCACAAGCTAGAGGATTTAGAAGCAGTCAAGGTTTTAATGGATGTAGCTTTCACGATGGAAGACTTTGGCACGTCAAGATATTGCCTTTCGTGGTGATGGAAAATTGAAACAGAATGGAAACTTCATTCAAATGACTCAGTTGGTAGCTCGACATTGTCCTCTGTTAGATAGCTGGCTGAACAGTCGTTCTTCTAGGGCATACAATGTCACATACATGGCTCCAGAATCTCGAAATGAGATGATAACGCTCTTGGCAGATCAAGTTAGACAAGAAAATTATTCTAGAAATTAAACAGGCTGGTATGTTTAGTGTTTCTGCAGATACTACACCAGATCTATCAAAATCTGACCAAATGACCGTGGTTTGCAGATTTATTGGCACAGACGGTACACCAAAGGAACGACTATTAGCCATGAAGCACGTGATGATACAGCAAAGGACATCATTGATGCATTAAACATTCACTCGTTAAATATGGACGAGCTGTGCTTTCAATCCTACGATTTTGCCGCATCCATGTCTGGTAGATACAACGGTGCTCAACAAAAACTGCAAGAAAGGTTGAACAAGGTTGTCCCGTATATTCCATGTCAAGCACACAGGGGTAACACTGTTCTAGAACATAGCTGCAACGCCAGTCCCATTATCAAGGATATGTTTAATATGCTAGAAGAACTTTACGTTTTCTTTACAAGCAGTACAAAAAGGTTCGTTTTTTAGTATGTTATAAGCTTTCATGCATCCATTTTTAGATTTAGATAATGCCTAGATACTTTGCCATCATAGATATTCCATTTAAAAACTTTACTCTTTTGATCAGGAAGTAAATTTTCACCCATTAATTAGCATTTAATAATATTTAATAATATAGATGTTATTTACTAAATAATCTAATTAGTAAGGTAACCTTAAAAAGTAGTGGGTCAATCTGATGCACGGTTGGCAACAGTTTCGTTTTTTGTTTAGAGAAATAAGCAGGTCAACGGAGCTTTCATATCTTGCTCTCTGGTTTTTTATATGATATTTTTGATTTCATTCTACGAAAAACTTTTCAATGAAAAATTGCTCTGTAACGTTCTCTTTAGCAAAGATATGATGCCATGAACTATAGCATTGTATGAGCGAAAGAGAATGGTGCTCACAAGACAATGTTCTCAAGTATTATTTCACGATGCGATTTTCATCTGATTTTTTATATACAGTATGTTAATAACTTACAGGTACGCTGAAATCGAGAAAAGCATTGAAGGTGTTGAACATGCTCTAAAGTTGCGAAACCTCTCCAAAACAAGATGGACAGCAAGGGCAGAGTCGATTCGTGCGTTATGGATCAGCTACGAAGAGGTGAAAGAATCACTTGACACAATCGCGTCTTCAAGTAAATTTGATGACAAATCAAGAAGACAGGCAAACAATCTTAGTTTGAAAATGGAATCGGTCGACTTTATTGAATCAATCATGTTCATGAAGAATATAATGTACAAAGCTAAAAAGATGACGGTTTCAATCAGAAGAACTGAACGTCATTGATGCAATGATAATCGTTGAATGCACGGTAAAAAGCCTTAACGAGATCCGGGCAAACGCCGATGAAATGGAGCTTCAGATTCAAGCAGGGATCTCCTTTACTGAAAAACTTCGAGGGCACCCATTTGCAGAGTTTCAGCGAAAGCATCGTGTGAAAAGGCAGCCAAGAAGAATTGACGAGAATCCAGAGACCCAAACGGCAAAGACCATCGTCCAATTCTTCAAAATAGAATTCTATAAGGTTCTTGATGTGCAGATACAACAATTTGGTTTCAACTTGTCACAATGTCTCCGAAAAATAAGGCCTCTTTCTATCTTGCAACCACCATTGAAAGAACCTTCCATCGGAGAAATAAATAATCTTGCGAAAATGTTTCTCGAAAATGTTCCAGTGGACCCTCAAAGTTTGCATGCAGAGTTTGGGAATTTCTGGCAAATTATTGAAAAATTATTGGAAAATTATTGGCAAAGAGCTAACATCTGTTGCTGACGCAGCAAGATTTTCAGAAGAAAGAAAAAGAATTTTCCCACTTTCAAATATGTTATCGCTTGTTGATGACAGCACCAGTCACTGTTGCTAAAGATGAACGGACATTCAGCCGACTGAAATTGGTGAAAACCTACTTGCGAACGACAATGACTGATGACAGCTTAAACTCTCTTATGCTAATGTCATGCGAAAAAGATCTAACCGACGCAATCAATATAGATGCAGTTGCAGCTTGCTGGGCAAAACTGAAACATAGAAGAATTAAATGCTGAACAGTGCACAATAAAAAACTATAAATTTTAACAGTTACATAGACATTTTTCTTCTTTTTAAATTATCTGCAATCTTAATTTCCCTGAGAATAAATATTTGCGAGTTTTATCAATAATAATTAGAACCGTTTAAGAAACACGCCCATATCAATTGTCACACCCATTTTGTCAGCAAACCGCTGGTTCCACACCCCCCCCCCCCATCCCATGAACATTTTGTAGCGACGGCCCTGTCTACAAAACAATATCACATTTATGTTCTAGCTTGATAAAGCTAGCTTTGGTGGAGAAAATTCCTTACAATCTAACGTCTCTTGATGAACTACAATTGTCAACTTGCCTTGGAATCAATATCAAACGATCATTTTTGCAGGAAAAAGTACGAGAAACACTATGACCAAACTTGAAAAACTCAGACTCCCTTTAGATATTCAAAATATATATTTATAAAAGCCCATAAATGCAAAGCTTGCAACAACAGATAGTGAAAGATATTTTATTCAAATTTTGGTTTGTTTATTGTAACAAGTATTTCACTAATTTTTTGTTTTTAATAGTGAATTTTATATTTTTTTAAGTGATTGGTAAGCATTTTCAGCCTTATTTATTTGCAAACCTTAAAATATTACTGAAAATGGAGCTGTGGAGGATGTAAATCAACTACTACTGGTTTACTTTTTCATCAGAATGGTAGGAATTCTATACCATCTGTGATTTATTCAAAAATTGCCCAGAATTTAATTTCTTGACCTATGTAACAAGTTTATCTGGTTCTTTAGCCAAAAGAATAGTCGTATATCAGCAACTAATTTTATATCGTTGGCTTTGAATTATGGGAATCATTTTGGAGGAAGCTCTTTGTGTAAATCTGCATAATTTTATTCGTATAACGCATGATATTATCATATATTTTTAGCTTTATGTTAGCTAGTTGCGTATGTTATAAAAGTTAAAATCACCTGAAATCACCTGAAATCACCTGAAACAACCTGAAATCACCTGCAAATCACCTTAAACCATCTGCAAATCACCTGAAAATCTCCTGACAGTTAGCCGGAATTCCTGATTTCCCCAATCACACCTTAGTTGTGCAGCAATTATTCCAATTGTTCCCATACAATACACAAGTAGACACCACTTCGAAAATGTAAATCGTAATCCTAAATAACGATATACAAATCAGGATTATACATGAATACAAATTTTCATTAGACCCCCTGTTTAAACAGAGGTAACCCCACCCCCTTGTTGCAGTCGATTAACCTCGCTAGGACACCCGATTTTCTAACTTGCAAGAAGAAGAGATCCAACTTTTGCAAAAATACCTCTCAGTTCTCACAACGTCAGGATTAAAACCAGTGGATTTGGAAAGAATCCGATCCCAAGGGCTGATATTTGGTTACTGTATCATTCATTGAAAGGTTCCAAGTGACCAATGGTATTTAGAGCAGTTTCGCTTTTTGAGTGATCCCGGTCATGGCTTTTCGTTAGCCTCGTTTTGATGAAGATTATTTTGACTCATTGTAACCAAAAGAAGCTCGGTATTCAAAGTATGATCATTCTAAGGAACTAGCATACTTTTATTTTTGGTAAAATTCGAAAATCACCCTAGTGGGAAATAATCGAAGTATTTAAAAGGAAAAAAAGCGCACGATAGAGTGAAATTATCACACCAGTAGAATTGTCAGTCCTTTATGCGAGACAATAGATTTAGACCCCGTTTACACTGTGCCGGATAAATTTTATCCGCATAAAATTTGTTCGGATTGATTTGCGTTTACACTGTGCCGCACAAATTTTGTCAACTTTGCCCTCCCGTTTACACTGTGCCGGATAACTACAGTCACGTGACCTGAATCATTCGCGTTCAGACAAAGTCCGAGAAAATTGTCAAAGCCCATTAGGCCAATATAGTTTAAATAATTCTTTGTTTGAAATAACACGTCACAGAAATGGCAAACAAACTAGGGAAAGCTGAAAAGGACGCCAGTTTCACGTGGACTGACGAAGAGACAGCACTTTTAATACAAGTAGTTATCGACTATAAGGCAGCAAAGGTGGCGAAAGGTCTTGATTGGGAGATTGTGAAAACAAAATATGATGAAATAGCCACTCGTTTTCAAGCAAGATATTCGAAAGCTGATTCTGGAGTTAATCGTGATAAATATCCCAATTCTGAAAGTCCAGATAAAATAAACAAAGCAACACGATTCTGTTTACGAGAAATGAGATTTGGTGCCACCTCGGGGGCCTCCTTCTTTCTCTTTATTGAAAGAGTCTCGCTGTAAATCAAAATCAGCCTCGCAGCGGATGTGGATAAAATTTATCCGGATAAAACCGTTTACACTGTACCACATAGCTATCTGAACTAATTTAATCCACTTTCCTAAGTGAACTAATTTTGTCCGGATAGCCGCTCTCAAATTCGTGCGGATAGCGTGGGTCTAGTGTAAACGGGAGCCCTATCTGAACTAATTTTGATGCGGATAAAATTTATCCGGCACAGTGTAAACGGGGTCTTAATCTCATTCACGAAAACAATGTAGGTGATTTACAAGTAGTTTCAGGTGATTTGCAGGTGATTTGCAGGTGGTTTCAGGTTATTTGCAGGTGATTTCAGATGATTACAGTTGATTTCAAGTCGTTTCAGGTGATTTCAGGTGATTTTAACTTTTATAACATACGTAGCTAGTTGCTGTTTTCTAACTTACAAGTCTAAACTTGCTGTTAAGGTTTTGTGACGATGGATCATTTCACAAACCTTTATTAATAGTTGTTAGGAAACGCACATCCGTTGAAACACATTTGTGTCCTGTCTAACGCATATGCTCTTCACGCCAATCACAGCTAGGCCCTGTGTACTATGCATTTCTGCATGGGCAAGCGTTTCTGCAAGGGCCGAGACGTAATTCGGCTTCAAACTCGTGAAATCGCATATTCCCGTACTTTTTTTGTATCCTACATAGCAAATTGCAAATTATACGTCTAATTACGTTGACGCTTGACAGGATGAAAGCACCATTCTCGATTACGAGAAGTTTCTGAACTGATCTATTCTGGCTACCGTTCAACATGCACGTGCAGAACCAATTTTAACTGCCCAACGTCACGAGCAAAACTGAAGGTGATTGGTCGAATCTAAGAGGATGACCACAAAGGGGATCTCAGGCTAGCAGCCGAACCCAATTTAATAGCACGATTATAGACCTAAGTGTCGATTAGCGAACCTCAATTGCCCACTTAATCGGGAAACTCACGATTCTTGATTGTTCGTTTTGGAAAATTTCACAAACTTCTAAGCAATAAAAACAAACTTGAAACTTCATTGCCTATGAAATATCTATTTCTCTACGTGAGCGTAATTTTTTTTATATTCACTTCATTTAATGTTGGTGTTGCAAATACTAGCTAATAAACAGCTAAATGTGTGGGGGGGGGGATACTTGATGCAGAACAGCGCAACGAAATTAGCTCAGGGGACTAAGAATTCAAGTTTAATGAGGTAGGAGGACCCACCATGGTTGGGTCCGAACGTGAAGAAAATTTTTGAATTATTACCTTCTAAAAGGGACTAAAAAGTCATCTTTCACACAAATTT